>JARQZK010002235.1:0-347500 GCA_030704885.1 Cynegetis impunctata | reverse complement strand
CCTTCCAACAGTGCAATACTTCCTACTTTCTAGGTATCTTTTTACTGCAAATGATTGAGTCAGTTAAGCTCGGATCCGGACATTTGGGCGCGAAGACACTTGGGCGCAGGTACGTTTGGACGACAGCAGCGAATATTTATTTTCAAAAACATATTTTTAATAATACAATACATTATATAAAATTTCAAAATATTAATTTTTGAATTGATTCTGAGAATTTTAAAATTCTACGTTAATCTAAAGGCTGAATTTGGGTTATTAGAAACAACAAATAATCTTTTGAAGAAATGATGTCTTTAATTTTCTTTTTGATGATATTTTAATATTATCACTGGAATTTGTCTAAGGTAGACACTTCTTTAAAATATTATTCACATAAATTATACCTCATTTACCTGTTAATCTTCTCTTAATCCTGTAAGTGCATTCAAATTCCAAGATTAAGGTAATCTTAAGACTGAATTGGGATTATTAGAAACAACAAATAATCTTTTGAAGGATTGAGAGAAGGAATAAACAGATAAAAAGGTATATTTTAGGTAAATAATATTTTGAAGAAATGAGATGTCTTTAATGACCATTTCAAGTACCGCCTATTTTTGTAAATATAAATACTGATGATTGAATCAGTTTTAATCAGTTTATTTTATGATCAGTTTTTAAAATGGAGTTAGTTTCGAAACGTGGTTAACCTTTGTACAGTAGCAATGGCTACTGCTATGGCTTATACAAGTTAAATTTGGGAATTAATCAGTTTTTTAATTTCTGTAATGAACCTGTGTGAAATTTAAGTAAGTAACAACTGCGTTATAGGGTTTTCATTGTTCTTAAAAGGTTACAAACTTTTTGGTATACAAATTTTGCATTTCTTATAGGGAATTTCATTCTCTACAAACAAATCTGGCGCCCAAATGTCTTGCGCCCAACTGTCCAGGCGCCCAAATGTACTAGACCAACAACACCGGTGTTGTTGCCTAGACCCAGTTAAGCTGTATGCAGTCGAGCGATGGCCCAGTTTGAGTATCTGAAAATATTTCGAATGAATTTTTGAAAAATTACCTACAGTGATAAAGGTGTTACAATTCTGAAGTTGTTTACTTAGTTAAAGTTCATATTCATGGTATTCCAATATCATTCAGCTGAAAAAATTGAATAGTAATAACATTACTGTTAATATTTAACTTTATAATTCTTTACCAGAAAATCTAAGATTTATAAGAAACTACAATGTATTCATTAAAAGCATAAAGAATTTTTCTGGAAATAAAATAGAATGAAATTTGATATTTCTGCAGTTAGTAAGTATACGAAAGTCATCTGTAAATTAATATTGAGAAGAAAAAATGGAAAAATAGTATATTGTTAAATCTTTCTGATATGTTATCTCGAGGCCAGAGCTTTTGGCACTGATTTGTGATTGTTATAATATATTGTTGTAAATTTGTATTGATAAAATAAAGGCTATTTTCAGAAAAATAAATACTACGACTATCATATTTTATTTTTCACTTATATATTATATGTTTATTTCACCTTGGATACCGTTGCTATAAACACACTCTTTATGCCCTAGGCCATTACGCCCATATTTGCGGGCGTTATGGATCATAACGCCCGCTAATTATACGAGGAGAAATGAAGAAACTTTCATTGATTAAATACTTCATGATTCTTGTCATATACGACTCTGGATTTCTCCGGCAATTAATTATTCGCAGCTTTGGTTGCATTTTCTATGATATTCTTGGGTAAATTCATTTTCATTTCCATTATTTCTATAAGACTACATAAAGAAAGCATCAATGACATTCACTAAATATGATGACAAAAATATTCACGAAAGTCAAAATATCAACAAATGACATGCCTACCATGAGAAGGAAAATGGATAGGAGCAATGAACCTATTTTAAAATCGCTTTTTCATTATAATAAAATAATTTTTTTGTGAAAAATAAAATCTTGTATGCACCACGTGCGTTACTAGATCCTTACGCCCATCGGGCGTTAAGATCTATATAACGCACTTGGTACTCAAATAACTATTACTTTATCTGATTTGTGCAATAAATAATTCATAAAATACCGACTTATTATCTCAAGTAAATTCATCCTGAAATATAAATATTCCTTTCCTTCAATTTTATGCCCAAATTAAATTTCAACTTTTATTACTAAATTCATTAATATACTCTTTTTCTCGTAGCTCATTCAGCTAATTCAATCATGAAATTAAGAAGATGATCCTTCAGTTGATAATATAATTATAACTTCATATAATTGCAAGAGAAATTATTCCAATTGAAGATTATCATCTCATTCTGGTACCTTTCCAAACATAATTCATAACTCAACTTATAAATCATAGAATTCAAAGACGTGTATGAAACTTGAGGCTAGTACGTAAGAACAAAAACGGTATAAACTAATTTACTGTTAGCTGGTTTCTATTCACCCTCTCTTCCAAATGATAATGACACACGCATGTTATGCAGTTTTTCAGAAGAACAGGTAGTATTTTCTAGATGCAATATTCTTATAACAGCCCATTAAGCTGTGTATCTTCAACCAAGACTGTGTATACTTGAAAAATAAGATTATCATTATAGGTTAATATTTAACTGAATGTTCAATTAAAAACTCATCTATTTTATGTTTGTTGTGTTAGATGAAAATCAATTTTTCGATAAATATAAAAAGTGGTATAATTATTTGAACTAATGAATATGTTCATTTAATGAACACAAACGTAAAAGAACGACGAAAATAATATCAAAATATTGAAGAAACACAATTTTAAACGGAAAAAAGTTCAGGATAATGTTATTATAAGATTTGAATTTGAATATATACATATATATATATATATATATATATATATATATATATATATATATATATATATATATATATATATATTATATATATATAATATATATATAATATATATATATTATATATATATATATATATAAATATATATATATATATATATATTTATATATATATATATATATATATATATATATATTATATATATATATATATATATATATATATTCATTATATATATATATATATATATATATATATATATATAAATATATATGTATATATATATTTTATATATTATATAAAATGGCGCATAGCGATTCTTTGAATGCATTTGATCATAAGTCGAAATAATAGTTATTTATGTATCAAGTGCGTTATATAGATCCCGAAGGGAAACATTCAGCCCGAGGGCCTGTGGCCCGAGGAATGAATGCGATTTTAAAATCGGTTCATTGCTCCTATCCATTTTCCTTCTCATTTGTTGATATTTTGACGTTTGTGAATATTTTTGTCATCATATTTAGTGAATGTCATTGCTGCTTTCTTTGTGTAGTCTTATAGAAATAATGAAAATGAAGATGTATTTACCCAAGGATATCATAGAAAATGTAGACAAAGCTGCGAATAATTAATTGCCGGAGAAATCCAGAGTCGTATACGACAAGAATTATGAAGTATTTAATGAATGAAATTTGCTTCATTTCTCCTCGTTACAATTAGCGGGCGTTATGATCCATAACGCCCGCAATAGCATACTGAGTGTGTTTATAGCAACCGTATCCAAGGTGAATTAAACATATAGCAGTAATATACAAGTGAAAAATAATAGTCACGAGGGTGAAGTTTGCGACACGAGCCGCAGGTGAGTGACGAAATTCACCCGAGTAAAAAATTGTAATTTTGTGCGAGTAGAATAATATACTTTGTTCACGACATCCTCGAAAAAATTAGTAATAATCTTCATTTTCAACAATAAAAATAGTTATCAAAAACGTTGATATAACATTTTCTGTGTTTACTGAAAACTGCATACTCACGTAAACGTCAACTATTTCACTTGACATCGATTCCATTCATTTCTTTCACTCTGATGAAAATGAAATAGATAATTTTGCATTTATTTATTTATATTAATATTAACAGAACAGGTATTGAAAATAAACGAAGGCATTGAATTTATAGTTATCTTAGTTACATAAAACCTAAAAATCTAATGACAATACTATCTGAACAATGTGAATGATAGTCTCAAGTTTGGACATACGTTTTGAATGTGACGTCATGCAGTGTATAATCAACCATTATGCACTAGTGATTAATAAGTATAATTGTACTTCAGGAAGCACACGTATAATGAATGATTTATAGTACAGTCGTGGACAAAATATTTTATAAATTGAAGGCTACCTTCGCCATTACGCAAAATTTCATAGAAGGCTAAGTACCACATGATCCATCAAAATACTTTTAGAGCAAGATCCAAGAGCCACCAGACGTTACTCATTTTCTCAGCAATAATATTTGTGGGATGAAGTAGTGCTCGTATATACTTTCAGTGTATGGATACCTGCTACCTTGAGCCGACGGCCAATTTCCAGGTATCAGGTGCTAAAGATGGAAAAAAACTCAACTCACTTTTCTTATTTCCTCAGTCTTGATTTTTATATATTATACTCAGGGAACTATTTAAATACCTTATGCAAGCAGCCAGACCGATCGTATGGGCCAAACATCCAGCCAAACACAACTAAAGTGTCCCTATGAGTATGACAGTATGAGCGAAATGTCATGTTTTGCTCATTTAAGCGCGATATCTGATTATCTATGCGCGTCGATCTCCCTTCTATACTAACTGTCATAACATTTCGCTCATACTGTCATACTCATAGGGATACTTTATTTGTGTCTGGCGAGATGTTTGGCCCATACGATCGGTCTGGCTGCTTGTAAAAGGTTTTGAAATAGTTCCCTAAGTATCATATATAAAAATCAAGACTGAGAAAATAAGAACAGTGAGTTGAGTTTTTTTCCATCTTTAGCACCTGATACCTGGAAATTGGCCGCTGGTACAAGGTAGCAGGTATCCATCCAATGAAAGTGCATAAGAACACTACTTCATCCCATACATATTATTGCTGAGAAAATAAGTAACGTCTGGCGGATCTGGGAATATTTCGAGAGTCTTTATATGCCCCAGTAATACTCTAATTCTATCGGCTTGATTACGCCTGTTCTTAATTGATTTTCGATATGAAAGATGAAATACCTTCCAAGCATTAAGAACATTCATATAAAATAATGCAGAGTGAAATCTAAATTGATGAATAATAGCAGAATAGAACAGTTAGTCCTTTATTCCTCTAGACTCTAGAGTATGATGAAATTAGTTAAGGTATAAAGTGCTTTATGTTGCGCCATATGTTCTTAACATTTTCAAGAAATCCTAGTCCTCTATGCGAAGGAAATTGAATCTTTTATCCATTCAATAAATTATCAGAATTCTAATACCTTTTATTCAAAGTGCTTCAGAAATATTGAATTTCAATCCTCTACTCTATGTATTAAAATAAGGAAATGTGTATTCAATGAATGATTCTCATCTAATTGATGATTGGAATAATAAAAATATCCCTGTTTTCAAAACAGCGCATGTTCTTTGATTCTTATCACAAAATTTTTTTAAATGCCCGATTTTGAGAATTTATCCATCTTCAATTAATTGTTCTTCTTATATCGAGCTAAAGAGTTGTTCTACAGTATGCGATATTGATATTATAATGTGAAAAACATGATATCAGTTTGTCACTAGGATTGCCGATATAAGTTGAAATAATGAATTTCTTCTCAACATTTTTGGATAGCGGAAAAACTTGTTTCATTGCTAAATTAAAAGTATGCTTTTTGATAAATCACCGAATTGTAAATTATATGCATTATTGATAGTAATCTGACGTATGATATGCACTTCTTAATAATTGAATTTTGCCTGTGATATAGGAATATTAGGAGGTCGGTGGAATATACCATTATATGCTGCAATGTATTTGACGATTTTTGAAAAACTAAAAAGTATTGTTTATTGTTAGTTTTAGTTACAATAAGATTTCAATATCTAAGAGAGTTATTCTGTTCTATCTATATTGTGAATTTGATAGTAGAATATAAAGAGTTTATGGAATGTAGGAAAGTATTCAATTTTCTATCGATTCTCCTGAAACATACAAATAAATCATCTAAAAATCTAAACTAATGGCTATTCAAGCTGTGTGACGGCTGTTTAAGCGGTCGGATTGCCCACTGTTAGCACATTTTTTTTGGCCATCCTTCAAAAAAAAGTTATGGTCAAAACAAATTTTTTGGCAAAAATTTTTGTCTAGCACCCCCCATGTTGGAAATCCAATGAAAATGATACGTCAGTGGATTGCCCGACGTTAGCCCATTTTTGCTTACCAAATAAATCATTTAGCCCTCCCTCAAAAAAAAAAGATAATGGAAAAACAAATTTCTTCATGAAAATTGCCGCCAGCACCACCATCTTATTTCGCATGAAGTAAAGATAATTTTTAACGTAATTTGCCATTTATTACATGGGCAATTAATTTCAAGCTTCAGGCAAACGAACCATAGTCATTCCAGGTTCCTGATTAAGTAGTAAACACTTTCAAGGCAAGTAACTTTGTTACTCTCAACAGTTTACTTATAAAATTGTAGAAATGTTCATGCCTGTTATTTTCCAAAAATTCAGGTATAGGCCCTCATTTTTCATGTGTACAATTTCAGAATTCAAATCATCAAATGTTCTGCTTCTATTATATGAGCTCAGATATTCTGGTTTTGGAATTTTGAAAAGTTTTACAAACGTAAACCGTGAAGCAACTACCACATTAATATGCAAGAACACTAATTACAGCTCTAATCAAACATAAAAATATTCAGAATCATAAATTGGACATCATACAATTCATACACCAAAATTTCAGAAATGGTAAAAAATTTAAAATGCCGAGAAATTCAAATACAATTAACTAGAGTTATAGATAATAAAACTTATGAAAATATTCAAGAAACAACATGAATTAAAACACAACAATAAATCTAAAAAAGTCGATCACAAATAACTTAACTAACCAATCCTTTTCGATTTTTTTAACATCCATTTTCACAACATCCAACGAACAATTAATTAATCATATCCACAAGATAATTTTCTTCTAGAATATTCGTGATATTGCCGAAATAACTAGTAACAACTGTTCAAAGAGAAATCCCTGAATTAAATAATTAAGAACCTACTTTGTACATTACGTCTGTGAGGATCTCTGTGGCATCACTTAGCATATAAAATTAACAGACATGGCTGCTGATATTAAACTGAGTAGCACTTAATTATTTACTCAAGATGACCACAGCAAAAAAAAATTCAATAAAAGATTTGTTTTCTGAAATTTCAATTTTTTTAATTCACAAATGACAAAATGAAATTTGTTTTCAAAAGTTTTGAGGAACTCACGGTTGCTTACATTTATGCGGACTAGACAAGTGTTTTTTATCTGATATTTTCTCACGCTTAATTTAATTCCTCGTAATTTATTTACAAGGTTTGAGGCACCGTGTAGGCCACGATTATACTCCGTGGTAAACTCTGACAAAATTTCCCAAACCGGAGACTTCGAGCAGAAGCCTCAATCTATGTAATTTTTTTCTGTTGCGAGGAATCTCGATTGTTGTTGCTTTCTCTTTAAAGTTTTCTGATCTGTTGAGGACAGAGTCCGAAACACGTGTCAATGGCTGCGTACATATATGTTAATTTTCTCCTTTTATTTTACATCATTATAATATATATATATATATATATACATACCTACCTAGTTCTTTTGATATAACAAGTGAATGTCTCGACCTGTTCAATTAACTATAAATCAATGATCCGCTGACGTCCATACGGCTGATCAACAGTAAATGGCTCAAACGGCACCAGGTTCGAACACTCGTATAAAATATGATCGTTGTAATTTTTTTTCTCACTCTCAGAGAGATCTACAGTCTGTCTAAAGAGGTAATAAGTGTTAATTTGGATAGTTAAGATGGCATGTAGAGTGTCACTCGAGTGACTCCAGTGAGTGATCTCTTTCGATACATGAATCTAACTTTAACTTAGAGTTTGTCTGCTGACGCAGGTAAGAGTAAGTGTTGGATGTATTAAGACTAAGCTTATCTGATATTCTCAATTAGGACCACCAGCAGCAGACGTTTCAGCCTATGCAATTCTTTGATTTCACTACCCCTTCACTAGTTAGCCGACCTATTTGGATAAACTATCACGCTTTTTATGTATTTCACGCTGAATCGATGTATGGCTCCACTGATGGAATTTTGTAAAAGTCGGTGACATTTATTGGTTATATTTAAAGAATGAAATCGACTACTCGTTAATGTATACAAGCGCATAGGGTCACATGATGAAACACGTGTGAAATACTAGCCTATATCCCACCATTGCTTTTGAAAAACCATAAAATCCAATTTCCTCCATAGTGATTTGTTTAGCTACTTAGCCTCATTCATTCAATTTTAATAATTTTTATTTTAAATATTATGTATCAAGATTTTTTGATTATATTATAGTCTTAAAAATAATATTTTAAATTGAAGACAAATCATTCCTTTTCGGAAAGTAATCGAAAATTTGTAGTTTCTTTGTTAATCGAAATAGAGCCATAAAATTTTTCTAAATATACTGCAATATTGGGCGAAAAGGGTGGACTACTAGCAGCGGCGGCTATTACAAGGAAATTGTTTTCTATAAATGAAAATATTAATATCTAAACACTATAGTTTCAATAACAACAATTTCGAGAAGAAACCATGAATAAGTGGAACAATGAAAAATATAGCTGTAGTACCTACTCGTAGTTTAGACCGTACCAGCATAACATCTACAACAGCACAGCTGTGCACATTAAGCGTCTCAAATGAGTTGTATTCATATAATTATAAGCTTTTCAATGTGGTCAGTTTGTTTCCGTCATAATATCAATTAACTCATTTAATCGTAAAAGTGAAGATATCGTACGAAAATTACGACATGTATGATATGGTAGAAAACTTTATTGAAATTAACAATTTTGATATTTTATCTTAGATATATTCCAATCGCTATCCGAAAGAATACAACCGTATAAAGCTAAATCAAAGAGGATGAAAATCAATATAAACCATCATTAATGTTGTAATTTTTAGTCTTAACTTGTTAAATGATCCGCAATTAATTAAATTTTGTTTCAACATCTTGAATATAACTTTATTAAAATCTTCATACGCCATAACAGCTTTAGCTGTTTTATTTCAAGCTCAAGTGCGTCCAACACTGTAATACTGGTTCTTACCTCAGAGCGCTACGCTTGTGCACACCTTGCACCTACTCGGCTTCAATTCAAAAGAGCAGTGAAGTTAATAGATGACCCGTCATAAACTGCTCTAGACAGCCGACTTGTGTTCTAGTTTTTACGGATATAATAACGGCAGTAGTTTTGCAGTCACTACCTTATTATATTTTACCAGGAGCACAATCTACTCGTCACATAAACGGCTCAGATAATATACACAATTAGCCAAGCACATCAACAAAAAACCAGAACGCCTCTACCATCAGAAGTATTCACGGTATGCTACGACTTGCAATCCAACATAAATCGCCAAATATTGAAGTCGTTTCGGGGAGACGAAGACGCTTATAAATTTTCGCTTTTCCGGGAGTTGTTGATGAAAAAAGTATTGGCTGAGATCTTGTCTACTAAAACTGGATGGTAAACAGCAGAATTGAAATAAATTATTCCCATCTGCCGATATCTACTCGCATAGATTGTGATTATTTACACAATAATTATTACAAGATTATTCGAATAACTCCGTTTGATCTCTTTCATATTTGACGGCGCTATAAATGACACACAAATACTAAAAATTAGGACCTATTACATATAAGTTTCGAGGTTGGTAAATAAAAGAGTAAAATTTTGGTTTTTGGCATCATCGTGGACACCACAGGCACTCTGACCGTCAAAAAGAACAGAATCATTCATAATATCTATTTGCATTACTAGGGAGGAATGTGCCACTTTTCCTCACGTAGAATGAGTAAACATCCAAGAGAGGAAAGGGCACTTTACTCCCGTGTGTAATGCATATGTTTTTTCCTTATCCATTTATCCTATTAAATTGAAACTTCATTTACAGCACGAATAACGAATATATATTTAATGTCACTGTCAGTCAGCCACGGCATCCTACATATTCGAAATGAGAGGGAGGAATTAGTATATTACTCACAATCTATCACATTAATAATTAAGTTCTGATAATAATAATTATTACTTGTATCAATTAGGCAACATAAAAAGTTAATTGGTTCAACCATAGATTCTTCTATATATTATATATATATATATATATATATATATATATATATATATATATATATATATATATTATATATATATATATATATATATATATATATATATATATATATATATATATATAGTTGTAAGCCTTTATGTAATGTTTTATCTCCTAGTTCTGATAGTATTCCAGCTTCTTCTGGTGAACGGTTTTTTAGATCTGTGATTGCAGTTTAATTTCATCCATGCCTTTGTTTCGTATATTTTCTGATCATACATTCGTAATTCTTATTCTCTTTATTATTTGTGGTTTTAAGTTTCTAGAGTTGTATAAATTTCGATAATATTTTTTTCTGAGTAATCTAGTAATTCTGGTTCATTTTGTGATCTCACTATTGTGTTTTTCGTTGTTTGTTGATGATGCTCATATCATAGTTGGTATTTTCACTTAGAATCTTTCGCTTTCATCTATTGTTTATTTTGTAAATTTTTTATTGCACCTTGTTGTATCTTGATTTCCATTCTTCGCACTGCCTTATTGAATATTGTGAATTATATGTTACTTCTCGTTCTTCGACCAGTGAGCTCACTTAATTATTTTATTAATGTTCTCATTTTTTCGGGTTCTTTCTGATCTCGGTTTCAGAGAGCTTGATATTCATAATTCAGATTCAATTATTGCGTTTTTCATCTTTTTGTTGATGTTCTCAATATTGACTTGCTCTTTTATGTTACTGTTCCATATATGGTTTCTTAGTTCCATTTGATATCTGTTCTGTTTTGCTGAGCCTTTACTTGTCTATTGGGTGTTTGTTAAACTGAGTTTTCTCCTTTTCTATATATATTTATCGCATGTTTTGCTCTCACTAATCAGATGGGACTGATTTGAAATATATACACTTGTTTTAAGAATGAGTTCATAATATATAAGAGATCTCAGCATTATTGACGAGCATTGATCCTCTTTCATTCTTTCTTTTATTCCAAATTCACCCACGGATTCCTCATTTCCTTTATGTTTTGATGATAAGGTCTCCAATTAAAAAAAGAGTTGTGTGTCTTCTGATTATCTACTTCAATTAAAACGTCTTCTTAGAACTTCTCTAGATTTTTTTCATAGCCTGTAGGGCCAAACTACAATTGTACGATTTTTAATTTTTATCTGGTCGATATTTGTGTATTACTATGAGTATGGTAAAGTATGTTTTTCATGTCAACTTCATATAGCTTCCTGGCCTTATGTGGCTAATTCCAATTATATACTATTCTTTCCATTTTAGTTCTTCTTCGATTTTGAGTAATCTTTCATTTATTATTAGAGTTTGGAGTTTGTATTTAAACGTTACTCTGGTCAGAGTTTCCTTGTGGCAGTGTCTGCTTCCAAAATTCTTAGTATTCTCTGGTATTCGACTGGTTCTATTGCCTATCGAAGCTGTGGGCCACGTTTTCGTACTTTCGATCATTTGAAGTGATGTTTTGGCCATAATTCACCACGTAATTAAATTCTGGTTATTGAATTGACAGAATATGATTGCTTTTTTGCTAGGATAAAAGTTTTGGGACGTGATTTCTCCTGTTATTGAGACAGAAGAAAACCAAATCTCCTCGGAGTGAATTAATCAAGTCAAGTAAGCTGCACTGATAATATGTAATAATATCGAAACAGTTGTATGTAGATTTTGAGTCAGGGTGACTTGAAAACCAAGACTCCTCGGAGTGAATTAATCAAGTCAAATAAGCTGCACTGATAAGGTGTAATAATATCGAAACAGTTGTATGCAGATTTTGAGTCAGGGTGACTTGAAGTTTTCTATAATTTATGGTTGGATTGTGAATGTCGAATTCGCGATGCGGAATACATATAACTAGCTCCCTTGAAAAATTGTATGATAATTTTTTTTATTATCGAAGAATTTTTCTTGTTCACTTTATGTTATATATGTAATTGACTATGGTCAACAAGTGTGTTTTTCATGATTTGATTGAAATATATTTAGATTGCATTTAGCATCCGAAAAAGTTTCACCGAAACGTGCGTCATGCGTATTTTATTCAGTAATTGTGTGAATTGTTTCTTAAAACCATTCTTTTAATATGTTCATTAATTTACAACATGCATCGGCCTAATCAATCCAAAATATATAATTATCTTCATTCGAACAATTAGTTAAAAATTTTGAGTAACTTTCAGTTGTTTTTATTTGGAAATAATTATTGTTCACAGCATTTGCAAAATTAATGCATTCAAATCTATTTGTTATTCAGATTAAACTGAATAACCAGAGTTCAAGATCAGTAATCATATGTTTTAGAGTGAAACTGACTTGATTTTTTTGACGGCTTACAATGTCTTTTCCCATGACAGTAAGTTACATTTACTGATGCCAGAACGGTAAGTGATTACTTACCGTTCAGCGAACGGTAAGTAAATACTTACCGTTCTGGCATCAGTGAATTAAGCTATAAGTATAAAAAATTCAAATTGCAAATTATTTTTTATTTATTAGGTAGGTAGGTAGAGATAAATTAACAAATCATTTATTTATATTAAAGTTTACAGAACAGTTTGTTAAATTACTTAAAGAAATTCAATTTGTTGTGCTGTATTTTCATTGTTAAATGAATCTGAAGTTGCATTAAAATAATTATTATGCAAAATTTTATCGGCAAATTCAATTTTCTTTTGAAGAGAATCTTCCTCATAATTTTCGGCCACTGTAGTGGAACGCCAGCCTCCATGTCTCTTTAATCCAAGAACATCAACAGCAGTATTTGCCAAAAGGGTAGCCGAAGTCCTCCTAAACGAGTGATCAGTATACTTCTCAGGATTCGGTAATTTTAAATATTCGGCGATTTTCAAAGGCCAGCCTCCAATTGTTCCTTTCCCAACAACCTGAGATGTAAATTTTCCATTGCGATATTGCAGAACACAAACGTAACTTAGTTAATCAAAAGTCAGATAATCACACATTCAATTTCGAATTTGAAATATTAAATGCTGAAAGTAAGGGAATGAAACTTAATTTTCTAGAATAATTACAGATAAATAAATACAAACATTCAGGTTTCTTATGGAATAGCCAAATTGATCATACTACAAGCTCCCTTCTGTATATTTTCCAAATTACCGAACTACCTGACTAGCAGTTTAGAATGAGTTTTTTCTATTTTACTGATTATTTGTAACCATCCGCCTATATACCCTTTCTAGGCAATTTGTCAATTGTTGTATTCGATATAACAGAGAAATATATTTAGATTGCATTTAGCATCTGAAAAAGGTAAAGTTTCACCGAAACTATTATTCAGTAAATGGGTAAATTGTTTTTATAAACCATTGTTTTAACACGTAATTTTGAGTATGTTGAAAAGAAGAAATATGCATTTGAAGTTAGTCTACATTTCAGAAACATATCCTGAAATCGAATAATTTAGAACCTGTTTTGTACATCTAATAGAAGCAGACCTGTCTGTTGATATTTTACTGAATAACAAGAAATTAGAAACTAAAGATAGCCACAGCCACAAGAAAATCAATGAAGCATACGTAGGTTTTCTCAATTTGAATTTTCAAAATTCCATAATTTCCTCCTTAAATCAAATAATCAAGAATATTTTGTACATTGAGAGGGTACGGGTTTCTGTATTTTTCCTTACCATCTACTATAAGCAGACCTGGCTGCTGATAATGGAAACTGAAGATGACCATAACCGCGAAACATTTAATGAATCTTAGTTGACTGTATTTTGACAATTTTTTCAATATTCATACACGCCAAACTAATTTCTATTCTTTTATATATATATATATATATATATATAAATATATATATATATTTATATATATATATATATTTATATTTATATGTATATGTATATATATATATATAATATACATATATATATATATATATATATATATATATATATATATATATATATATATATATTTGAATATGTATCTGACTCATGAACCATCTTATTTATATTGTAAATAATTCTTTTATTGGGTTTTCTGGTTCAGTTTAAAACAGAAATGATGTTGAAATTGTTCTAATAACGTTTCGGTTACTATTTTAACCTTTATCAAATTTACATAATATGTCATGTCATCGCATAAACATATCATAAACCACATTCACAAAATTTAAATTTGACAGAAACGAACAATTATAGTTTTACTTTTCACTTTGAGATCTTTTAACACTTAAATAAAACGATCATATCTCTAATGCACGTTGTACCTATATGATTGGATCAGTCTTCCCAACAATTTCAACATCATTTCTGTTTTAAACTGAACCAGAAAACCCAATAAAAGAATTATTTACTAATATATATAATATATATATATATATATATATAATATATATATATATATATATATATATATATATATATATATATATATATATATCTATATATATATATATATATATATTTATATATATATATATATATATATATATATATATATATATATATATATATATATATATATATATATATATATATATATATATATATATATATATATATATATATCGTCTTCGATCGGTAAACAGCCCTTACCGTTCTCCATACTTAATATACTATTTATACCAAACATATTTCGCAGGTAAGTGAAAAAATATTGCTGATTTGCAACATATTCGCAGGGAAAAATTAAAATGACAATGCACATGAATATTTCTCATTAGTTATAATGAAAAAGATATCCCAATATTATTCAATATTTTCATTTCGCATGTATATTTCTCAAGCTGTTGAATTATGTCCAAGAATATTGTAATATTTATTTACAATGGAAAATTAAAAAACCTTCTGCTTTACTCTATCAACATGTGAAGGTTTTGGTTCACATGCTATTGTTTTAAAACACTGTTGTTTGTAGAGTCCGCATCTTGAATCATCAATGTATTTTTATACCATTAAAAAGCCTAATTATACGTTATTTTGCTCAGAGTTATATAATTCTGCTTTAATTTGATACATAGAGGATAAATTACGGAAATATTACTCATTATGTCGCGAGCTGTTTCGGTCTGAAATTTGAAGATATTCTCGATGATATACAGGAAGTATAATAATATCATGAGAATTGTAAGAACTTCAACAAGAATAGTAAATCATAACACTTTCTGTTTTCGCGGAGTTCATTGAAAAAACAACTTTTTTGATGAAGATTTTATTGTATTCATTTCGAAAAAATGTCCTGTTTTTATCTGCCGAAACAGAGTTATTTTCAAATTAAATGAACACATTCTCTTGATTTTCCTACAAAAAAATATTAGTTTAAATGACTTTCATTGTATTCCTTCAGTATCTATAGGAGTTATCATGAATAATTTTTTAACTTTAAGGAATTAAATTCATGCAGTAAGGCAATATACCTTCAACAAGAAATCTGACCTATGCTGATTATGTTCATTATTTGGATCTGATTAATAAACTATTGATTTATGAGGAACATACTTAGTGATAATAAATACTTATAATGAATCACTATTGATAACAAAAAAGTATATATTCGAAAATTTGAATAATAATCAAATCATGAAAAACATACTAGTCAACACATGGTCAATTTCATACATTACATAAAGTGAACAAGGAAAATTCTTTAATAATTTAAAAAATTATCAAACAACTTTCCAAGGAAGCTGGTTATACGTATTCAGCAACGCAAAATCTGCATTCACAATCGAACGGTGAATTATAGAAATTGTCAAGTCACCCCGACTCAAAATCTGCATACAGCTGTTTCGATCTTATTAGATCTCATCAGTGCAGCTTATTTGACTCGGAGTGAATTAACAAATCTCTAATTGTTCCCCAATACAAATCGTGGTCAGTAACACTGGTCGGATAACAATCCAGAGCGCCATCCCACCAAAGATATTGGGAAACAACAATTCACCGCTTAGACTGAAAATGCAGAAATTCGTCGCTCGAACACTTACCTCCTGATATGAAGATATCTACTCTACAACAGTGGTGTATATGATTCCAAGGCACACTAACATAGTGATTTAAAACCTTTGGAAATACCCACGAGAGCGCGCTCCGAATATTCTAGTCGCTTGATACGCAAAATACAACAATCAAATCATGAAAAACATACTAGTCGACCATGGTCAATTTCATACATTACATAAAGTGAACAAGGAAAATTCTTTAATAATTTAAAAATTATCAAACAACTTTCCAAGAAAGCTGGTTATACGTATTCAGCAACGCAAAATCTGCATTCACAATCGAACGGTGAATTATAGAAATTGTCAAGTCACCCCGACTCAAAATCTGCATACAGCTGTTTCGATCTTATTAGATCTCATCAGTGCAGCTTATTTGACTCGGAGTGAATTAACAAATCTCTAATTGTTCGATTGTGAATGCAGATTTTGCGTTGCTGAATACGTATTACCAGCTTCCTTGGAAAGTTGTTTGATAATTTTTTAAATTATTAAAGAATTTTCCTTGTTCACTTTATGTAAATTTGAATAATAATGCATGACACATGTTTCTTACTGTTACTTTTTGTGTCAGATGCTGACTCAATAATGGTGAACACAGATACCAGTATTTCTATATCATCTTAATTAAATGATTCCAAAACTTGTGAAGATATTTTCAATAACATTTCATTGGAAATAATTAACTTTTGAATGAATTAATGAAATTTTTTTTTCGTATGTCAATTGCGCTGTATATATTGAACTATTAAATTTATTTCAATTTGATCGAAGTGAACTAATACTGCTAAACTATTGCTTAGCTCATTTATCCGGCCGGCGGCCGTTAAGAAATCACTTGTTCAAATATTTATTTCAAAACATCATTCTGCTTACAATAACAACATTGAAATCTTGGTCCACAGCGAGTTGGGAGAATAAACCTCTGATTTTCATTTCGCATAGGCTAATAATACATCATCATTAACCACCTTTACATTCTTGCTTTTACGCCACATTTCAAAATTCTCATATTCTTTTTGATATCGCTCTTGAGTTATTTTCGGCAGTTAATCAACACTCGCTGCACTGCACATGATTCTCCCAATATTTCTAAAGGAATTTGATTTTGTTCCTCAATTTCATCAATTTCATTCATGGTCGCCGTTAAAGCGAACTTGAGAACACAAAAAAATGACGTTGTTTATGAAACTGTCAAACTGTTCCATGACAACAGAGTGCATGACGTTGGGATTTTTCTTTAGAATTGCGAGGTACGGGGTTTTTTCTTTCTTCGGAATCAAAATATAATCTTTCAATACAAATATGCAAATAACGGATTCGGTCAGTTACAATCCTCGGCTGCGCCTCGGATTACAATATCCAACCTCATCCGTTATTTGCTACATATCGGCCTTGTTACGTTAATAACTATATCAGATTAATCTTTTTTTAAATTAGTCCAGGCAACGAAGACGAAAAAAGACCAAATAGCGGAAATAATTCATTTAGTAGCCAATTTTGGCACACCTGTAGAAGAAGGTATCTTTAACAACATACCAAAAGTACTGAAGGGTGGGGGTGGAGCTAACGGACGGAGGGGCCTCTAAAGGTCCCGTTTTTCAGTTTTTCGTTAATATCTCAAAAACAACTACTTTTAGCAAAAAATGTTTCATAACTAAATTAATCAACATCAAATTTTCTACAGAAAAGATTTCATACACTTTTCTGCTAAGATCATTGCTTAAGGAGATATGAAGGGCGAAAACGGAAAAGTTAAAAAAACGTTTTTATTGTTAAAAATTTAATGTTTATTGTTAAAAAAAAATGCTCATTGTTTAATTATTCAATTTACTGCGTGCACGTGTATTCAGTAATATTACTGAAGAATTGCCAGCGGAGGGGAACACAGTGTAATGTGCATCGTTGGAGACTACGGTAGGGGAGGAACGGTGAAATTCGAGGCTACCCTTACAGATCACGCCTACATCCGAGCTATTCGAGGAAATTTACTTACTCACCTTGTTTTATGCCCAATTGTTCTGGAAAGTGCCAACTATTCAGAGGAAGAGAAGAGGTAGATCTTGACTATGCTAACCAACATGAAGGAACTTACTTCAGACAAAGTTAAAGAGAATGTTTCCTTGTTGTAAACTTTGACGAAATCTCAGAATCATCTGGATTCCCTCAAGGATAATGGGCCTACCGCTGCTTTGTGGGTTCAGTACTTCCACATGGTTACGTTGATGAAGAATTTCATTGTTTCTGAGCACCGTGGTGTTTGGGATGACCACTTGGCATGTGTAGAGCAAATGATCTCATTTTTTCATGCAAGTGGGCACTTCCATTACGCAAAATGTGTTCATCTCTACATACAAGATGTGATACAACTGAAAGCTAACCATCCGGAGGCGTTGAGTTTGCTGAAAAGGGGTATTTTGCTATTAAATGCGCAGGTATGTGGTCGGATATGGTTATAGAACAAACATTTATGCGCTCCATGAAAAGTTCTGCTGGCCTGACGCGAGGAAGAGGAATTACTGATTCTGTACTCGCGATGTTGGTTTGTGGATCACCATGAGGCACGCAATCTGCAGCGTCATAGGAGTAGTTCGCTGTAGTAGTTCTCGCAACTGAAAAGCAACACTTTGATGGGTCAAGGGAGAAGATGAGATCCTCAACCCAATTAACACGAACGACCCTGTTGCACGACTCTGTTTTGAACATACCTGCGCATTATCTTTTGCCGATGCACGACTGGGTGTGGGGTGCGCTGTAGCAAAGCAGGGATTGCCTGCTCCGGTATCTGCGGCTGCCTTGGCTCATGTACGAACGGAACCCCCGTCAGAGACAACGTCGATGACGAAGAAAGTTCAGATTTCGACATACAAGATACATCTTATTATTTGATGTTTGAAAATAAATATCATTTTGAACAACGAATACTCCATTTTAAACAATAAATATTTCATTTTTAATAATGAACATTTCATTTATGACCATAAAAGTTTCATTCGTAATAATAAAAACGTTTTTTTTTTCAAAATTTTCTATTTCCCCCCTCCATATCTCCTTAATCATTGATACAAGCAAAAAAGTGTCTGAAACCTTTCTTGAAGAAAATTTTATGTGGATTGATTTAGTAAATGAACATGTTTTTGCTAGAGATAGTAGTTTTCGAGTTATTAACGAAAAATGGGACTTTTCGAGGGCCCCCCAACGTTAGCTCCACCCCCACCCCTCAGTACTTTTGGTATGTTGCTAAGAACACCTTCACCTACAACTATGCCAAAATTTGCTTCTACATGAATTATCTCCTCTATTTTTCCTTCGTTGCCTGGATTAAAAAGATAATCCCTAGAAAGTGAATTATCATATCCACCTTTTAGATTAAAACAAGTAAATCTTATTTCTGACAAAGTTTTAAAATATTATTAATTCTATATTCGAATTTATGTCGAATCAGAATATACATTACAGTTTGCTCTGAAAACTGTATTACTCGCTTCTTAAGGCCAAAAAAAGTTTATTGATTTGTTTATATCCAGAGTGTGATATTTTAAAATAATTAAATTTTTGATGAATTACAATAAAATTTGAACTGTAGCATCAATATAGTAGAGTTGGAAAAACTTTTTCATTTAATTTGATTACAAAATGCCAAGAAAACGATGTATGGGATCTAATTCCATCATTATTATGTGCGACAGTATGAGAAAGGCTCTAGTTTGACTATTCACTCTGCTGTAGGATTATGTATAATATAGCGGTGAAATGAACAAAGAGATATATGTAATAGATAAACGTATCTACAAGGACCCTAGCTACTAATTTTTCGTAGATTTTCAAAATAGTAACACGATCATTTTGTAAATTTTGTGTCTATATAGGACATTGCTGTGGAAATTAAATTCTAACGGTTTATTTTATAATTAAAATCATTTTCAATATATTTCAGTAAATTGGGAGAATATGCCACGCTGAGTAATACGCCGCAGTTTGATATATTCATTCCAAATCAACATTTGGTACCAATGTTCATTCAGCTATATTAGTGTCAATATGAAGGTAAGCACCGTGTAAAAAATATTTTCTCATGTTGAGCTGTATATAATGTTGAAGGAAGTTCTGAGTAAATTTGGTTAATTTCAATAGGGAAATTTATGCCAAAGATCGATACATAACCTTATTTTTTTGGCACTCCGTCATATGTATGATAAATAAGAGTTTTGTTTTTATTTGTCACAAGTTGCAATATGGGGTATTATGCGTAATATTTAACTGTGGCATAATACCCCGTGAAGCGGCGTATTACGATTTCCAGTTTTTTTGTTCCAGATGCTCCGTACTTCGATGAGAATAATGCGTGCTGGAGACCTCAGCAAAGAAAAATTAGGATGCAGAAGTTGTCTAACTTCAGATCATGAAGCAAGTTTAGTACAATAACATACAGTTGATATGGAACATATTGCATTTTCTTTTGCGGTACAAAATACTATTTGAAATATCTTTTATGAAAGTACACTCACCGACTTAAAATTCGGGACAGCAAAAATTTTGATGAAATTTAATGTATGATAACTTTTTTCTCCATAGTCCGATTTAAATGTTTTTTTCTTCAAATTGTAGATAATTTTTTGTTGTTTGAGTAAAGTTATTCAATTTTGAAAAAAAAAGTTCACATGTAGAAATATAAAGGAAAATGGCTAAGAACTATTCTTCTCTAAAGTTTGTAACACCCTGTAGAGTAATTCTGCGAGCTAAACTCCAGTGTATATATTTTTCTGCAGAATCTGATTAATTCTTAATATTTTGCTTTTTAATTCGTCCCGATATCGTTCTCGGTTGAAGAGATACGAATTTTTTAAGAAAACAATTACAGATTTTGCAACAATGATGGTTTGTTTTGGAATCTTTCGGTTTTCCCATAGAAACTTACTCCGCATTCATTAACTAGTTCTATCTGACATTTCGAATATTGAAAACATTTGGCTTGTGAATTCCGTATCTACTTTTCATTTCGCGATGCCTTTGTCATCCGAAGATTCAGCTAGAGCTGTTGCTCTTCATGATGTTGGTTATTCCTACAGAGAAGTGGCGAATATGATGGGTTTCACAAAATCTAGCGTGGAAAGAGCCGTGGCAAGATTTTGAGAGACCGGAAGTTATGGTAGAAGACAAGGATCTGGAAGAAATCGTGTTACTTCCGTCGTTGATGATCGCTTTATAAGGGTCTCAGTTTTAAGAAATCGACATAACAGCGCGGTAGAGATAAGGAATGAACTTGAAATAGTCCGTCAAGTTAATATCAATTAAATTACAATAAGAAGAAGACTCACTGAAGCGAACTTAAGTGCCAGAAGACCGGCAACAGGACCTCAGCTCCTCAGACACCATCGAGTTAATAGACTTTTCTCTCTTAGACTTTTACATTGCAAAATGTGTAATGTTTTCTTGAAAAATCGTATCTCTTCAACCGAGAACGATATCGGGACGAATTGAAAAGGAAAATATTAAGAATAAATCAGATTCTGCAGAAAAATATATACACTGGTGTTTAGCTCGCAGATTTACTCTACAGGGTGTTACAAACTTTAGGGAAGAATAGTTCTTAGCCATTTTCCTCTATATTTCTACATGTGAACTTCTTTTTTTCAAAATTGAATAACGTTACTCAAACTAGAAAAATTTATCTACATTTTGAAGAAAAAAACATTTAAATCGGACAATGGAGAAAAAAGTTATCATACATTAAATTTCATCAAAATTTTGACTGTCCCGAATTTTAAGTCGGTGAGTGTATATCCTGAATTGTAATCTTTCGCAAAAAATATTTACAGATGACCTAATGAGCACTCCAAAAACAAAATTCAATATCGATGAATCAGAATTACAACTTAACAATAACTAAAAGAAAGTTATTGCCACTAAAGGTAACAACGCCGTGAGCCTGTGGTGCTAAAGGTGAAACGGCATCAGTTATAGCATGTGTAAACGCAGAAGGTAATTTCCTTCCTTCCGTTTGTATTTTTGAGGGCAAGAAGAAAGAACAGGAGTTCGATGATAGTTTGTCTCCTGGGGGTAAAGTAATAATAAATAAACAATCGGCATATGTAACAATAGATATTTTTAATCTGCTTCAAGTGCACCTTATTGCAGGGAAAGGGTCATGTAAAGTATCGTTCATCCTAGATCAGGGATGGCGAACCTTTTTTGATGTCTGTGCCTCAAAGTCATGAAAATTCATTTTTAAATAAATAACGTGCCACAATACAATTTAATTCGGAATATTAGCGTGGTGAAACTATACGTAAGTATAATTAAATAAACAAATAAAAGCAATTCTTCTTTCAACAATTTTTTAATAATCAATGTTTTACGGAAAGCAATATGCTAGAAACAAAATTGACGTTAAAAACAATTGTTTTTAATGTGATTATCGTTGCTGTACACAAGATCGTACAAATTGAATAGGTATCTGGTTCATATTTAGTTCATTTCAACAGTTTGTATGCAGAGCTCGACTCATCCGTCATTCTATTCCAATATTCATTTTTTATGAAATTTAATTCTGAAAATAGAGATTCACATGCCTACGTCGATGAAAATATTGACAAAATTGCCTTTGCTAATATTTTTAGACAACTGAACGTGTCAGGAATTGATAACATTTAGTTAGAATTTCATCTTCTGCAATTTTATTTATTTTATCCAATAATCCATTACTGTCAATAATTTCTAAATCATTTCCTAAAACAACAAATTTTTGCTCCCATATGGTAATTGATTGAAATTCAACTGATTCCATTTGTAATTCATTAAAATTTAACCACTCAAATACTTTTAAATTTAAATTTTCAAATGGTATTGTGTCAGGATATATAATGAATTTTAAAATTTCTACAAATTCTCTAAACTGCGTTAATCTTGACATTCACTTCCAGAAAAAAAAAATTTATTCGGAAAATATTTATATGAATATGAAAGAATATCACGACTAAAAATCTGTAATTTGACTTCGAACGCTTTGATTAAGTCAAACATTATAATGACTGTTTTATTAACACCTTGTAGTTTTATATTTAATTCATTCAAGAGAGAGCATTAAACAGTGAAAAAATATAACTTTGCTAGCCATTCTACATCTTATAACTGATTGTATTGGTCAATAATGTTCTCATTATTTAGAAATTATCTTATTTCCTCCAAACAATCTACAAATACTTCCAAAATATTTCCGTGGCTTAACCATCGTACATTATTGTATAAAAGTAAGCTATTGTACGACGAGTTTATTTCATTCTGGAAATTTTCTTTTATTTAGTGCTAACTCGAAATATCATCACATTTTAAACGCAATAAATTTTATTTAATGCGGATCTTTATAAACTTCGAGAGAATTCATGCGATATTTAAATAATAAAATGTATAATTTGACGGTTCTAGTTAAAATACTAAGATAGGTATTCAGTACTACAAATTTATATCATAAATTATAAATTAAGTACCTATAGACTAATAATTTTTAAATTTGTTTTTGTGCGTGCCATCAAAATTTTCAAACGTGCCACTTGTGGCACGCGTGCCATTGGTTCGCCATCCCTGTCCTAGATGGTCATTCGTTGCACTGTTCGGATGTAAAGTTATTAGATTTAGCTGCAAGCAACGATCTCATCATGTTGTGTCTACCAATAGGCTGATAAATCTAGGCAGGTTCATACAGGTGAGGTAGAAAAAATTAGTAACAAAGTGATCTCTGCGGTAATGAGTCGTCAATGGGATTCTTATTAATCCCTGAAAAATCACACTTTGTCGCATTGGTGGAACTTGGAAAAAATGGCCGCCATCTTGAATTTTTTCGATTTTTTTTGTATATCTCGTGAATTTTATCACAAAAATTTTTATGGAGAATCAAAAACTACCTAAAATGGCGATATTTTCAAGACTATAGGCAAAAAACAAAAAAGTTATTGAAATTTATATGACTTGGCAATATGGGACTTTTTAAAATTTGAATGCAAAAAGCTCAACAACCTTTTTTGTACAGAATAAAAAACTACATTACACGAAAGAAAAATGTAGTAAGATAATTTTTTTTAGAATTCATTAAATATTTCTTAAAGTATGCATTATATCAAAAAAACTCAAGACACTTTTTTTATGGAGAATCAGGAGTCACCTATAATGAAACATGAAATTTCAAGTCTAATGATCAAAGAACAAAAATTTTATTGACATTTATATGATTTAGAAATATGGGTTTTTTTAAATTTGGTTAGTATCTGAAATAGTTAAAACTATTTGTATACCCAATTTCCCAAATAAGTTTTTGAAAACAAAAATGTAAAAGGTCTGAAAATATTAAAAACTTTGCACAAATGAGCAACAGAATCAAAATTTGTCAAAAGTACGTAGGCATAAATCCCACGCAGCTCTTTAATAGAATTATTTGTTCGAGTAAAACACCGGAAGAAATTAAACTGTTTTAACTTCAAACATTCACCATATCCATTGACATTTTTTAAAGGCGGCAACCTAAGAAAAGGAGTAAAATCTCAACTCTAAAAAGAAATTGACAGCTTTCACAATCCTTCAGATCATTTCATAATTAACGAGACATTTTATGTCATAGATGGCGGATTTCTTCTGCATAAGGTAAAATGGCAAAGACCAGCAACGTACCATGAAATATTATTGCAGTATGTAAATTATATTGTCCATACACATAAAAAAACTCTGCAGTCGTTTTTGATGGTTATAATCTAGAAAATATATCAGCAAAGGATAACTTACAGAAGTTCAGATCTAAACAGAAAGTAGCAGTCTCGATTCAATTGCACGCTACAGTTGTCACACCACAAGATCTCTTTCGAAGAAATAGTCAAAATAAAAAGAATTTTATCGAAATCTTTTGAAGATATCTGGAAGAAAATGACATTACCGTATATCAGGCGGAAAGGAATGCTGATGTATTAATCGCAATGACGGCTGTTCAGTTGTTAAAACACATGTAACCGTGGTTTCTGAGGATACAGATATATTATGGTTTTACTTATATCTCACACAAGAAGAAAAAATGTATGTTTGCTTCGACCAGGAAAAGGAGCAAAGGGCGACAAGATTTCTAAAATTAATGAGATACTTATTTTACACGCAATATCAGGCTGTGACACAATATCTTTTTTGGACAATCAATCAAAAAAGTG
Organism: Cynegetis impunctata; assembly: GCA_030704885.1. Classification (NCBI taxonomy): domain Eukaryota; kingdom Metazoa; phylum Arthropoda; class Insecta; order Coleoptera; family Coccinellidae; genus Cynegetis; species Cynegetis impunctata. Next base: position 322,106 of record JARQZK010002235.1, on the reverse strand, counting down.
CTTCCTAAAATTGCTACAAGAAAACAAAGATCTATGTCGAGAACTAGATGTATTTCAAGAACTTAATGCAGACATAGCAGTTTTGATTAAAAAAGGTTTTCAAATTCTTTTAAATCTTTACCGTTGTCCAAAGAAGATTTATGACATTACCCAGTTAGATACGTCACATACTATATATGCGAATGACTTCAAGGCAAAGCTTAAATTCAGAATTATGTTCAGCCTGGCTGCCACTAACTGAAGAATCTACCAAACAGCACATTCTTAGGAGATATTTTCAGATGAAATTTCAAAAAAATTAAGTTTATTTTAATTACTTAGTGTCCTGGGTCCTGCCCAAATGTTGTTCTTATTATATTTGTTTTTCTATGCCTACAACAAATATTTAGATTTATCTTACTACATTCTTCTTTCGTGTAATGTAGTTTTTCATTCTGTGCAAAAAAGGTTGTTGAGCTTTTTTCATAAAATGCATACTACTCCAGATATTAACCAAATTTTAAGAAGTCCCATATTGCCAAGTCATATAAATTTCAATAACTTTTTTGTTTTTTTGCATATAGTCTTAAAAATATCGCCAATTTAGGTAGTTTTTGATTCTCCATAAAAATGATTTCTTCAATTTTTGTTATGAAATGCATACTTCAAGAGATATACAAAAAAAATCGAAAAAATTCAAGATGGCGGCTATTTTTTCCAAGTTCCACCAACGCGACAAAGGGCGACTTTTGAGGGGTTAATAAGGACCCTATTGAGTACTCATTTCCGCAGAGATCACTTTGTTATATTGACTAGCCTACAAGCCATGTACACACTGGCTGCAGCAACTATACAGATCGATTTTTAAACCTTTAAAGGTGTATTGGTTACAAGCCTGTAGTAACTAAATAATCATCCCGGTCGAAAATTAAATAAGCTTCAGTTTCCGCCAAACTTAAACTAGAATGTTGTGACAACTACTCTTCAAAACGGAGTTTCGGGTTTTAGAACCTACGAAATCCATCTTTCGTATAACTTATAATTCCCGATCATGCTTTCATCCATGAAAATCCTGTGGCAATTCCTATTAACAATAATTTAGATCGAGATGCCGATTGTGTTATTCCTGATAATGCCGATGGTGTTATTCCTGATGATGCCATTATTTCTATACCAGTTATACCTGCCCAGGAATAATTGCAGAGAAACGAAACAACAAAAAGTTGAAGACAAAAAAGGAGCTGTAACGTTGAAACGTAAAAGATAAGGCCAATAAAGAGAACAAAGTAAAAAAAGAACACATTTACTCAAAAAAAAAAAAGACTTGATGCTATTCCTAATACTAGTTCATTAGAAAGCGAATAAGTGCCTACAATGGAGAGCGGTGAGTCGGAATTAGAATCTGATGAATAAGAATATTGTGCATTATGCCCTGGATACTATTTTGATAAAAATGGTCCAAAATGTGATAGGTTGCAATGTGTGAAATGTAATTATTTGGTTCACGAGATATATACTTCATCAAACATATATTGTGCAGCTTGTCTTCCAGTTTAAGTACGTAGTACCTACCTCCATAGCTCTGAAGACATTTAATAATATAATAATAAGTTTTTTTCATATAACAGCTTATTTTTTACGAGAATAGCATGTTGCCACATTACCTATCGTATGATGCCATATTACTCGTGATATGGGGTAAAATGGCAACAAGCTATCTTTATGCATTTTTACTTACAATCTTTTGCTGTGTAGGAATATGGCAGCGAGCCACTCTAAACGCATACATAGGTATATTATGTGAGCTCTAAGGTGCAGCCATCTTCTTTCATCTGGATGAGTTGGTTATTAGAATGTGAGCATTTAAATTATATATTGCTTAGTGTGTAACGTAGGTTATCCACATATATATATATATATATATATATAAATATATATATATATATATATATATATATATATTTATATATATATATATATATATATATATATATATATATATATGCACGGGGGTCCTACAGCCTCTGCCGCATCCCGCATTTCGATCGCCACAATTTCTTGTCTCGCCAATCTTCTTCATCCAATGCTCGGTCTTTCATTGCTGTCACAATTCCATTTATCCATGAAGCGGGTGGTCTTCCTCGTTTTCTTCTATTCACTGGGGTATTATCCACATATACTCTCATATATTAATGTATACCTATGTATACTCTCATATATAAATGTATACCTATTTATACTCTCATATATTAATGTATACCTATGTATACTAATGTTCACAACAGATCAATTTTCATTTAGTTCTGAATCATTTTTTTCTGAAACATATGTTATAAGGTCAACAATAGTTTTTTCTTCTTACTTATTCAGTTACAATCTCACTACTTGATAATGCATAACGATACTACAATGGACAGTCATTTGCAGTGTACGGTTTTCAAGGAAAAATTGTTTTAGCAGTTACTCATGAGATATATTTCCATAGAGCAATGATCTCAAGCATCCAACTTCATAACATAAGGAGCTAGCATGTCTCTACTATTATATTTGTAGTTCAATACTCTGAATAACTATCGCATGGTCATGAAAAATGTGCTACATCATATTCAAAATTGTGCTTGATTTAAATACGTACCTACCATTTCACCGACAATATAGAAATTATATATATGAAAGATGTTTCTAAAAACTATTTATTTTTATTCTCAAAAAAAATTATGTCGGCAAATAGTTCATAGAAATTTATAATCAATAATGTTCCACTAGAGGTACCGCCATGCGACTGAAAATCTATTCCTTCATTAGTGTTTCATTGAACCTCCTCATATTTTCATACTTATCTATTCAAATTCCCATTATTTGCATCTGCTATCATTATTTCATAACGGCTTTCATATCTTCACAGACAATGACATTGAATAATTGATACCAGCATCGACTCCTTTCAAAGGGGGTGTATCCATGGATAATAGGATCCAAACAAAGCGATGAACCGTTAGGTTTTACGCTATTTTGAGAGAACAGAATGCAACATAATAGGCTTCTAATAATATGATTTTTAATGTTTATGGAATATGGAATATTTCATCTGAATAAAAATGAGAAGATTAGTTTTGAACGCAATAGTTTAAATTTGTCATGGCCTTTCAAGTTTCATTGATACATTTATTCTTTCAAAGTCCTGAAAGTATCTATTGTTATACCTACTAAAATACAGATTTTTTCTTAACTTTGGCGTAATCATTTGTTTTTAGTCGTACCATTACAAAGCTTCTCGTCTAGCCCAATGTAAAACTTTTCACAATCACCACAATAATTTTATAAACTCCTGATTTATTATCTTTATGAACTTTGGATTTATTATTTTTTATATGATTTCCGAAATTATTACCGGTACGATAAGCAATGTTTATGTTGTGCTTAGATAAGAGAGATTCAAGTTTTCTACTTGAATTTCGGATGAAAGTGAGGCTGTTATATTTGATATTATTTTTAGTAACGGGCTACACCTGACTAGCAGTTCAGAATTGTTCCTTTTGAAATGAAAATAAAACACACTTGGCTTGAGTTTCACTATATAAAAAAAGTGAAACTTAGGTAAGCCAAGTTTGTTTTATTTTAAAGTTCAAACTTTATCTTTATAATATTTCACCTAGAGATGTGCTTATCTATATTATATATATATATATATATATATATTGAAAATGTAGAGTTCTTGATATTAGGTCACATCATTTAATAGAATTGCCTATTAACGGTTCGACCATTTTATGGCCTTTTTCCAATTTCTATGAATAATGAAAGGAGGTCTATTTCATTAACTGCTCTGCTATACTTACAGAATTAATTCCTGTCTATTACATTAATTTTAACAATTATATAAAATATACCTATTCTCACTCTTCAACATAGATAATTAGAACACTAAAATAAAAATAATGAAACATTTTCACAACGCATAACAACGCAGACAAAAAACCACCTAGCTGAATTGAATCTGCAAGCATAGCAGAGAGCAGTTATGTAATGTAATAGATGTCCTTTCGTTATTTATTGATTTTGAAAAAGACCATAAAATGGTCAAAACGTTAATAGACTATTGACATGACACTTACATTCTATTCATCAATGTGCCCTACCAGGAATGCTAAATTTTGAGGAAAAATATAATTTATATATATATATATATATATATATATATATATATATATATATATATATATAATATATATATAAATATATATATATATATATAAATATATATATATAAAATATATATATATATATATATATATATATATATATATATATATATAATGTATATATATATATATATATATAATATGTTAATGAAATATATAATATACCTGCATTTAAGATTGAAAATTGAAAAACCAAATAATTCATCGAATATAATAGGAGGACCTGGGATAAAATGAAAATGAACGATCAGTCATGAAAGAACATATTTCATTTCAACACCCGCATATCACTGAATTCGAAACTATTCCATACTTACTTCGCAATCTTGTCACAAATTCAATTCATAACCAACGAAGTGACCATCAATACTTGATAACCATAAAAGGTGCTATTCAGAAACGAAGGTTACATTGAGGAAACTAGATGAAATAATTCAATGAAAAACCGGAGAGTTCAAACAATAGTCCACAAAGGTGTGATTGTCTTCCGTAGCAGAGGTTTTTATTTGTTGTACTATTTTCATCTCCAAATTTCCAATCCAATGCTTTGCTACGCCGTTCTGATGAGGACCAAAGAGTCCGAAACACGTGTCAACGGCTGCTTCCATATAAACGTTCTATACCGATAATTCTGCTCTACTTTTTTAATATTTTCCCGCGACTAATTTCTTTGTTGTTAGATAAATAGTATCCTATTATTTTTATTTTCTAACATTACGTAGGTAAAGATTTCTGTGGTTTCCCTTGCCATCTAATGATAACAATTTTGAATGTTGATATTAGACTGAATAGCACGTAATAAATAACAAAGAACAACCACATTCGGAAAAAAATTTTAGCGAGACAAAGCAGTCTTTGTCTATTCAAATTTTTTCAAATCAATAAATGTCAAGGAGATTTCAATTTTTTCAAAAGTTTTGAAAAACTACGAATGTCTTAGTGAAACGTCAACTTTTTAATAAAATCGAGTTTTTTAAGATTCAACCAGCCTGTTATTGCTAATAATTATCAAGAGATTATATATATATATATATATATATATATATATATATATATATATATATATATATATATATATATATATATATATATATATATATATACAGGGTGACCCAGAGCTACGTAATCGGTCCATAATTTTTTAGTAATTGAGGATATCGACATGAAATTTTCAGGGAAAATATGATCTGACTAAGTCTATTTCTCAAAATTATTTTGAAGAAAATTGCATTCCCGGTTTAGCCAGAAGTGATATCAACTTTGTTATTTCGAATGGAATACCCTGCATATCTTTTGATTTTCGAATTTCTTATGTAATTTATAATAAAATTGTCATTCTCATGTCTTCTCTACACCTAAAATGAACAGTTTTCGAGATATTAATTTTTTGTTAAATTTTGACAGCGTCTTCAAAAAAAATAGGCTATAACTTCTTCGTAAGTAGGTATGCGGTTTGGATTTTTGTAATCTTGAAACATGTTTTATTTATTCCTTGTCAAAATTTTCCATATTTCTAACTAATTACTTGATAAAATCTAGGGTGAAGTTGGCAAATTTTTAACGTTAATAACTTTCTTATTCCTAAGGGAATGCTATGTACTTTTCTGCATTATTCAATTTGCTATTAAATTACCTTTTGATTTGTATCATTTCCTATACCTGAAGTTGATAATAACAAAGATATTCCACAATTTCGTAATAATTTATATATCAACACACTGACAAATCGACTAGCGAGTTATTTTGACGTATGCATGGATACCAATAACAAAAATTATTTGAAATCTAATTGTGTCACCTTTCCTAGTATTTGTTCAGTTGAAATGGATTCTACGCGGCAATAAATGATAAATATGATTTATTGTATTGGAGAAGCGGATTGAAATGTTCTGCCAGCTAGTAGAATTTATCATCAAAAATATCCAGAATCAAGATCCAGAAGTGATTTCATTTCAAAAATTGAGGGATAGATTTGAATCAACCGGTAATATTTCTTACAATAAACAAGGATTGTTTGAAAGGAAAATGGACGAAGACCATGAATTAGAATTTCTTTTGACGATAGAAGAAAATCCTTTTCTGAGTACTTGGGAGATCGCAAGAGAAACTGGTCTAACGCGAAGCAGTGTGAATCGCATTATTTTAAATCATAATCATCTGCAACGAGTAGATTTTTCAAATAGCATTCAGCATGATGGTACTCCTATTCATTATAGCCCTATGGTACGGCAGTTTTTGAATCAGAGTTACGCCAACCGTTGGATAGGACCTCAAGGAGCTATTGCTTGGCCAGCTCGCTCGCCAGATTTGACACCCATTGATTTCTATGGGGATATGTAAAGGGAAAAAGTTTGCAGAGAACGACCAACTACAGCTGAAGATATGAAGAACCGAATAGTCGATTTATTTCATTATATAACTAGGATATGCTTACTCACGTGAAACAATCTTTTCTACGTAGGCTGAATGTTTGTGTTCAGCAGAATGGTCGTATATTTGAGCATTAATTATAATCATCAATTAACTATTTCGATAAATTATATTTTTGATTCTGATTCAACTACGTTTTATGATTGTGTTATTAATAAGCAGTCATTTCTTTCTGTATAATGTTGAAATGTATTATTTGGAGTAACTGTTGGATTATGTGAATGTACTCCTCTCAAAAATGATAATGTCGAACTTGACATTGCAATTTGGCTTCAGTCTACTACAAACATGTAGCATTGGGTGCTACAAATCTAATGAACAGAAAAGAATACACAATTAAATTTTAAACAATTTTTGTAATTGGTATTCATGGATACGTCAAAATAACACGCTAGTCGATTTCTCTGGTGTGTTGATATATAAATTATTACAAAATTGTGAAATATCTTTGTTATTATTAACTTTAGGTATAGGGAATGGTTATACAAATCAAAAAGTAATTCAATAGCAAATTTAATAATGCAAAAACATACATAGCATTCTATTAGAAACAAGAAAGTTATTAACGTTTAAAATTTCCTATTTTCACCCTAGATTTTAATAAGTAATTAGTTGAAAATATAGAAAACTTTGACAAGGAATATATGAAACAATGTTTCAAGGTTACAAAAATCCAAACCGCATACCAATAGACCTACTAACAAAGAAGTGATAGCCTATTTTTGTTGAGGACGCAACTTTCAATATTTTACGAAAAAATTAGTAACTCGAGAACTGTTCATTTTAAGTATAAAGAATTGTATGACAATATTAGTATATAATTGTTTGATCGTGCCTTTCAGGATGTATAGGAACCCCATGCCTTCGGCTGATATTACATTACACACCATGACACTAACAAGGTGTTTAACCTTCTCCACAAGGCAGGTTTTATGAAATTTTTTCAGGGCATCTTCTGACAAAAGAACTTTTGTCGACCAGAATCTGGAACGATGACTCGTCGGAGAAGCACAACTGTAAAATATTCCACATTTTCCTACACGATCTGCTTCCAGCAGTTGCTATAGCATTCTGGGAATGTCAGGTGTTCAGTTACAACGTTTCTTTCTATCTTCAAGTTATTGTAGAAGTGTATGAAGTCCTGTCTATAGTGAAAAGATACAGATTTGAGGTTTTCACGTCGAATTGTTGAAAATATTTAAATCCGCTGATGAAACTCAACATGCAAGATGCATAACTTACCTTCTGATTATTATGAATAAAAATACTGTCGAAGAATTAATATTTGATATTGAAAACGACAATGCAGCAAACTGCACTTTTTGATGAACGAACACCGAATGAGAAGACACATCACATAATTGACAAATTTAGCGAGTTTCAGGTGTTACCACATATCAAAAACAAAAATAATGATGCCAGTAGTTGAATCAATTGAAATAACACTTTTTTTGCTCAAATCTTTGTTTGAAACTAGAAATTACGTAAATTCGAGCACTGTCCCTAAAAATTTTGCCACCCACTGTACATTTCTCATTCTACGTTTTCCCTATCTCCCATATTATCCGAGATAGCAATGTTGGTGGCTTCATTTTGAGATACATGGTATGTGTATATATATACATATATACATATATATATATATATATATATATATATATATATATATATATAAATATATATATATATATATATATATATATATATATATATATATATATATATACATATATAATATATATATATATATATATATATATATATATATATATACACTAGCTGACCCGGAAAACGTTGTGCATCCATATAAATTATTTCAATATTTTACTATCTAAAATATAAATCCGCGAACCCTGATGTGAGCTGCGTTTCTTCCTGCTCCCGCCGTACGCCATCGATGGACTATTTATATGCACACGGCAAAGGCACACTCCGCGCCTGCCGACTGCTGCTATCCATGACGAAATGTACTTATTCTGTGAGAGACAAAAGACCGGCTCCGTTCCTACTCCCTGCTGTTTACTGGGTTAGAAATAACACCGCTAGAATCCTGGCGGGAATAAAATGATTAAATTACTAAAATGGCTACAAAAAAATATTGGTCGGTTATAGAAGTGTAAAAATTCAGGGTTGTGTATATTTTGTAATGGAACATCATAAATATATTTCATTAAATTTCTTGCGGACCTTCAGTGTCCAATTACCTGCTATTTTGAATAATTACAGCAGTGTGATCTGCTAATATCAGATGGTCAGGAAACCACAGAAACTCTTGCCCACGTAATGTACAAAACAGATTTTTAATTATTTGGTTTGAATATTTGCCTTTAAAAAGACATTACACATAATTTCGACTAACACTGTGAAAAGTGCGTGTGAAGAGAAATACATAAATCAAATAATCGAATGCTTTCACGTTTATGATATCATAACAGAATGTAATTGGAAATGTGTATCATATTCAGTACATAGGTATGTGCGATTCAATAGCCATTTTACTTCTCATTTATGTTTTCAGTACCTACTGATTGAAAAAAATTTTGTATTTACAAACGTGTTCTTTATTCATCATTTAAAATTACCTTGACTATTCTGTCAGTTTATGGTTCTACTCTCCAGTGAATTTACAATGGTGGATAATCTAGTTTGTGTTTTTTGTCATTCGTCAAAGTTTTTTCACTCCCATTCAATTGGAATTAGTGCTTAACAACAATTGAACATTTCAGCATCTTCGATGCAATTTTTTACGCTCATAACTGATAATATTACCAGGTGAAAATTTAAAACAGGTGCAATTTTCAAGTAATAAGAGTAAATGGTTTGTAGCCGGGAATTGTGTTACACATTCCAATCTTTCTATAATCACAACACGGGAAAATACAAATATCAACCCTTCTATCTGGAAGTACACCAAAAACTGTTATTTTGTGTGCAAAATTATGTTTTCCGTAAACTACTTTTCACTGTAATAATATGCACTACCTACTATTCGATAGTCAATCCATTCTTAGTCTAGGGAGTTCAAAACTAAACCCATTATTTGCTCTGTATATAGGTGAGATATTAAAAATCTCCGAGTTATTAATTTTGCAGAACATTTTCCTGGAGAGGTTATCAATATTGAAAGGAAAATAATGTGGATTTAGCAAGATGCTCATCGGTAAATTCTAGAATTTTTAATGAAGTAGCCTACTAAAAAATATTGCTAAGGATATATTCATCCGATGGCCCTTCGATCATATGTTTCAATAACTTCAGATTTATTTTTCGGGTCTACATTGAAGATCGTATTCATATTAATCCTTCTACATCAGGAGATATGGAAAATAGTATACGTGATGCCAGCAGGACCATAACAATCTTTATGCTAAGGAACGTACAGAAAAATATAGCAAAACAACTTAACATAAGCTGTCAAGTAGGCGGGCATATTTTTGAACATTTATTACACCATAATAATTGAAAATTAAGTATGTTATTATTATACAGTAGCGTAGAGTTTAAAAATGAAAAAACCAAAATAAATCACAAACTATTTAAACAGGTATATCGCATTTCTAATTAAAATTGAAGTGTTTTGTGATATCTATTGAAAAAATAACAACGTACAAGGTGCAACAGAAATGTAAATATTCATTTTGCACCCATGTAGCATGTAACTCAAATTTGTTTACATATGTCCTTTTCACCATCCCTATGGAACATTGGTAAATTATATGAGTATTCCACATTCACAAACAATGACAAAACTATCAATTATTCATAAAATCAGAAACTAATAATAAACACTTTCATCCAAAAAGTTATAGAATTTCGAGTTTAATCTGAGAATGAATATAAAATAAGGATCTTAAAAAACATATACAAGACCACTCATTTGAACCCTGTGTACTCAAAAGTAAATTTAATCTTTGCACCTCAACATTCAGAAAAAAACCGAATCAGATATTGAACTTTACTCTATCGTTGAATTACCCAGTTCAATCTGATTCATTTAAGTATATTGAATATGTGAAACCTTTATAGAGCCCCATATAAATTATTCAAAAATTGTCTGAAATTTTTCAATGCAAAAGTGCGTTAATCTGAATATAGGTAGGTACGTACTGAAAAAATATGAAATTCAACAAATTTCAAATGCTCATTAAGAAGTTAGAAGTTCAAAGTATATTCACATGTGCCTTTTTGAGGAAGATCGGTTATCTGCTTTTAACAATGCGAGAAAGAATTCGAAACTGTAGTAAACAAATGTTACATATTATATTAATACAATGGCGGTAAATCTAGGTTGGACGGCAAGCTCTAATCAAAACGAACAATTATGCATAATTATTTATTTATTTTCATTTAAGGACGTGCAACGTAACTCACACCTTAAAAACTATGAGCATGCAGGAAAATACCATTAGAAAATGGACCGCCCCTTCACTGAAAATGAAAATAAGACCTTTGGCCGATCTCAAATGTATCAAGGTCATTTTAGAGAGTCCAGCCTAGGTACAATTTACGCTACCGGAACATCGCCATAAAAATAATCACTGGGTATCCCTAAATTTAGAAGAGTAGGTATATGAATGTTGAAGTGATGAAACAAGGTGTCAAAATTGCAAATGCAAAATGCTGTGATGTCAAATTCCCAAAGGTAGAAAATCACCGACTGTTTACAATGACACATTATACATACCATCATGTGGCGCAAAAAGCAAGTTGAACAACAACTTGAGGAACAGCGAGTAATGAAGTGTTATCAAGAAATACTCGATGACTATTCACATATTGTTAAGGCATATCTAAACCAAGTCCTGTATACGAACTGGATACAGGAGCAAGTAAATGTATAATGGTAAGTTATAAAAGCAATGGATGTAGGCTATCGATTTCAAAACCTAACCAAATAACTATATCAATGATGCAGAGGAAATGTTATTAGAGCAATCACGGAATTTTACAGAAAGTTAAAGCCTAGAATAGTAAAAAAAAACCCTAGCTGTAATTCTGCGTAATTTAAGAGTGACTATTGTGTGTATAAATATAATTAAATCCCATATGATGAAGTCCATTCATCATTCTGGTTGCGCAAAGCAGTACTAACTTCTCAGGAAGAGGCGATAAATTTAAATGATGGTTTTAAGCAAGCCATAAAAAAGTTACCCTAAGGTTACAAGATAACCAACACAGGTTGTATATTTAACGCCGAGTCGAATGGTAGTAGAGAGGCTCGTCTAGTAGCAAAGTGGTTTCAAGAAAAAGTAACTTCTAACATATTTACACCAGTCGCGCAACTTACAACGATAAGTATTTAATTATCAACTGCATTACAGAAAGATGTGGCAATAAGCAGCTAGGATTTCAAACAGTCTCTTTTAATAGTAAACTAGAAGATATAAAATTACACAAACGTATAAAATAACAAAGTACTGATTCAAAATTAAGGAATAGCTAGTATATTTTACGTTCAGCATCAAGAAAAAAACATGGACTAGTCACCTCATTACACGACTTCTGCTTGTTGATATTAACGTTTTTCTTCGTATTGAGGTCGATGACACAGTTATTAGGTACATGTACTGAAAATGAGCGATTTAAGCTCATTAATTTTCTAACCAAAGTATTTATCGCCAACGATGTGGAAACTGTCAACCAATATCAAGTAACAGAAATCTCAGTTAAAGAAGAATGTATAAGTACTTCTCAAGAAGAATGTATACAGAAAGTTTTACCAAATTATAGATGTTTACATAATTATATATATATATATATATATATATATATATATATATATATATATATATATATATATATATATATAACATCTAGTACATTTTTTTTCAACAGTGGTACTTCCAATCACTGGGCATCCCTAAATTTGGAAGAGTGTCAGTTGAAATAATAAACCATAGGTGTCAAAATTGCTATAAGCAAAATTTCAGGAGATGCAAAAAAAAAGGGAAACAACTCTGTTCAAAAATAAAGATTCAATGCATAATATCTATGTCACGAATCATATGACCCCTGTCATTGTATCTAGCATTTCATATAATTTGCTGACTCTTGAGTTCATTAAGTCATGCTATGTCAAATATATAATAATAATAATAATAATAATAATTTTATTTATCATCAAAAGTTACATGACATGTCACAAAATTGGGTAACAGTTTACAAGTATGCTACAAATTCGCCCACACTATAAAAAGCATTCAAAATTAAAACTTTTTTCAACTCCCTTCTGAAAATGGTCGTATTGCTGTCGGTCAAACTCCGCGGCAACAGATTGTACAAATACAAACCCGAGCAATAGGGAGACCGCTCATGGAAACGATGGTTACATTTCTGTGTATGAAGACGATGTCCATTTCTTATTTTATAGGAGTGACATTCCGCCCTCATGGAAAATTTCACTTTTTTCCCATGTATAAAGCACATTAGGTTAAAAATATATATACAAGGTAGAGTCATGATTTTATGAATCTTAAAATAATCTCTACAGGATGTTTGAGGTGACAATTGAAACAGAAGTCTTAAGATACGCTTTTGCACAATGAAAACCCTTTCCCATCCCACAGCGATTCCCCAGACCACGACATTATACCTCAGAGTTGACGACACATTCGAGTGGTAAAATGACATGGCAGCCTCAAAGCTTAAAATTTTTTTTATATTGATCAATGAATAGAAATTTTTATTTAGTTTTTTACAAATACTGTCCATTTCGGCAGACCATCGCAAATGTTTATCTAGTGTAGTTCCCAGTAATTTAACTTCGGGAGCCATACTCAAGACATTTCCTCCAAAAGTCAGGGTGAAGTTACACGGGGTTTTGGTGGGAGTATAAAACTCGACACAGCTGGTTTTAGCGAAATTGATCATCAATTTATTTAAATCGCACCATTTTTTGAATTCATTTAGAATTATATTACATTTGACAAAGAGAGAATCCGCAGACTTGTCACTCAACACGATACTCGTATCATCAGCGTACATGAATACTGTACCGTGTGAGATGAAGTCTGGTAAATCATTTACGAAAATGAGGAACAATAATGGCCCTAATATGCTTCCTTGGGGTGTGCCGAGGGGAATATCATATATATCCGAGACAGAACCTCCAATGTTACTTTCATTTTTGCGATCAATTCATGAAGGAAGTAAGCCACTCATTTATCGTGCCGCGTATACCCAACCGATCTAGCTTCATTGAAACAAAAACTGCACTGAGGCAGTCGAAGGCTTTTTTTCAAATCAAAACAAATCAAGATTACATACTCGCCGTTATCCATTTAAGAGAAATGAGCTGTACGATCTCTGTCATAGCTGTACCTGTAGAACGGAACCTCTAAAGCCATGCTGTGATTCGGTGATCAAGTTTGAATCTTCCAGAAATTGTGTGAGGCGGCAGTGCAACACCTTCTCAAAGACCTTCGAAAACGCACTCAGGATCGTGATCGGTCGATAATTTTCAACCATGGTTGAGTCCCCTTCTTGGGTAGTGGAATCGTCCTACCAATCTTCAACGCATCTGGAAATACACCAGAACTACAGATTTATTGACAATATCTGCCATGAGTGAACTTAGGATAGATACAGAACCCTTCAGAACCGACAGAGAAACCTCGTCAACGCCGGTGGAATTCTTATTATCCATTGACGTTATGATTTCAACAATTTCGTTTGGTGTAACAGGCGTAAAAAACATTGACCTCGCATTTTTCCCCTTGACAAAGGTACACTCAGTCTCCGTGGAATCAAAGGGATAGGAACCAAGAGAAGCAGCAACTGCGGACGAAAAATCATCCCCAAAAACGCGACACGAACAAGAAACATCGGTCACCATACGGTCATCGATCAGTATACCCATAGATGGTTCAGACAGTTTTTTGTTTTGAATTCGGTTGATCAGCTTCCAAATTGTCTTGTTTTTATTATGGCTATTGTCTATTTCATCCATATAAAATTTTCGTTTCTCATATTCAAGTTTTCTGTTAATTTCTGTTTTCAGTTCACTAACCCTAGTTTGAAGCATACCATCGCACAGCCGCGTCGACAACCACGAAACCAATTCCAAATCTTCATATTTCCTCATTATTTCATCAGAACAAAATTTTTTTCTGGTAGTACAGCATCGTACTCTCTTCTTTTTCTTAGGATACGCAACCTGAAAACACCAAAGAAAAGTTCGATAAAACTCCTCAAAGTCGTCAGAAGCAGACCGATCAAACATCAATTCCGGCAAGTTTCTTTGTAGTAAAAAATTAAATTCACTGTGAGTGTAAGTGTTGAATGTTCTGCTATGAAACTCTCTGAAACTATGTTCATGAATTGTGGTTAATGGATCGTAGAATGTGACAATCTGTACATTATGATCCGATAGCCCCGCATTGTAGTTTTCACATTTAAGAATTCCATCATCTGGTTTGTTTGTGATAATGTAATCAATACTACTTTTACTCGTTCTACCTTCAGTGTTATAGGATGAAAACAAGGATCGGAGACCGAAAGCGCCCAAAATATTGAGAAACGATTTCGTCTTCGGATGCTCGGGTACTCGTTCGTCGATGTTAAAATCTCCACAAATAAAAACAGTTTCATATGACGGGATCAAACCACCCAACAGTAGGGAAAACTGAGTTTCAAAAGTCTCAAAATCACTATTATCGGTTCTATAAATACACACTATACAAGTTTTATTTAGGTAAGACAAGCAACAACACTCAAAAGAAAGTTCAAAGTTCAAAAAATCAAAACAGCAAACAGACTTACAAGACACAGCCAGAGCAGACCTCACAAAAATCACAGATCCACCATGAATATGGTTAGACCTACAGAACTGAGCTATTCGAACATAATTGTGAATGTTGAAAAGATTGTCATCATAGTCAGCAGTCACCCAGTGCTCCGAAATGCAGAGAAAATCAGGGTATTCGCAGTTCCGAAGGAAAAGTTCAGTAACTTCATATTTACTTCTCAAGCCCTGAATATTGAGATTCAGAATTCTTAGTGCCTTCGTCTGTATACCGCTACCGGTAGGTGTTAATCCTTTTCCATCAAACTTTTCCTCATCTGAAAAAACTTATTGATTTTCGTTCCAGATGCCCATCTAGTGGGTTCTAACAATCTTATCTTATTTGTATCATAAACTCCAACTTTAAAAGATGAATACTCTGCAGGATATTTCGATTGCAGTCTATCACATTTCACTTCTGGAAAAGAAGGCTTGAGAAAATTCAGTAAATCATCAGTCGAAGTGCTCAGTTGTAATCTGAAAACGTGAAAATATGAATACACAGGTATCGCTTTAATTGGATTGGTAGTAGAAGAAGATGATGCGGTGCCTATTATTGTTTGATTTTGGCGTTTTCTTCTATTATTTACTGTTTTCCAATCGTCATTAGGTTTCTTAGCTATTGACGAAATTTTATTTGAATCCTGCAGTGCCATCGCTTGGTCAATGGCATATTTAACATGCTTATCGTCAATATAGTTTATCTTCTTATTTCCAACATTTGGCGGACAGGCCGCCTGTTTCGCGTCTTTCGAAACCACTGTCTGTTTCTTGTTCGACCGCATCCGGGTATCACTTCCAGATAACTTTTCCCTCACTCTCACGTTCAAATCAAAATTTTCACTAGATGGCATTGGTAACATATCATTAGCAACCTGATTTGTTTGTTTACCAAGAATGGAATTAAGTGTTTTGTTGTAATTTAATAAGATATCAATAGTAATTCCTTGATTTGAAATAACTGAGTCTTTTTGAACAGAAATTTGCTTAAGGTATGCTATCTCTTTATTTTCCATTTCAACATCAACATTGGTACCTGATATCACCATGTTGTCCAATCTGCTCTCGTTTTGCAGGCACTTTGCACATCCGTGAGGCCCCAACATCTTTTCTCTTGCAAAATCAACCAACACATCACTGGAATTATGTTCAGGTAACGAATTTGTCACTAAACGATCAATAAGTTCTTTTTTACGCAACTTATTTAACTCGCTATAAAGCACGTCTGTCACCGTTACCGACATCTTGACATATATTTATTTATATATATATATATATATATATATATATATATATATATATATATATATATATATATATATATATATATATATATATATTAATATGGTTTGTCCCTATTTGTTTATTCAATATGATTATATAATGTTGAATATGATTATTTATTTTAATTTAATCTAATTTTGATTATGTTGAGCGCCTTTAAAAATTTGCCTATTTATTTTTTTATTTATTTTGATTTGATTTGATCTGACTCTGTTAACTTATCTCAGGGAAGGTTCTCTTTTTTTTTAAATTGACTGTAGTAATTTTTTTTTCAATTTGACTTTTCTTATTGAAAACTTAAATTCAAGTATTTAAAATTTCAACAAAATTTATTAACACTATTTACCATAATACAAATTTAATTCAAATAATAACAATAACAATAACTCTTTAACACAATTTTTTTTATGGTACCTTTTTATAATTTTATATTTATCCCCCTTTTATTATTATATTTGCAAATATTTTTTATAGTCAAATTGGCCAATATAAATTTTTATAAAAAATCACGATTGTTGATTTCACTTATGGTTGTTCTATCTTCTATATGGGTCCAATAAATTTCTCTTCTTCTTTACTCTGCCTTTTATCCACGTTCTGCAACTCTCTGATATTTCTTTTTTAACCTCACTAAATTTTCTGTTGTGAATTTAATACACAACAAATTTTCACAATGTTGCCACTTAAATCAACATTTTCTTCACAAACAGGTATTATTTACTTCCATATATCACTTATATCAATGATTTTTTTTTATACAATATGAAGGAATTAAAACAATTGAATGACTTATCAACTAACAATCGTCGCAGACAATTTAGGAACTGAACTCAGGAAGTGTGTTCTACCCTCTTTTATAACCTTCGTTATTTTCTATAAATCAAATTGCCTTAGTAGAACATTCTAGAAAATTCCGACTTCCTCTTAATGAATTTAATAATATTTTAAATATTATAATAAAAGTTAATTTAAATATTTTTATATCATTCAATTTAATTAAATATACAATAATTTTGGAAATTGTTTTTTTTCAATAATAACAGTTTCTTTCTAATAATTTAAAATTTTTCAAACTCAGTACTTCAACTTGATTATTTTAAAAACTTTAATGACATTTGTTTAGTTTTCTAATGTATTTGCAATAAAAACATATTTCTGGACTTAAATAATTTAGTTAATCTCAACTACATAATATTCTGATCATTTTGTACTTAAAATTTCACTATTCTATCCATTAATTAAGTTATTATTTATTCTTGCAAAATTTGACATTTCTATGTATATAATTTTATAGTCTAACTTGAAATTCTCCTTTATTATATTATTCTAAAGCAATTTTCTATTTGAAACAATTAATTAACTTCTTCTAATACCTTTATATATGATTATCTATCTTCAATGTCTTGAAATTAAATAACTATCTGAAATTCAAATTTGGTCGTTTCTACGATATATAGGTTTTCCAGAATTATATGTATTCTACATAAATTAAGTATGTTATCTTGAAATAATTTATTCTAATTAATCTTTTAAAAGTTCTATTACTTGTATTTTCTTATATATTTGATGTTTAATGAATTTTTATTGAAATACTTGATATCTCTTTCCAACGATTACTGACATTTTATGTTTTTGACATTCTATAAGAATTTCTTATATATTATTGATTTTAAAAGTTGATCTTGAATATTTATAATTAATACATTTACATTAATCTTCTTTGTAAACCAGTTTTACATATTTAAATTTACATTACTTGAAATTTCAATAACATCATTACATTAATTAACAACTTTTCATACTTAGTTCTTTTTGTATGTTCAAATCTTATATCATTGATTAGGTATACATGTTTATTTATAATATAATATATTCAAATCTATCATTTTCTAATATCTGCTTAAGTTTATTGAAGTTTTTCCTTTCCTTGATCAATTCTTTTTCATATTATATCATATATTTCTATATTAATATTGCAAATTTAAAAAAATAAATATATATATATATATATATATATATATATATATATATATACAGGGTGATTATTTAAACTGGCCTATTTGAGGCATTTGGATACCTAGAAATTTGGAGGTTTGAAATTTGGCGCACGGTCACTGTAATCGCACGGGTCTTTATATGCCATTGAGTTACTAGAAGGAAAATATAAGACCGTTTGAAATGTTGGTTTGGTTATCACTTTCGATGGATGGATGATACTGATAAGCCCCAATAAGGGCGAAACAGTCAATTTCCATCGATTGTGATAAACAAATTAAAATTTCTATCAATAACCGTCTAGGGTAGATGTGGATATTTCGATGCTTCGTGAACTCTTATAACCAGGTCCGCTAGGAGGTTTGTTTGATTAGTTTCAAATAAATGTCCTAGTTCACTTAATTTTATAACCACGGGCGTGTTTTCCCTTATTATATATATATATTTATATATATATATATATATATATATATATATATACAGTGCGGAAAAAATGTATGGACTTACCCTAATAATTTGGTAGCCTTCAGGTTTTATGGAAAACGCTCGAACAGTTCGATTTAGTTTTTCTGTTTCCTACATTGTGACCAAATTATTTTGTTCTTTTAATGAAAATCTGTCAAAAATATGACGTCATCGACATTTTTCTCAAATGACAGTATATAGCATGCGATACATCGCTTGAAAGCTCTTGCTTCACTTAGTATGTTCTTAAATTTTTATGCGATTCTGCAGCTCCGTTTCAAAATAGCGGCCGTCCAAAACTTCTTGTGTAATGCCATTGAGATATCGAATTTCGTTTTTCTCGATGAAATTAAAAAACAAGCTCAGGCTAAGAAACTTAATGTAAGGACAGGAATTGAATGATAAAGCCTTAGTACTGTCTGAGTATGATGATTGATTATTTTTTCTGATAAATCGAGAAAAAGTTATTGGAACGAAGTTCCTTATCGCGCGTTGCGAAAGGGGACTAGACGGATAAAATTAAGACCAAAAGTTGTAACGACACTTATTGTGCGCGCACGCCGTGCGCATGTTTCTTTGTCTGTCTCTCTCTCATAGAAAGCAAGCCAGTTATTTTCGTTTCGTCTTTCTATTTCGCATTGTACAGTGTGATGTCGCGACGATTATTTTTGTTGAGTGTATACAGGTTTTTTTGTACATAATAAATAATAAAAAATAATAACAATAATGAATCCTGCCAGTGTTTCTGCATAAGTTTCGGATATTGCTGATAGAGGTAAATAGAGATTTTATACTGACAATAATAATCCATAATACAGGCATTTAAATAAAATAGAATCCCAAACATCTGTTTCCTACTTCAGTTACCACAAGCCAATTATTACTAAAATTGAGCCTACTGATTAAGTTTATATTACATTACTTATATTTATTAATAATAAAAAAATATTATTATAGCTTAAAAAAATAAAATTTTATTAAAACTTTTTTTTTATCAAAACTTTTTCAAAAAGTTTTGATAAAGCCACGAATGTCGTGGCGAAACGTTAACTTTTCAATAAAATCGAGTTTTTTAAGATTCAACCAGCCTGTTATTGCTAATAATTATCAAGAGATTAGAAATAGATCACAGGCAACAACAATTCGAATAAATATATATATATATATATATATATATATATATATATATATATATATATATATGATATATAGAGAACAAGGAAAATTCTTTAATAATTTAAAAAATTATCAAACAACTTTCCAAGGAAGCTGGTTATACGTATTCAGCAACGCAAAATCTGCATTCACAATCGAACGGTGAATTATAGAAATTGTCAAGTCACCCCGACTCAAAATCTGCATACAGCTGTTTCGATCTTATTAGATCTCATCAGTGCAGCTTATTTGACTCGGAGTGAATTAACAAATTTCTAATTGTTCCCCAGTACAAATCGTGGTCAGTAACACTGGTTGGATAACAATCCAGAGCGCCATTCCGCCAAAGATATTGGGAAACAACAATTCACCGCTTAGACTGAAAATGCAGAAATTCGTCGCTTAAACACGTACCTCCTGATATGAAGATATCTACTCTACAACAGTGGTGTATATGATTCCAAGGCACACTAACATAGTGATTTAAAACCTTTGGATATACTCACGAGAGCGCGCTTCGAATATTCTAGTCGCTTTAATACGCAAAATACATCAATCAAATCATGAAAAACATAATAGTTGACCATGGTCAATTTCATACATTACATAAAGTGAACAAGGAAAATTCTTTAATAATTTAAAAAATTATCAAACAACTTTCCAAGGAAGCTGGTTATACGTATTCAGCAACGCAAAATCTGCATTCACAATCGAACGGTGAATTATAGAAATTGTCAAGTCACCCCGACTCAAAATCTGCATACAGCTGTTTCGATCTTATTAGATCTCATCAGTGCAGCTTATTTGACTCGGAGTGAATTAACAAATTTCTAATTGTTCCTTGGAATTGGAATCATATACACCACTGTTGTAGAGTAGATATCTTCATATCAGGAGGTACGTGTTTAAGCGACGAATTTCTGCATTTTCAGTCTAAGCGGTGAATTGTTGTTTCCCAATATCTTTGGCGGGATGGCGCTCTGGATTGTTATCCAACCAGTGTTACTGACCACGATTTGTACTGGGGAACAATTAGAAATTTGTTAATTCACTCCGAGTCAAATAAGCTGCACTGATGAGATCTAATAAGATCGAAACAGCTGTATGCAGATTTTGAGTCGGGGTGACTTGACAATTTCTATAATTCACCGTTCGATTGTGAATGCAGATTTTGCGTTGCTGAATACGTATAACCAGCTTCCTTGGAAAGTTGTTTGATAATTTTTTAAATTATTAAAGAATTTTCCTTGTTCACTTTATGTAATGTATGAAATTGACCATGGTCAACTAGTATGTTTTTCATGATTTGATATATAGAGTGTGTGAGATAGAGGTTTAGTCGTTGTCAAACTTTTTCTGTGGAAAGAAAATAGTAATTCTCTCGCTTCTATAGAATCTATTTGAATCTATTTTGAATGCATTCCCTAATCTGTTTTAGAATTTATTGTACAAATAAGATCACCTACATATTTCTTCGTAGCAATACCAAGTATCCTTGGTGTCTCGATGAAGTATCAAAATGGAAACATTTTTATATAAGTCGATTTCTATATAGATTGTCAAGAAAGAAATATTTTTGTACATTGAGGAATTAATGAAAAAATTAAATTGAGATTTTTGAAATTTGTACATTACTTCAGTCGATATTATGTCTTTCATTAGTTTTAAAGAATAAAAATAATGATATTTGTGTACTATTAGACATATAAATGACGCTTGTGAAGTACCAACATATTTCATACTAGTCATGTAACCAAGCCTCAGAAAACGTTTTGTTAATATGATGTGAAGTTGTGAAAAAGAATGATTAGCATAATGTACTCAACAAGATCGAAAACATTACTATGCGTTATTTGGAAACGGATTTATTGATGAATAGGTACTCTTAACCCAGAGGAATACATATCAAATAAGATTATTTTGTTATTATAGCTTCGTAACCATATTATCTAGGTATGATATGAATTACTAGGATGATTCAATAAATATATTCATAAGAAATTGATAGACTCATTTCAATTCTGTCATTATGTGGTAACGAAATAAGCATTGTCAGTACTAATGATAGTAGTATTCGTTCTGACTCAATAGTGGATAGAATATTGATATTATGGATATTCCATTCGCCTTTTATACCTTCTCAAATCCCAAGGTAATATTTTTCTTCTTATGGTGTTATTAATTTCGTATGATAACTCCACGAGTTAACTAATTCGAATTGTCTCCACGAATGTCCCTTACTATTCTTTAGAAATGTTAGGATGATTTTCGAAAAACTGAAACATTTAATTGAAAGAAGGTGTTTGGTAGTCTTAGAATTTTGAGTTCGCCGAAATATGTTATTCGGACAGTATGACTGAAAAGTAACCACCTTCATTTCACCGAGATAACAAGGAATTGAAATACAATATTATGAAAGCTAGCTGAGAAGTGATTATCAGAATAAAGAAGATTAATTATAAACATGTTCAAGAAAGGCGAAAAGTTCTCCACAAATAGAGACGTTTGTGTAGAAAAACTTGAAGTAAGTTTTATACGAATATGAGTACCTACATCGTTTCTACATCAAAATATTCATTGAAATGTCAACAAAAACATGCTATTAATATAATTAATATTCAGCACTTATTTTTTTCATCGAAAAATATGTAAGATTTTCCGTTTCCTTGACATGATATTTGAAGCAATATGATCATCAAATTGTGAATCAATCAACATCATAAGAGTTTTTGATGTCTTGTTAGTGATATATTTTATAGAGAAATTTCATAGAAAAAGATTCATCAAATTATTGATTTAACAACCAAATTTGGTATTTATTTCGAAAACTTCTTGGGTAGTAGAAGAAAAGAATATTGGAACATTATGGAATATTCATTCATAATATTCCATAATGAATTTTAGCTTTCCATGTATTATTAAAAATTGAATATTTATTTTTAGCTCACTTAGCTTTCGAGGAAAGAATTGAATTGAAAATTGTTAATAAAAACAACTTTCAACAACTGCAACGTAAATCTTATTGAACTTGGCAAATAGCACCAAAGTTCCTCGTATAGTTTGATAATTTTCTTATTAGGCATAGTAAAGATATCAAAACTCTTCACTTAAAATGTAATATATCTTGTTAGTCGTACTGAGTATTCCTTATGAATAATATTTCCTCAAAAGCATATTCTCCTGAACGTTCACATGATATTTTGAAATAATATAAATGACCTTTATTTTTCACTTATATATTATTTGTTGATTTTACCTTAGATACAGTTGCTAGAAACACACTCATTATGCCCTAGGGCGTTATGAGCGGGCATTATGGATCATAACGCCCGCTCATTGTACGAGGTGAAATGAAGCAACTTCCATTGATTAAATACTTCATAATCCTTGTCGTATACGACTCTGGATTTCTCAGGCAATGAAGTATTCATCCCAGCTTTGGCTGCATTTTCTATGATATTCTTGGGTAAATTAATTTTCATTTCCATTATTTCTATAAGACTTCAGTAAGAAAGCAGCAATTACATTCACTAAATATGATGACAAAAATATTCACAAATGTCAAAATATCAACAAATGGCATGCCTACTATGAGAAGGAAAATGGAAAGTATAGGAGCAATGATTTTAAAATCGATTTTTCATCATAATAAAATAATTTTTTCGTGAAAAATAAAATCTTGTATGCACCATGTGCGTTACTAGATAGCCCATCGGGCGTTAGGATCTATATAACGCACTTGGTACATAAATAACTAATATGACAAAAATAATTTGTGAAGATGTTAAGAAATAATTCAATATTATAAACAAAGTAGTTATAATCCAATTCTTGAAAAAAGAATATTACAAGCAAAAGTCATTGACGAAACAAAATAAATTTTTTTAAATATCCGATCAGAGAGGGTCTTATGAAAAGTTATTCATCTTCATATGTCTCTGGAAACAGTGGCGTAGATAGCTTTTTGCGATGGGGGGGGATATGACTTAGTATGAAATTTTCCACTAAAGTTCTATTTTTTTGATAAATAATCTTTCATGTAGTACAAAATAAGTAGAAAAATTAAATTAAATAGTAAAGTTGAAATAAATTGAATTGGAAAAAATTAATTGAAAATTATTAAAAAATTATATCAAATTGGAGTTTTACAGCTTTGAAAACTTTTTTGGGAAAATAAGAGCAGAAAATCGAGGTTTCGCCGTTTTATTCACAATTCATTTATAGCCCAGTCAATAAAGGTTTTGATGGGAAAAAAATTAGCATAAAGCTGAATTTTTTCCCATTGATGAACCACTACCAGAGGATCATTTTCACAAAAGTTCCCTGAAATCCCCTTGAAGCTTCACCCCCTTCCCCCTCTCAAAGAATGAAAATGTCAATAACTGCGGAAAGCCCTAAATCTACGATACGAAAATTCGAATCAAGTTGAATTGTTTTTTCGTTGTGTTTGTTATAATATGAGCTATAATAATGGTCTACTACATTTTTACGTTAAACCTAATAGTTTTCTCATAAATGAATGTGAATGCGCGACAAAAACAATTTTTTAACTCTTTATATTTTTGCGTATAGGCTTTTTGGATATCATATTACAGGAAAAAACCTTAAATGAAAATGGTAGATTGTATAATTGTAAATTTATTGGTATGAAGGTTCCCTTATTCCCGCGCGGGCTTTCACAGTAGCAGCAATTTTTAGCTGCGATTACGGGCGGCTGACTATTTCGTTGATCCGTGTTAGTGTATTAAAATATACGAAATATGAAGTCATCTATTGCTTATGCCAATTTTGGTTCGGGGGCAAGGAATTTCCTAACTATTTTATTTGATTAACGTTTCATTATCTGCCGTGTCTCATTATGGCAGAATCGGCAGCTGTTAACCACAAGGTGACAGCTTTAACAGCATCACCGAGCATCCACCCAGCACTAAACTAAAGTAAAAATACATCCTTTTAAAATTCTTACTTTTTATAACAGACAGTTCATAATTTTTAATATAGAAAATTAATGAAAAGTATGTAGTATGCTATTTACAATATATAAGTCTTTATTCTATTGAACTTGGATCTGAATCTAAACTATATTCTTCGGAAGAAATCGGAGAGTTTGAACATGACAACCCATTACAATTCTCACACATTGCAGAACAAACTATGTTGGCTTTCCTGCACCCACAATATCTTCCGCATCCTTGTTTGCAAGCACAAGGCAGTTGATGCAAAACATCATCTGGGGCAAATGGTTTGGATGTTGTAACCGGTTTCAGTGTTTTTTTCAATCTTTTTATTTTCTAGAGTTTCCATTCTTCATCCCCACTCTGTGGCGGGAAGTTTATTTCCTAACCAACTCTGTACTTGTAAATAAACTCTAAGTAAATGTTGATGACATGTTTCAGAGGTTGGTGGCAGTTTTGCCAGGTCAAAGTGACATCTTAGTGTACTCTCCTTTATCAAAGTTGTGAATCTGTTATATCGGGCATTGTTTAAAGTTGAATATTTTTTCAAACCACATGAATGTACTTGTAAATGAAATGAAGTACAAATTTCTCTTCTGCAGCCATCAATACCTCATACCTCTTTAGATGTGTGAATAACTCAGTCAAGTCTTAAGTGTCAGGTGACTCAAGCTATTCTATTGCTTTTAATTTACCTATGCCAAAAAATTAAGAGGTGGTATAACAACCAGTTTGTGCATGTGCAAATAGTAAAAGTTTTCGTGAACTCTGGTGCTAGTAAATTGAAACTTCCATCTTGTAAATGGTTGTTGATGATATAGCACCTCCTTTCTCTTTTAGAAAATTTATATTTTTCTGTTCAGGAGCCAGCGCAATTGACAATGTTATTAGATCTGTATCTGAGCCCACAACTACAACAATAGAAGTAATGTTAATTCGGTTTATAGCTGTCATTGCAATATCTGCAGCGGCATCTTTTTCTTCTGTTATCACCCGCAGACTATGAGTTTAAAGTTCTGACACCAGAGCAAGCAACAAGTTCTCTTCACTATTCTTATTCCCCAAAAAGTCCTCTTTTGCTGTAACACAAATAGCGTTTCTCTCGAACGCGATAGCGCAAGATGAATGGCTTGATACCCTTCAGTTCAACTCTTCATTCTTGATAGTAGGCTCTTCAGGATATCCGTCAAAATCAATTATAATATTTTTCCAGGTTTCATGTTTTCGGGCCTTTATTGACTGGACTATTATGACTTCGTCAGCTATGATTCCAATGGCAATGTCATGATGAATTTCCAGAGCAGCCAAACCATTCAATAACAAAAAATGAGATAACCATGAGTTTTTAATTTTCAATTAATTTCATATAGTCAGAAGGGTCATTACAAAGTCACTTCTTTTATCGTGCTCCTTTGAATCGTTTTTATTCTCTTCAAACGTCGATACCGGCAACGCAGCTAATATTGATATTCGAAAAAAAAATTTCTAGGCAATCATCTAGCTCTTTCAATGAACTTTTAGGCCTAATATCGCCTCTACGAATTAAATATTTTTTCCACACTTTCAACTCAACGAGAACAGCAGGTGTGGCAGTAAGAAATTGTTGATAAAACTCGTCAGTTTTGATGAATTTATCAGCTGCTTTGTCAATTTCGTATAAATCATTCTTGAGAAGTACTGAAAATCCGTCTAATATATTCTCATGATTAGTGAATCTTCTTTCAAGATCCATGATGCAGAAGTCCAGAAAACCATCACACGAAACTTTTACTGACTCGACAATTTTTATTATTTTTAAAATATTAAAGAGTAAATAAATTGACACCCAAAGCCAAGATTTAGTCCTATTTTTTGAGAAGCTTATATTTTGATACTCTACATTAACAAATATTAAATATTGATTGAAAATCTTCTATGAGTAGAAGTTACGCTTCTCGAATGTGAACAAGAAGTTTAATCGATTACTATTAGGACCAAAAAATATGTTTGAAAGAGTTCAAATGGATGTTATGGAAAATTTTATTTACGAACTAAGAAGTCAATCGAAACCTCCTCGCTCTGCTTCTCTTTCAAAATTTTATACTACACTATTAAACAAAACTGCTCGAGCTTTATATATAATACTACAGTATTGAACAAAAGCTCGAGTATTTTTGTTTAATAGTGTAGTATAAAATTTAGAAAGAGAACAAGTACGAGGAGATTTTGGATGACTTCTTCTTTCGAAATAAAAATTGTCCATTAGAAAAATTTGAACTTTTTTAAACACTTGTTTTGCTCATAGAGACCGTTTAAACTCATTAATTAAACATTGAATGAAATATGCTCAAAACTACTAGTATTCTATTATAATTTTCTTAGGCTCATGGGGGGGGATTGATCCCCCTGATCCCCCCCCTATCTACGCCACTGTCTGGAAATATAAATCGCCACGTCCCTGTGACTACTCCCGTGTATCTACAATATGCACGAAATAAAATAACAAATAAATAACTTTCTCACAAATTGAGCTTTTTTGCTATATGTTCCATTTAATAATATGAAGTCTATTTAATAATATGAAGTCTATTTAATAATATGAAGACGTTCATCCTCAACATATTTTAAATCTGATACCTGTGTCGAACGATGCTAGTAATTAGATCCGGTGTATAATATAATGAACATAGGTAATGTCTTCAGGTATTTATTGTTGATGGATGATATACAGAGAGGTATGTAATTACATTCACAGCTTTTTAATACGCGTAAACGTATGACTGAGCCAACTTTCGAGTTGAAGAACATACAATAGAATTACCTCTAACTCCATGTTTTCTATATTTGGTGCTTTTATTACTATCTTGAAACTTTCAGGAATGCCAAAATAGTTATAATTTTTCAATAGTTTTGAAAATATGTACACAGGTAAATTATACATATATATAAATCTATATATATATATATATATATATATATATATATATATATACGTATATATTTATATATATATATATATATATATATATATATATATATATATATATATATATATATATATATATATATATATATATATATATATATATATATATATATATATATATATATATATACATATATATATATATATATATATATATATATATATCAGTGGCGTAGATGGAGATGGGGGAGGGGTCAAGGGGATCAATCCCCACCCCCATGAGACTACGAAAATTATGGGTAATAGAATTGAATATAAGTCTTCGTATCTACGTATTTAAGTATTCATGAAATCTATTAATTACTAGCCCCTCTTTTGGCATTATTTGTGTGCAATTATACAAAAATCATCTAGATACGTTTTTGTGACTGCGGTGCAATAGAGTATTGAATAATTTTCGCGCTTCGAGCAGGACGACTAATCAGGAGCCACGAAAAGGACGTTCGCTATAATCATGGATACACCGAGCACAGATAAATTAAATACCTACTCATAATTTCAACATTATGATAAATCAAGAAATTGAATCGTTTCTCTAATTTTGTGTGAATTAACTAGTAGATTTGAGCATGTTTTATTTAATGTTTAATAATAATAAGTTTAATAGGTTACTATGAGCAAAAAACGTGTTTACAAGAGTTCAAATGCAATTCTTCTCTCTCTAAGTTTTAAACTATACCTACTATTAAACGAAACTGCTCGAGATTTTGTTTAATAATGTAGTATAAAATTCAGAAAGAGAAGAAGTGCGAGGAAATTTTGGTTGACCTCTTCCTTCGTAAATAAAATTTTCCATTTCAGCCATTTGAGCTCTTTTAAACACGTGTTTTGGTGCTACTGATCGATTAAACTTCCTGTTCACATTCAAGGAGCGTGACATCTGCTGATAGAAGATTTGCAATCAATATTTAATATTTCGAATATTTTCTTATGTAGAGTATCAAAATATGATCTTAAAAATTAGGACTACCTCTTGGCTTCGATTATCAATTTAATTACTTCTTAATACTTTGTGAAGTTAATAAAAATTGTCGAGTCAGTAAAAATAAGATCATAGATAATGAATAAAGATTTACTAATCATGAGAATACATTAGAAGGATTTTCGGTTTTTTCAAGCATGATTCATACGAAATTGGCTGAAAAGCTGATGAATTCATCGGAATTTTATGAAAAGATCTGGATGATTGCCTAGCAAAAATTTTCCGAATATCAATATGTTGCTCATAATATTAGCTACGTGTCCAGTATCGATGTTTGAAGCGAATAAAAACATTACGAATTAAAAAATTTGTGTCATTTTGTGTTACTGAATGGTTTGGCTGCTCTGGCAATTCATTGTGACATTGGAATCACAGCTGACGAAGACATAAATGAATTATCAAAAAAAATGCCGAAAACTCGATTTTCTGCTCTAATTTTCCCAAGAATATTTTCAATGATGTATCAAGTTAAATACAATTCAATTTTTCACTAATTTTTGTTGAATTTCTTCCTTCTCAATTTATCTTAATATAAACCCTTCAAGCAAGATACAATACAAAATCCATAAGAACTTTATTTTCAAAGACCAAAGATCGCACTCCATTATTATTTAATTGCAATGTTGTTTATAAGATACCGTGTGATCGATGTGATAAATGTTATATAGGACAGACTAAACAAAACTTAAAACAAAGGATTATACAACACAAAAGTGACAGCCGTATTGGCAAAAGATCTTGTGCATTGGCGTGTCATTCTCAGGATTTTGACCACAATTTTGATTATGAAAATGTTAAAATTTTAGATCGTGAAAATAATTACAAAAAGAGATTATTCTTGGAAATGGCGCACATACATAACACCAGCAATACAATCAACTCCAGGGCAGATCTAGACAATTTGAGCGTAATTTACACGAATATTTTAAAATAAAATCAATATCAATTGTCCCACACACCTAGTTCTTTGAATGATAACATTGACATCTGGAGACCGGTATCTGAAATTTCAAGACAGCATACGATTCTTAATTTCGAGCCTCTCATTCCACATAGTATTAATGTTGACTAAGGGTCCTAATTATAAGTTACACGCAATAATATGTCCATTATAGTTATTAGATCATCATTTTAACTCTAATTGTAAGTAAGGTTAATTTTTATATACATTACTTTATGTTTTTTATCATTATTTTTGTTGTATTTTAGCTTGATTTCTCCTGAAGAAGACACAAAAAAGTGTTGAAATATTGAGAATTTTTTGAATAAATGAGTTTATAAACATATATTTTACTCAATAGACCGAATATTCCCGTGATTCAAACTCCATTTTGTATCAATAGGTCGTGATAATACTTATTAATTAAATATATATATATATATATATATATATATATATATATATATATATATATATATATATATATATATATATATACATATATTCTTATATATATATATATATATATATATATATTTAGATTTATTTAATTCAAATTAAGACATTCGCTAAAGGTTTCATAAAAAGGAGACTTTTGTGTTTAGAGTCTGATGGTCGTCATTTTGAACACTTGATATAAAATATTGCTTGTTTTATATCCATAATTTTTTTTCATTTCCTTCATATTTTGAAATAAAACATAACATTTCTTCTTCTTCTATAGTCGTTCGCTTTATGTTTGAAGCGTCGTGATCTTATGTTCGTTTCATGTTGTGTTTTCAGCAGTTCCTCTCCATTCCTCTCTATCTGACGTGCTTTCTAAAATGTCTTGGAAAGATTTTCCTTTAAACTGCTTCTTCTGGTCCAGCCATCGTTTTGGAGAGCGTCCTCTAGGTCGTGTTCCCTCTACTTTCCCTTGGACCATGAGTTTTTCGAGATTGTGATCTTTTCTCCTGCTGACATGTCCAAAATACTTGAGAATCTGTTGTTTGATTCTGGTTGACAATCTTAAGTTCTTCAAGTATGGATACGTTGGTTCTATGGGCTGTCCAGGGAATCCACATAACATTTAAGATATTGAAAAATAAACGTATTTATTATGATCTTGATGTTTATTTCAATCAATTCTGATTTTTCAAAACGCCATGGGCGACTTGATAAATGATTAATTTCTTAAAATCAGATTGCAAGATGAAAATGTGCATTTTATTTGAAAACGTGAAGAGTAATCGATTGGAATATACTGAGGTCTTCAAAAGACAATTAAATTTCACACCTGTTGGTGATATAAAATACGGGGTACTCCATTTAAGTTAAGCAAGTTAGTGCCGTTTATGATTGCATTTATTTTACCTTTATTTTTACACGCCAAATCTAAGTTAGACAATTTTTCACAACGTCGACATAAAGTTTGTTCCAGTCAGTAGGCCTTATCATTAGTTCGGTTAAAAACAAGAAAACATCAGTAGAAAGTTTAAGCGTTAAAACTGATATCACATTTTCACAAAATACGAGATATTTAAAAACCGTAAATGAAACTGAAATTTGTTTTTATCGTGAAATCCAAAGAGGAAATAATATACAGTAATATACAGGTAACAACTTCTTTAGCCATAACTCTTCGTGTCGAGTAACGTGAATAACCCTATCTATATATATATATATATATATATATATATATATATATATATATATATATATATATATATATATATATATATATATATATATATATATTTATTTATATATATATATATATATATATTCTTCTTTCGTCTAAGCAATAACATGCCATTTGAGTTAGAAAACGGACTTTATTAAACAGTTAACGTTTCGTTACGAAATTCGTGACTTCCTCAAAAATTTGGTGAGATTGAAATTAATTTTGCGTTCATGAAATTTTTTGCGGTTGTGGCCGTCTTCGGATATAAATTTGTCACAACTACTGCAATTAATTTTATATACTACGGTCTTCTTTTTTATGGATTTGAGATTCATTACTCTTGATATGTTCTCCAATATTATTACCGGTTTGGAACGCTACATTGATATTGTTTCACAAAAAAAAGTCATTTGAGTTTTGTGCTGGGAGTTCCAATATAAGTCAAAGCACTGAATTTCGATTTTTATTTTTGACTGGGTATACATAAGAAATAGCTACTTTGAACAACTTTTTAGAATCATATGTCCGATTATATCTAGTTTATAATTATGTTTCATAGCGATTTGCTTAATAATACCTTTCTCTTTGTTAAAAGCGACGTTATAAATAAGCATATCAACAAGTCGATGAACCATGTTATTGAGGCTGCCAGTTTATGCTGACGAATGACGCTATGTGTTTGATGTTTTGTGATAAATTGAAACCTATATATTTTGTTGAATCTAGAAAATTAATACAGTTACGTTTTTCAATTTTTTAAGTGCTATTTCAGCCACTGTAACGTTTTTCCCACATAGCAGCTACTCATTGTAAAGTCTATTAATACTAGGATAAAAGTACTTTTTTTTGAGAAAAACGCCATTTTCTCGGAGATCCTGATGATTAGATATAGGAACATATTATATTGTTTGAAAGGAAATTCGATTACCTTCTAATTTCACCATTCGTATACATGGCGTTCTATTTGAAAAAAAGGAAGTTTTCAATTATTGTATGTAGCAGAAATAATGCTTATTTCCAAGCGCCTGTATGACATCGGATCGATTTCTATAGTCGAGTTGAATAAATGTACTTCCTCAAATATATGGCCAGAATTTCATCTTTTCATCTTGTAGAGACACAAAATTATTGGGTTAAAATGGGGTTTGTGTTTTGCCACAAAAATATGAAAATTGATTAATAACTCGAGAACCGTTTGTGATAGGTGAGGAAATGTATCACGTAGAAGTAATTAAAATTAAACAAGGATTTTGAAAAAATATAATAAACAAGGTGATCTTCTTAAAACGACAAAGTTGCTACGACAGTCAATTAGAAGAAGAAAATATTTTCACTAAATAGAGACTACTTGATTTTATAACCAACTAGAAGTTCAGATCAATTTCATCATCAGTTATCCATATACTCAACCTATCATCGACCGTGGGACACCTGTATATATATATATATATATATATATATATATATATATATATATATATATATATATATATATATATAATTAAGTGAACTAGGACATTTATTATATCAACATCTACCCCAGACGGTAATTGTTGTGATAAACAAATTAACATTTCGAACAATTACCATCTGGGGTAGATGTTGATATTTCGATGCTTCGTGAACTCTTATAACCAGCTCCGCTAGGAGGTTTGTTTGATTAGTTTCAAATAAATGTCCTAGTTCACTTAATTTTATAACCACGGGCGTGTTTTCCGTTTAACACGAATAATTCTTACTTATATATATATATATATATATATATATATATATATATATATATACTTGAAATTCTTATATTTCTTGTACCGTTTCACTATATTCTATGACATTGAAGTTTTCTTGGGAATATTGGTTCAGCATTGGTAGTTAAAACTCCATAAATTTTTCGTTTATACTATATTAAAACGTTTCGACCAACATATGTAGTCTTCTTCAGTTAGGAATTACTTTAATCTACGGGAACTAACTGAAGAAGACTACATATGTTGGTCGAAACGTTTTAATATAGTATAAACGAAAAATTTATGGAGTTTTAACTACCAATGCTGAACCAATATTCCCAAGAAAAATTCAATGTCCTAGTATATATATATATATATATATATATATATATATATATATATATAATATATATATTATATATATATGTATATATATATATATATATATATATATATATATACATATACATATATATATATATATATATATATATATATATATATATATATATATATATATATATATATATATACATATATATATATATATATATATATATATATATATCACAGTATTATCATTGATACTATAGCTAACTGGAGTTGAATGTAAAAAGAACAATATTATATAGAAACAAATACTAAATAGAAAGGGAGAAGATTATTGGGAATTCATTCTGTTCTTTGAATGTTAATTAAGTAGTAATAAAATTCAAGAGAGTGAGATTTGTATTGCTCTATATAGTAGTTGTTTTTCATATTCTATATAATATGGAGTTGTATAGATTGATCATTTTGTGCATGAAATTCTTGCAGTGTTTTGCGCGTGGGTGTTGTTGAAGTTCCAGTGCTCTGTATATATAATAAATAATTAAACTTCAATTTTAAGGTAAATGGTATCCCCTTGTTAATTTTAATGAACGCTCTAATTCTAATAGAAAAATAATTTCGTTTTCGAAATAATAGGAAAACTCTGAAAGAAGTTTGAGATTATGGAACCATCCCTTCGTTGCATCAGTCATCGCACACAAATCCTATATTACACTTTTTCAGTTTTATGAAAGCCTCAAACGGAAATTTAAATATAAATCATTGTAATACAGTAAAATTATATGTGTTCAGGTAAGAATCTTTTGATTCGTCTATTGAATTTTAGAACCAGGAAATGTACTTCCTAGTCTTCATTTGTATTTCACGCTTCACTGCTCAAATTGATGTTCCTTCTATTGCAGCAAGACAAAAATTCGATTATTGTAACTTTTGGGTGGGGGAAATTTGTTTGATATCCAAATTATCCCCATTTTCGCTTCGTTTATTGAAACAATAATTTAATCTATGTAGGCTACTATAATACTTACGTAGTTGTTTGAAATTTCGAGCATATCTCAAGAAGAGTACCTACTTTTTGCTCTGTTTGCGTGTCGATTTAGGTAACAACCGGCTTTCCATCGTGATTGCTCGATTAAAGTTCATAGTTATTTGGAACAAAGAAGAGTTCGTTGTTCCATAGAACATGCGAAGAAGAACTATTCACTGCAACGGAGAGCATCAACTAACCACTATTGTTACCATGTTTACGTACACTCTACTTCAATTCTATATAATTTAACCAGTTTTTGTGATGACACAAAATATTCTAATGATTGCTTTTACAAGAAAAAACAAATGTCATTCAAACATCATAATGAGGAGAATATGTAGAACATATTCTCCTCAAACATTTGGTAATTCAAATGAATATATTTCAGTTTGTTTATTATTAGTCAAAAATATTGTTTCAGCATACAGGTTAGTATTTGCCTAATAAAAAGGACTCTTCTCCCAGGTGGAACTAGATGTCTACTTCAACATCTATAAGGAAGTCAAAAAATTGAAGGTTTTACGAAAGGAACGTTCCAATATGAAAATAGTTTCATAAATCTTTTTATTTAGCTTAGAAGGAAAATGAGAAGCAAACATTAGAAATAAAAGAATTTCATGATTGAGTAACCTTTTCAATATTTGTCTTCCTCATTTGCGTTTGTTCTGTATTTCTCCGCTTGTCTTCTTTTTACGTTTTCTTCGTAGAAACCTCTATGAAAAATATTTTCATATTTATAAGGGCGTGAAATTTTTTTTAACCAATCTATAGTTTGAAAGTCTAATTCTCTCGAACACAATTAAAATATTGCTATTTGAGACTCTTGAATGCTCCGAAATAGAATAAACCTATAAAATGAGTGTATTTTCGCATTTATTTCAATTTTAGTTATAACATAAGTCTTATTATAATATATTAAAATTTCTGAAAGAAACATTTTCAATAGCAAACCATTTTCAACATTTCCTAGTAGGTATGCTTTTTTTTACCTACTTGTCGAACAAACCACAGAAAGTTGAAATAGTATCGAAGTTTATATGAATAGGTATCACATAAACTGAACCAGGAAAATTATTCTATAATTTAAATTTTATTTGGATTGTGAATGCAGATTTCGCGTCTCGGAGTATCACCAGCTAGCTCCCTTGGAAAATTGTTTGATCATTTTGAAAATATTGAAGAATTTTCCTAGTTCACTTTAGGTATGTACCTAATATATTAAATGGGGCATGGTCGAGCTGTATATTTTTCATGAGTTGATCGTTTATATGTATGAATATTAAACATTCTTTTGTCAGAAATAGAGAAGGAATAAGTTAGTTAGTTATAATAGTCAGAAAAATTGATTTATTATGATACTTGCTAGTTTATCGGGTTATTTGGTTGAACCAAAGTCATATTCCGTTATGTATTCATTAAACAAAATGTAAATGGCATTAAAAAACTTCAATATTTTGTATTGTATTTTTTTTTATGTTTTATTTTAATTTGTTTTTTTTTCCTTTCCAGTTCTTTTCGTCTTTTTTCCTTCATTCGTTGATATCTTTCTTGTTTGTGTTCAACTCAACAAAATATTTCCTAAACATGATTTATCATGATTTATATACGGCATGCTATGAAGTACATACAATAACTTCTCTTGCACTGAATATTCATCTTTACAAATAAATGAGATTCAAATTTATTATTCTGCCTATTTATAAATACAAGATGCATTTTCAACATTGAAGACTTTCTGCTCGCGTCTTCTTGACATTAATACTAAGAACTAGACCAAATTCAACAACATAACAATGACTTTGGCCAATAATCTTGGTATCATAAGTCGACCCAAGAAGAGCCGAATTTCCACTTTGAATGAAGAATACATGATTATCGTTTTCGTTAACACATCTATGAAAATCTTGATCAACGGAAGAATATAGTTATGAATAGATGATCCGGAAAATGAGTACTAAGACAATTTATCACGATCAATAATTCACCACTACAGAACATACTTGAAATTGCGGTTTTGATTATGTTCAAACTTTTGTGGCATGAAAATATCAATCATTGTAATAATTCTCAGCTAATCTTGTTTCAATTGTTACAAAATCTTCTTTAGTTTCAATTGCTGTAGAATAACTTATGCTTCCGATTCATTTCCTAAAATATGCAATGTAAAAACCTAATATTCAGAAAACTTGAAGGTTAGAAAAGTGCCCACTCGATCCAATTATCATATTGGGAATCTTAAGGACTGAAAATATTTTTGAAGATTTCAATGGAATTTCATTTAGGTTGAAACTTCACGGCAAATTCTAATATTGGGCAATTGTTAGAACTGTCAGTGATAATATTGATGTATAATTACGAACTTATCGAAACGACTATATATATATATATATATATATATATATATATATATATATATATATATATATATATATATATATATAATAATAATAATATATATATAATAATTCTTAAAAATTTGGCCGAAAACGGGTAATTTGGTTTGGGCAAGTCACGCCCATTTAGGGCACTTCAACAATTATTTTTCCATATTGAATATGAAAATTGAGAAATGAAAAATTCAGACAGTTACTAAATCGGTGAATGAGCAATAATCCAGCAATAATAGCGATTTTTGAATTAGTTATGCAATAGTTAATTAACAATTTTTTGGTACTTGAACATGAAAATTGTAAGTGTGATAAATGTTCACTATGGGTCTGAAATTATCTTTCATTCTTGAAGCTATTATTATAAGGCTTCAGAGTAAATTCCCATTGAAAAAATTGCAATTTTTCAGTTGTTTATTGACAATTTACGTAGGTATAGTTTTGCAAAATCAAAATTAATTTTTTTTTATAATTTTAATGATCCGTTTTTTATTATCGGAAGCTACATGGAAAGGGTTTCTTCAATATTCATCTCCTATTGTTTAAAAAATTGTTATAAACAAATACGTTGTTTATAAGAGAATCAAAAAAAGAAAGTACTGATTAATTAAAGTGCGTAAATTGTTAATAAAAAACTGAAAAATTAAATTTTTTTAACAGGAATCTATTCTGCATTTCTTTGAAACTAGCTCCAAGGAAGGAAAAAAGTATCAGATCTATAGTTCAACAGTTATTACACTTGCAATGTTCTTGTTCAAGCAGCAAAAAACTATTGCATAACCAATAATAAAAATGTTTTGTCACTGGATAATTGTTCACTTACCTATCCAGCAAGAACCTGACATTTTTCATTCCTTAATTTAATATTTAATATAGTTGAACAATGTTTATTGTTAAAGTGTCCCAAATGGGCGCTACTTTCGCAAGCCATACTACCCGCCGTCGGCCGTATTTTTACTCTGAGAAAACTATAAATATTAATCCTACAGTTCCGGGAGACTTTCTTTTAGAAAATTTCCTCTTTTTGTATATGTATTTAGATATCAAAAATATCAATTAGTTTTTGAAATAATTTTTTCTTTCAGTAAATAGATTATAAGTTTTACAATTTTCTAGAACGGAACTTAAATTTTTTCAAAAAATATCTTCATGCTCTTTCGAATCGAATGACACCTTGTTCATATTTTTCCGAGACTCATGAACAAAATTGAACAAAACAAGCACTTGTTGACTAGACTATATTCTCATGATTAGTAAATCTTTCTCCAAGTCCAGAAATGGATTGAATGCTATCACAGAAAAGTTTTATTTACTTCAAAATGTTATGGAGTAATTAAATTTTCAAAGCGAAAAGTTACTCATATTTTGATACCCACTCTACCTCAAAAAATATTCGAAATATTAAATATTGATTGAAAATATTCTATGTAAACAGAAATTTAATCAGTCACTAGGAACAAAAAACGTGTGTGACATGGAAAATTTTATTAACCAAGGAAGAAGTCGATCAAAACTTCTTCACACTTCTTTTCTTTCCAAATTGTATACTACCTATACTATTAAACAAAACTGCTCGTGTTTTAAATATAATACTACACCACTAAACAAAAGTTCGAGCAGTTTTGTTTAATAGTAAGTATAGTATACAATTTATAAAGAGAAGAAGTACGAGGTGATTTTGGTTGACTTCTTCCTTTCGAAATGAAAATTTTCTATTAGACCCATTTGAACTTTTTTAAACAAGTTTTTTGCTCAAAGTGACCGATTAAACGTACTAATTGAACATTGAATAGAATATGCTCAAAACTAATAGTTACTTCACCCAAAATTAGTAAAATGATTCAATTTCTTGATTAATTATAATGTTGAAATTATAAGTAGATATAGCACACACAATTGCACAGTCGTCACGAAAACATATCTACATGATTTTCATATAATCGCACATACATAATACCAAAAGAGGTGCTAGTGCTTTATAAATTTCATGTATACTTAAATACGTAGATACGAAGACTTTTATTCAATTCTATTATAATTTTCGTAGGCTCATGGGGGGGGATTGATCCCCTTGATCCCCCCCCTATCTACGCCACTGTCAGTATATGTATATATATATAGATATATGTATATATTTATTCGAATTGTTGTTGCCTGTGATCTATTTTTATTCTCTTGATAATTATTATCAATAACAGGACTGATTATCAATTGTGTGATTATCTTCCGTATCAGAGGATTTTGTTTGTTGTACTATTTTCATCTTCAAATTTTCAATCCAATACTTGGCTACGCCGTTCTGATGAGGACCAAAGAGTCCGAAACACGTGTCAACGGCTGCTTCCATATAAGCGTGTTATACCCGATAATTCTACTCCACTTCTTTAATGTTTTCCCATACTAATTTCTTTGTTGTTAGATAAAATAGTACCCTATTATTATTATTTTCAAACATTACGTAGGTAAAGGTTTCTTTGGTTTCCCTTACCATCTAAATGATAACAATTTTGAATATTAATATTAGACTGAATAGCATATACAAAGCTGCCCTGTTCTATTCAATTTTTTTCAAATCAATAAATGTCAAAGAAATTTCAATTACGAATATCATAGTGAAACCGTCAACTTTTTAATAAAATCGAGTTTTTTTAAGATTCAATCAGCCTGTTATTGCTAATAATTATCAAGAGATTATATATATATATATATATATATATATATATATATATATATATATATATATATAGGTATATGTATATATATATATAGTTGATAACAATTTTTTTTTGTAATGATAATTTTTGTATGACCCTCGTAATCAAACTCATTTCAATCATTATTTATATATTCTGTAAATGGTTCTATGATTTCAAATAATATTGTTTGTACAAGTAAGTCTCTTCGAATTGATACATTGAAGTCGAATTTAATCGATATGGACGTTTCGGTATGTTTCATATTTGTTATGGTAATAACTATTGATGGAAGTGAAACATCATTCCATTTCTGTGTTCGAGAACGAAGTTCACGGTACGCAAACAATTAATGTTCTATTTCCACCTCATTCTACTATATCATTTGGTTATTTTCGTCGATCCCGTTCTGTTTTATTATACTCAGTTACCCACAGTATGTTAAAATGTATTTGTAATGATGATTCTTACCGTAATTTCTTTCACAGAATCGTGAGCAGGTTTTTTCTCAGTCATATTTTTATTCACGATTCAAATCTGTTCACTTATGCGTAAATCACAAATAGAATATATTGAATTTTACTGAAGAAATTAGATAAGTGCACTAATAGCTATGGAAGTTTGTTTTCATAGTTTACCTCAGCTTGTAATAATACTTTAGTTATCATTTTTGAATTCAACTAAGGTAATAAGTATGAATATTATTTAGAAAATTTTTTTGTAGGATCTTTATTTAAAATTGTATAATTACCAGAGTTTAAGAATTCTTCAGTTTTGGATAATCAGTTGAATTATGAAACATATTTATCCAAAACTAAAGAATTCTAAAACTCTGGTAATATTATTTGGGTCAAAAAAAAGTGTAACATTATAGACAGTACCTGATAAAGTAAAACCTTTGGCTTTAATTCCACTAATAATAAGAACTCCATATATATGTTTCGAATTCGTACCCCATTTTCAAGAGTATAACAACTGAAAACAATATTAAATAACTACTATTAAAGGTGATGCTCTACCAAAGAAAAGTCACCAACACGTGTTGACAACACATAATTTGGCAATTTTTCTTTGGTGCAGACTCACATTTACAGAATCCTTTGTCACCAACACGTGCTGACAATACAAAAGTTGGCAACTTTTCTTTGGTCGAGCACCTTAACAAAACATCAATACAGAGTTTGTTCATTGACTCTTGGCGAAGGAAAATTTAATTCAAATGTAAATTGTTTGAATAATCAATTTCACTCTCAATTTCTTGTTAAAATCGAAAAGTATTCACCTATAATTTTTTGCAAATTTGAAGTATCATTATTTTGAATTCCGGCATGGTTTTTGTTATTTCATGAGAATAAAAAACATCCATTTTGAATTTGACGCATTATAACGTCAATAACGCGTTTGGGAAAAAAAGGCACCAACAATCAATAGATTCACTACCCAGCCTACATGACTTAAACGTAAACTACAGATCTGAAAACTAAAATCATCTGAAATATCACCTATATCAAGTATTTATGTCAGCTAGATTGTAACATTTTGTTGTTAATATTCTGTTAATGTATTTGAGTTCTATTTTCTGCACATAAGAGACCCCTTTGTTTCGATGAGAACAATAATTTATCATTGGTCAAAATGTTGGATTTGATGATGCCAAGATGTTTCATGGGAAAATAGTTCTTAAGGGTCTAACATGGAGCCATTTTCACGTTTGTCGGTGAAATGTCAGTTTTTAAAGATTCGATATCGAGAAAAATCATAGCGAGGACCACCATAAGCACCAAAACAACTTTTATTTTTCACTTGTATATTATTTGTTGATTTTACCTTATATACGGTTGCTATACATACACTTATTATGCCCTAGGGCGTTATGAGCGGGCGTTATGGATCATAACACCCGCTCATTGTACGAGGACAACTGAAGCAACTTCAATTGATTAAATACTTCATAATCCTTGTCGTATACGACTCTGGATTTCTCCGGCAATGAATTATTCGCAGCTTTGGATGCATTTTCTATGATATTCTTGGGAAAATTCATTTTAATTTATTTTTTATTTATTTAAATTAACGTGTCTCGACATCGGAGGTCATTGACACGGGGTACAATTTACAGTTGTGTGCTGAATATTATAGTCATAAAAAAAGTTATACCACTTTGCTTGTAGAGCTGGTATTCTTGGAGGAAATTTGACTGTTGATTCAATTTGTGTTGAGGAGTTGAGGATTGTCTTTTTAGG
Organism: Cynegetis impunctata; assembly: GCA_030704885.1. Lineage (NCBI taxonomy): Eukaryota > Metazoa > Arthropoda > Insecta > Coleoptera > Coccinellidae > Cynegetis > Cynegetis impunctata. The sequence continues at coordinate 279,902 of JARQZK010002235.1, read as the reverse complement.
TGTTTCCTTCAGTCCAATCTCGATAAGCTTTCTCTATAGTGAGGGCATTGTGATAGGAGGTGAGTTTAACAGTTAGTCGGGTGTTGTGACAGTATTCGCAATTTGGTTGATTTTCCCTCCGACATCAAGATAACCATGAGTTAACCTGGTGTTGACCAATTCTGAGTCTTCTGATGACCAATTTTAATCTTGTCGTGCCTAAATTGATTTTTGTAGGGCTTGTCAATCTTGGGTTTGGATATCGAATAATTTATTATTTGCTGTTTGTCCCCCATTGAGCCTGCCAGTCCTTTGGAGGAAATCTCTGATTTTTTAATGGTGGTTTTGAGGTCACTGTGAAGCTGGATGTCCACTTCAGGTAGGTCCAGGGAATCTTGCTAAATTAGCGGATTGGTCTGGCAGCTTCATTACCAGGTATTCCTATATGAGATGAGTATCCAAAATAAAGGAGGTTGGAAATGTTCATACTCGGTTTTTGAAGCCTGTGAACTCTCTCTTGGATATTTTGAACAATTGGGATTAATCGAGTATAAATGTTGCCAATGGACTGAATTGCTGACAGTGAAATCACTGAGGATTGCAATTTTTTGGCCTGGAGTGATCGGGCCCAAAGAGAGATTTTGTAGATGGCAATACATTTCGGCCCGGTAATAAAATGCTGCAGATAGATGGAGAGTTTATAGGACTCTCTGGCATGTTGGGCTCACTGATGATTGGAGCATGTGACTACATAATCATCTTTTGGAGGCGTCAGTGTAATAGTTGTTGGTCGAATTTTTTTCAGTGTGGATGATTTTCGGAAAAGTAGTTTTCTGAACATTGTACTGGGTGTATCACGTTTGGGTGTATTTGTGTAAGGAGGGTGTTGACCTATTGGTTGATGTCTTGGGACCAAAGGAGGGTGGTTTTGGAATACTAAAGGAGTACATGATGGTCAGGTCTAGTGATCTTAGGTTCATGGTTTATTCAGCTGAGGAATTTACAGGAAACCGTTCTGGGTCGGATAATAGCAGGACGCTCTGAATTTCTGAATTTAATTGGCATATCTGGGATGATACGGAAATAAGAAGATACTTTTGGTGGCCATACAGAAGGAGAGCTTTTTGGTCGAACGGAGATTCAGTGGCATTTCCTGTGCTTCCACAATGAAGGCCTAGCAGATGGGCTGGACCTGAAAGCTCCGAGTGAGAATGCGCAATGGCGGTGTTAGGTTATTGTGTTTAATGGAATTTCAGATTTCGTCTTGCTTGGATGTAGAATAGAGTATGCTGCTATAGTCCCAGTTTGTGAGCGTAACAAGAGATCTGTATATTCTCAGTAAGATTTCTTCATCCGCAGCCCATTTGGGTGATGAAGATTAACGTTCGGAGGATATTTCAATGGAGTTCAAAACAATTTCCTTTCAGGCCTCTTGATATGAGGAGTCCCAAGTGAGTCCGCTGGTCCCCCAGTGGTCATACCCTAGGAATTTTAAGAAGGTTTTTCCGACTAATTGGTAGGGGTGTATCCATTCATTTGTCCAGGTTGGGCTGGACTGTGGGGTGCCTACGGGAGAATCGGAATCAATTTCGATTTGGAGGGGGAAAAATTAAATTCCAATACCGTTGGCCCAGGTCATTAATTTTGTTCAGTCCATTCTGTACAGAGCTTTGCCATGTACTAGCAAGTGTTTTTTCCTGAGCAGAAGAGCAGGATGTTCGTCTGCGTAAAAGAGCGAACTTGAGTGGTGACTCTAATAGCTTTATGCATGTCGTTGATTGCCAATAAAAAAAGGGTTGTGCTCAATACGGAGCCTTGAATTACTCCATTCTGGGTGACAAATGTGTTCGATGTTTTTACCATTAGCTGTGACTTGAAAATTCCTGTCGGTTAAAAAGTTCTTCAGGTAAAAGTATACGTTTCCGGTAAAGATTTAATTCCAGTAGCTTTGTCAAAAATGGCTTCTCGGCTTGTTGTGTCGAATGCGGCTGTCAAGGTCAATCAAAGACAGGCAATCAGAATCCTGTTGGATGGCAAAGGTTTGGGCTATTTCTGTTTGTAATATGGACAAGATTGTCTATTGGTACTGCGGTTCTGTCCTGAAACCGAGATTGGTGCGGGATGCAGAAGGTTATTTCTTTTCCTTAAGGTACCATGGTCAATCTTCTGTTGACGCATACTTCTCCAGTACTTACACAAAGTACATGTCAGAGAAATCGGTTCTGAATGCATCGACTGAAGATCCCATTTTAACCTGCTTTTTTGAATAGGTATTATATGAGATTGGTCGCCACTGAGTAGGAAACCGACGACTGGACCAGATTTTGTTTGTAAATTTTGAGTAGCGTAGGTAGCGTTTTGGTCCATGGGAGTTTGTTTGAGGAATATCATTGGTGTATATTGTCAGGTCCTGCAGCTGTAATTTCTCAATAAGATGAAAGGGCCAACTTGAGTTCCTGTAAGGTGAAAAAGTTGGTTTAATTGTTTGACTCGGAATTCATCTGTAACGGGCTGGACACTGGGCCGTTGCGGAAGCGTTATTGTTTAACCGTTTTTTTTTTCATAAAAAGTGGTTGGCGCTCAGTGTATTCACAATATCTTGACTATTGGTTGATTGCTTCGTTGTTCTCGTCTACGAATGGTCGGTATTTTATAAGTTGTTTTTGTGTCCTTTTATCTTGTCTTATTTTGGTCCAGACTAGGCTTGGTGGTGTATTCCGGGGAGATTGTAGATACAAATTTCTTTCCACGAGTCCTCGTATTGCTTTCTTTTCAGTGTTCGCAGCTCGAATGTGCTCTCAATCTTTTGAAGTTAACAAAAATCGGCTAAGGTTTAGCGTGGGTGCGGCGATATTTCGTTAAGAGCAATTTTGCATTTTTTGAACTGCTTCTTTACAGGATTCATTCCAAACCAAGGGAACTGTTTTCTTGTTTGGTTGAATAACAAACGTACCAACATGTTGTTTTTCTGCAGCTGAAGGTGAGAATTGTTGGTGAGTTGGTGGACTGCTTAGATCAATGTTGTTTCGAGAAGGTCTGTGAGTGCTGCTTTGGTCGTGTTTAAGCTTTTTTCAGCGAAGAGGTCCCAGCTAGCGATTGGATAAACTTCCATTTCGTGACGTTGTTTTGAGAATGGGTTTCATTGTCAGTGATAACGATGGGAAAAGTGGATCGCTATCGTAAAGGCTATTCAAGGTGTTTCCAAGAAAGAGACGTTGCACTGATTGGATCAGCATAAGCTAAGATCAATGGAAAGAGAAATTACCTGTGGACATATGAAATATGTACTCTTCGCCAGTGTTGAGGAAGATTGAGTATCTAGATCTAAGTTTAACACCTTTCTCTACTAATTTTTCCTCTTCCGAATGTTGTTATCGGAGCCCCAAATGGTGTTGTGTGAATTGAAGTCACCTAACAAGAATGAAAGGAGCGGGTAACCTGAGTCAACGAGGTTAGAAGTTCCACATAAGAGAGGTTGTGATTTGGTGGTATTATAAACGCCTGCATACAGTGAGTTTATCGTGGACACCAAGTTGGTGATAGCGACAGCTTCCAGAGTGGTGTTGGAAGAAGAAGTTCTTGGTAATTACAAATCAGATGAAATGTATATTGATGCTCCACCGCTTAGCTCGATATGATTATGTTCTTACTAATGAAATGATGTCCAGTAGAAGTGTATTGAGGTTCGATGGATTACATCGGTTTTGGGAAGTTTGTCTCCTGCAAGCAGAGAAGGTCCGGGGGATGTATCGGTAATTTAGTTTTGTTTGTATCCTTTTCCCAAAGCGAGGACTTATCTTTTTATTTTTTTGATATTCTTGTGATTCCTATTCTTAATTGTTCTTTGTAGGTAGGGTAAAATTGATTGTGATAGATCTTGTAGTAAGTAATTTAATGTTCGATGTTGAAATTTTTCTGCTTCAGCGTAAGGGTGCCCGTGCTTCCGAAAGGAGTTTTTCTAAAAAATGCTGTTAGGTTGTTCATAGGAATAGAAATGAAAAGCTTCGGGAATCCTCATTATATGCCGTGGTAGATTGCGTTTTTGGCGGATTCGTTGAAGAGCGTGATCCGATGAAGGTCTATTTTGTGTTCTTCTATTGCTATAGTTTACTGACAGGCGTACTATTGGTATGTGGTTCGGGGGAGGCATGGTAATTTTTTCGCTCTTCTTGTAACAGTTTGAGTTTCTTGTTTCTGGTTGACTGGTTTAGGTTCGCTGGATGATAGGGTCTCTGATAAACCTCTCTTAAGTGCGGGAGTGGTCGCTTAGTTGAGGTTGTAAAGAGAAGACGTGGCTGGTTCTTGATCTACCGCTATTGAAAGGATTGTGTGATTGGATGAGAGATATTTGCTTTGTGTTGTTTTGTGAATTGGGACCAATTCGCATGCCACATGATCGGTCTGTCGACAGAATGAAAAGCAACATGCCATCCTATCAGTCGACAGAAAAACTCTGTTGTCAATTTCCATCAAAAATGGATTAAGACAGACGTTTTGTAAGGTCCATAGTTTGTCAGTAGAGGAAAGATGTATGCTTGTCTTCGAAAGCTCATTATATTGGAATACTCAATCTCCAGGAATGCCTGCCTTGGAAATGAAAATAGGAGAGGCGAGCTTCAGTCCCAAAGTAATCTCTATAGGCGTAAAGTACGATTTCGTGAGGATGCTAGGGCGATAGTTCGAAATTAACTAATTCTCTTAGTTGAGTGAGACTAGCCTTCTTACATTGAGGTTTTATATCACCAAATTGTAACGGATGGATGGCTTTGGATAAGCTGCTTCAACGAGTCCCTGCCGTAGCCAGATATATACAAATTCTGTTATTCGATAATCTTTGAGGCGAAAACAAATATTCTATAGGATTTGACAATTTTTGCCATATTGCTTGAACGGTAATCGTGCCATGTTTGAGATTATCTTACGGCGTGAAGTACAATGGCTTGGTCTCTTTTTGGGAAAGTTGATTTTATATAGAGGATAGATTTGGCTGCAGATGCGTATGGAGACTTTTGAGATGCTGTTGTTTGGTTCGGTGTATTATGAGACATTGTGGGAGTTTGAAATAGATGAGGCTGTTTAGATGACATGTTCAGCGCCCTTGTACTCAAAAGCGACTGATATTGTTTTTTTTGGGAGGTTTCTAGGAATGCGGATATTCGTAATACACCAATAGTGTATTGTTGGTTGCTTTTGAAAAAGTTGGGCAGCAGACCCGTTTAATATCAGCTGGTGTAAACTGATAAGGGAAATTCTTTATGAGTATTACCAACCCAATTCGAAGATAATTAATCCTCCCAAAACAAACGATAGATAATCGCAAAATTTTTCAACCACAACTTGATTATTAGAGTTCCTAAATGACTTTCATCCAAATGCTTGTAAAAGAAAATTTCACTTGTAACGTTCAATAACTGTGGTTAAAACGTCACTCGGTCGCAGAGTATTATCACTCGTCGGAAACTTCACACATGAATCCGTTTTCAAAAAATTCATTTTAATTTCCATTATTTCTATAATACTACACAAAGAAAGCAGAAATGACATTCACTAAATATGATGACAAAAATATTCACAAACGTCAAAATAGCAACAAATGACACTACTATGAAAGGGAAATGGAGAAAGTATAGGAGCAACGAGCCGATTTTCAAATCGATTTTTAGTCATAATAAAATAATTTTTTGTGAAAAATAGAATCTTGTATGCACTACGTGCGTTACTATATCCTAACGCCCATCGATCAACATTCATCCCTCGGGCCAAAGGCCCTCGGGCCGAATGCTACCCTCTAGGCGCTAGGATCTATATAACGCATTTGGTACATAAATAACTATTCAGGCCGTTCTACAATCGACAGAGCCGCGGCTCTGTCAATTGTATAAAAAAATCCAGAAATTGTGGAACTTAGTTGGAATAATTTTTTTTGAGTACCTACATTTAAAAGCAAGTGCCAAGGTTTCAGATACTGAAAGGAGTTCAACAAAAGGTTTTCATTTCAGTAGGGGAGACCGGGTACAAAAGTAAACATTTGTACTTTCGCCTTGGTTTCTCGTTAGGTGTTATTATTTCAGTGAAATGGATATAGCCATACATAAATTTCGTTTATGTTCTATACATTAGCATCTTAAATTACCTTATTATTGTGTATTTTTGCATGAATCACAGAAACTTGAAAAAAAATTTGTCATTTGTTACTTTCGACCACGTTGGCGGTAACATGTTGTGGGTCGAAAGTAACAGGGCAAAGGGGTTTTGTAATAAATATGATATGATATATTGAATCAAACAAATATTTATTGGAAATTCGGTCTTCTCTATTCAGGCTCGCAATTATGGCACACATAATTCATTGACGCATTCAGTAGATACCTATGAGACCACATTTTGCATTCGAAACAATGTAAACTTTACTCATTCAGTCGGCTTTGGCTAAAATTTTCTAAACAAACGAGGTAGAAGCAATCGTCGTCAAATTTATTTTCCTTGTCTACAACTGCGCTAGTATTTCTAGCTTAAATTTTTTTATATATCTATGCAATGTAACATGGCAGACAGTTTTTTTTCGACATTTTTTCACCATCATTAAAATGCTCTTCAGCCGCTTTTCGATAGACTTCCATGTTAGTTTGTTATTCGTGTGGCGGTTATTATGCGTTGTCGCGGCATTTTGTTGAAATAAACACACACACATAAAAAGTTTACTTAGAATAAATCAATACAGGGACAAAAAGTAACATGTTACTTATGTACCCATAGGGCTTCGTTACCTTTTGTACCCTACAGCATTTTTGTTAGAACATGAAAGATAACCTTGAAACGGAACATGCTAGACAAAAAACGAATTTTAAGCACTGTGAAATCAATCTAATCGAGTAATCAATATGGAAATATTCAGATTAATATCATCCCTTCAATACTACATAAACATTAAATATGTAAACGTCAAAAAAATTTACTTTTGCTTTGTGAAATCACGTAGCGTCCTCTCACACGATCTAAACAGTGCGTGGCGCGAGCGGCGATTGAATGCAACTGAAGGTGGCACCACTGGCTATCACCTGACAGCAGCTAAGTGGTGTTTTGACAATTCTATAGACCTAGTGAGCTTTTGTTCCTTTCGCCCCGCCGTAACTTTTGTACCCGGTCTCACCTAGGTATATATTACATATAGTGAACAAGGAAAACTCTTCATTAATTTGAAAATAATCGAACAACTTTCCAAGTGAGCTGGTTTTATGTATTACCTGACTCTGAATCTGGGCTCACAATCCAACAGTGAATTATAGAAAACGTCATGTCACCCCGACTCTAAATCTGCATAAAGCTGTTTCGATCTTATTAGATCTCTTCAGTGCAGCTTATTTGACTAGGAGTGAATTGAAGAATTTCTAATTGTTTCCCAATACAAATCACTGTCGAACTACTATATGGATAACAACCCATGACGACCTCCGCCAAAGATATTTGAAACAAAAAAATCACTGGTTAGATCGAGAATGCAGAAGTCCGTCGCGAGAACAAATACTTCCTGACATGAACATGTCTACTCCGCAACAGTGGCGTAAGTGATTCCCTTGGAAAGTTGTTCGATAATTTTAAAATCTTTTGAAATAATTGAAGAATTTTTTTTATTCACTTTATGTCATATATGAAATTGACTATGCTCAACTTGTATATTTTTCATGAATTGATTGTTGAGTAGGTTTAGTAGAATATTTTAAAATTTTCAACATGGTGTGCCCCAATTGAATAATAGGCCAAGCTACAGAGATTGAGAGTGAGCATTTTGTGCAAAAAGTGTTAGAAGAAAACCAGCTCCGCCATTGTTTGTCAAATAGTTCCACATGATATAGTGATATGTTTTTCACTCGACTTATTATTTATGTCTTTGTTATTAACAATTTTATGCAAAAAATCGCGTGTTTTTTAGTTTTTTGCTTATAAAATTGAAACCATCAGAGTAATCGTAATTGTGTCAATAGAAAATAAAAAAACGAAAAAAATGAGAGGTCGGACGACTGGATCAGGCCCTCAGTCTAAGGGAAAATTGGAAAAAACCGGCCAAAATGCAGTTTTTTCAAAAGTTCATAACTCGGTTATTTTTTGAGTTGTAGCGTAGATCCTCCGGCCAGTATTAGCTATAGATATGAACTTAATTTGTGCGAAGATCAGGAACTGTCCGATGCATAGTTTTCGATCTGTGGCCATTTTATTATGTTACTATGCAATTTTCCAGCAGACCTGAATGCGACAGGTATGGTCCGATTTCAATTTACTAAAAAAATTTTGAAAGTAGAATTCTCATAGTTCAAAACGTTCATCTTGGTTTTTCATAAAAACGCTGAGAAATATGTTAAAAATAAAGCTGAACATGACAAAAAACGGCCGAGCGCGTGAGAGTAGTTGAAGAGTGGGGGTTTACAATTATTATCTGACAACGTTTAAAAATTACTGTCACATTCAAAATGCCGACGCTTTCGAATGTCATACTTCTCCTTGCCTGCTGCTCTACCCCCACTCTTCAACTACTCTCTCGCGCTCGGCCGTTTTTCGTCATGTTCAGCTTTATTTTTAACATATTTCTCAGCGTTTTTATGGAAAACCAAGATGAACGTTTTGAACTATGAGAATTCTACTTTCAAAATCTTTTTAGTAAATTGAAATCAGACCATATCTGTCGCATTCAGGTCTGCTGGAAAATTGCATAGTAACATAATCAAATGGCCACAGATCAAAAACTATGCATCGGACAGTTCCTGCTCTTCGCACAAATAAAGTTTATATTGATAAATAATACTAACCGGAGGATCTACGCTACAACTCAAAAAATAACCGAGTTATGAACTTTTGAAAACAATGCATTTTGGACGGTTTTTTCCAATTTTCCCTTAGATTAAGGGTCTGATCGAGTCGTCCGACCTCTCATTTTTTTCGTCTTTTCATTTTCTACAATAAGTCTATTGACATCATCACGATTACTCTGATAGTTTCAATTTTATAAGCAAAAAACTAAAAAACACGCGATTTTTTGCATAAAATTGTTAATAACAAAGACATAAATAATAAAGTCGAATGAAAAACATATCACTATATCATCTGGAACTATTTTACACACAATGGCGGAGCTGGTTTTCTTCTAACACTTTTTACATGAAAAAATCTCTGTAGCTTGGCCTATAAGTAAATGAATATATAAAAAGCATAAGTAATATTTGGTGATAAGATACAAAAAGAACAGGTAATTTTGAAAACTCCGATATAGGATATCAAATAATGCACAAGTTCGATACACCTGAGGAATTCTCAGAAATTTCAAAATTATTCATCCATACAATTATCGTTATATTAAGTAAATTTCCATTTTTGTTAGTAAATTAGTTTCATACCCCTATATCCAAATTGGTATATATAATCGAAGCCCCCATTTCGTCAGTTAAGTTGATATTTAGAATTGTTTTCAATAATGAAGGATTGAGAATTATTTATCTAATAAGTAGATATTTTCTATCCATGAATCAAAACGTAAATAAGATAACTGTCTTGATGCTCAAATAGTTATTTATATACCAAGTGCGTTATATAGATCCTAACGCCCGATGGGCGTTAGGATCTAGTAACGCACGTGGTGCATACAAGATTTTATTTTTCACGAAAAAATTATTTTATTATAATGAAAAAGTGATTTTAAAATCGGTTCATTGCTCCTATCCATTTTCCTTCTCATAGTAGGCATGTCATTTGTTGGTATTTTGACGTTTGTGAATATTTTTGTCACCATATTTAGTGGATGTCGTTGCTGCTTTCTTTGTGTAGTCTTATAGAAATAATGGAAATTAATATGAATTTACCCAAGAATATCATAGAAAATGCAGCCAAAGCTGCAAATAATTCATTGCCGGAGAAATCCAGAGTCGTTTACGACAAGGATTATGAAATATTTAATCAATAGAAGTTGCTTCATTTCTCCTCGTACAAGTAGCGGGCGTTATGATCCATAACGCCCTAGGGCATAATGAGTGAGTTTATAGCAACCGTATCCAAGTCGAAATAAACATATAATATACAAGTAAAAAATAAAGAATTTTTCTCATTCACTTTATGTCATATATGAAATTGACTATGGTCAACTTGTATATTTTTCATGAAATGATTGTTGAGTGGGTTTAGGAGAATATTTTAAAATTTTCAACATGGTGTGCTCCAATTGAATAAATGAATATATAAAAAGCATGAGTAATATTCGGTGATAAGAATAAGAACAGGTAATTTTGAAACTCCGATATAGGATATCAAATAATGCACAAGTTCGATACACCTGAGGAATTCTCAGAATTTTCAAAATTATTTATCCATACAATTATCGTTATATTAAGTAAATTCCCATTTTAGCTGGACCTAGGACCAAGATAGTTTCTCGTTTCATGACTTTTTATGATGCTTGTCACCAAAAACTCAATTTCATATATATATATATATATATATATATATATATATATATATATATATATATATATATATATATATATATCTATATATATATATATATATATATATATATATATATATATATATATATTAATATATATATATATATATATATATATATATATACAGTGCCGGATTAAGTCAGCGAGAGGCCTGTAGCAAATTCGGCCAAGTGGCCCTTGGTTTGCTTGAGGTTCTCAAGTTTATTGTATTAAACTCAGATTAGAGAATGAAACCAAAATGTGTGTGCGTGACAACCCGGAGGGGCTATGTAGGAACACGTATATCTGAGTGCGTGTAATGATACCAGTTTTTAAAATAAACCCCTATATATCTTAAAAATCTTTTACAAATCAAACTGGTTGGCTTTTTTTTTAATTTGGTAATAAAATAGTTCGTATATTATTCGTTCGTAAATATTCATAAGGTACAATGAAAGCTACATACGCACAATCAAATTGAAATTTATAGTCATGTAAGTAAATGACACTTGTGAAAGAGCTATTTGAGCCAATGTGCCTACGGTCAGTTAGCTGATTGGGATTGAGCCATAAAAACTGACAAGAAACTTGGGCCACTCTTTTTTTCGCCAAGGGGTCACAAGTGTTGGTGTTGAAATAATATGGTGGAATGTAAACTGATGCAACTAAAATACAACGCTTAACTAACATCTAAGTAGCTTTTTACATTTTTTTTTACGCTGTGCCAAATATAAATGTACTTACATCAAATTCTAATAGTTTGATAGTCAATAGAATCCTACTTTATTTGTTCGGGGTTTACGACTAGCTCGATCGATGACAATATCAGGGAAGTCCCCTGTTAGTTTCGCAGTGCTACAAACTTGCGTGTAGTGCACTGTAAGTAGTACACACCACTTGTGCGGCCAGCGCTCAATTTTTAGAATTGTGGTACAACTTAAAATTATTGCTGTAGATTTTGACACCAACGTTTCTCGTGGTAGATATTATACAACCTATACCTAGGCTTTAACGTGACGAAATCTAGTTTTAGATTTTCAGGTGTGAGTGGAAAATCTGAACCTTTTTTCACTGTCAAACGAGCGTTGGAGAGCGGGGCCCTTAGCATCAGAGGCGGCTAGTCAAAGGAGGCTAAGGAGGCTAAGCCTCCTCAATAATATTCTGTGTATCACTTAAATATTATATTGAATATTCAGCATTTAGCATATTCATATTAATCAAAATCATATTATTTTATGCACCTACCTTCCTTTAAACCTACATTATATAATATAATTTATTAATTACGATAGAAGGTATTTACATTTACTGCATTTCATTCATTTCAAGATTTGTGGCAACGCTGCGGAGGCATGGAAAGGTATATTCTCAACGTTCATTATGCCTGCCACAGAAAACCAAACAACGGTGCAAATACTCCGAATGAATACTTCATTGCAATAGAAAAGCAAAACACATGTAAATGGCAACACCGATCGAGACCCAGTCTTATACAATGTCGACCAATCACAACTATAGACTTTCGCGTGACATCGAGTGAATTCGTTAGAAATCGTAGTGTGATCGTATTGTCTAATGGCCGGCGTGTTAACTTACTGCTCGCGTATTGTTTTAAAATGAGTTTGGTTACTGAAGTTAATTTCAAAAATTTTAATGGTGTTATGAGGATAAAGTTTTGATAAAAACATTGCGACCTACCCCTAAAGTAAACAATTTGGTGCAGCGTAACAGAAAACAAAACCGCATTTTTAATTCACGGAATTATGAGAGACATCCTTGCCTAACCGGATCACAGGTAAAAAATAAATTATTTTGTTGGCAGTGTTTACTTTTTACTAGTGAAAATGTCTCTGTTTGGGGCCGCTTAGGATTTGAGGATTTAATTCTATACCTAGTTGAAAGTGAGGAATTTTTCACCGATAAAGTAACTTTAAATACAGCACGCGGATTAATATCTTACTTTCAAGATAAGGAATTTATATATTTTTTAAACATCTTTAAATTAATTTTTGAACAAACAGAAATAGTTTTTCAAATCTTACAGCACAAGTTTTCAGATGTAATTTACTCACGAAATCGGCTCAAGTTTCTTTTGGAAAAAGTTTCAGAATTTCATGCAAGTTTATTTTAAAAAACTATTTTCTGTATTTCAAACTACTGATGATACGACTCAATTTAGCCCAAAACGAAAGAAATTCAGTTACGCAGATATGGAGCTTCACTATAAGCAAATATTTTATGAAATTTTGGATACTATTAGGGGTCAAATAGAAATAAGGTTCTCTGATTTGAAAGAACTGCATTTCTTCGACTTACTCAATAAAAATTTGTTTACCGGATTTTCGGCTAATTTTCCAGATAACCTTTTGGAAAATTTATGTCAAAAATACACTTTTTTTGATAAGGTGGCCATAAAAAGTGAACTGTGTGTTGTTTATAATGACAATGAAATTTTGGGGCAAAATGAAAATCATGTGCGGACTATTAAATACCTTTTTGATAATGATTTGAATCAAGATTTACCCCAAGTTTATAAATTCTTATGTTTAATTGTTTCTATCCCGGTGACATCGGCTTCCGTAGAGCGCTCGTTTTCCACTCTTAGGAGAATTAAAACTTATTCACGAAATTCAATGAGCCAGGATCGTTTGAAAAATATTAGTTTGTTGTCTATTGAAAAGGAATTGGTAAAACTTTTGGCGAAAGACAAAAAATTTTATCAGGATATTATAGATCATTTTGCTAACGTTAAAGATCGCAGAATCCCGCTAATCTTCAAAAATATATAATAACTTTTTATTTGCTCTCACCAGCTGTTAACACTTTCATCAAGTAGGTAGGTAGGTACCTATTTTGTGAAAGAAAATAAAAAATGAGGAATAGATGAATTGATTAATTGGCTGAGAAGAGTTATTGTGAATATGTTAAATAGGTTTTGTAGGTCTCAAGGTAGACACTCGAAAGTGAAAACAAATTAATAGCTTAGGGTGCTTGTTTTACTTTGATTTTCTTTAAATTATAAGGCGGTTGACCTTGAAATCCTAAAAAATTTTCGTCTATGGTGTATTTTTAACACCTCTTGTAGCCTCCTCAAACCAAAACCTCACGAGCCGCCACTGATATATATAAATATATATATATAAATATATATATATATATATATATATATATATATATATATATAAATATTTATATATATATATATATATATATATATATATATATATATAAATATATATATATATATATATTTATATATATATATATATATATATATATATATTTATATATATATATATATATATATATATATATGTTTGTATGTATGTCTGTAAGAGCTTATATATTTTCAAGTTGTTTATCCGATAAAGGGCGCAATTTTGGAACGATAGAGTTGAAAGTTTGTAAATAGGTAGTTTCGTATGATATTTTGGATTAGTTTTGGTTCGAATTGGTTGGGGGGTTGACCCCCTGAGGGAAAGATAAATGTTGTTTACACGATGAAGGGCGCAATTTTTGAGAAATAGGATTGAAAAATTGTAACTAGGTAGTTTCCTGTGATATCTTGGATGAAATTGGTTTTGGTTCGAATTGGTCAGTGGGTTGACCCCCAGGGGGAAAATAAATCTTGTTTACACCACAGAAGGCGCAATTTTGAACCAATATGGTTGAAAGTTCTTATCTAGTTAGCTTTGTATGATATCTTGAATGGGATTGGTTTTGGTTCGAATTGGTTGTGGAGTTGACCCCTCGGGGGAGGAAATAAACCTTCTTTACACAATAAAGGGCGTAATTTTGTAGCAATCAGATTGAAAGTTTATGAGTAGGTAGTTTCGTATGATATATTGGACAGGATTGGTTTTGGTACAAGTTGCTTGGGGGGGTTGACCCCCTAGGAGAGAAAATGAATCTTGTTTACGCGATAGAAAGCGCAATTTTGGGAGCATAGTGTTGAAGCTTTGTATGCAGGTAGTTTCATATGATATATTGGATGGTACTTATTTCGATATAAATTGGTTGGGGGTTGACCCCCCGAAAGAGGAAATGAATATTGTTCACACGATAGAGGGCGCAATTTTTGTTTTTAAGATTTGGAATAAAAATCATAATTGAATGAATAGATTTTTTAAACTGGATACGTTTTGAAAACTTGCTTTTCTAATGCAGCTCGCTGCGATAGAGTTTTTTTTAGTAAATTAGTTTTATACCCCTATATCCAAATTGGTTGTGGGTTGATCCCCCGAAAGAGGAAATGAATATTGTTCACACGATAGAGGGCGCAATTTTTGTTTTTAGGATTTGTAATAAAAGTCATAATTGAATGAATAGATTTTTTTAACTGGATACGTTTTGAAAACCTGCTTTTCTAAAGCAGCTCGCTGCGATAGAGTTTTTTGTTAGTAAATTAGTTTTATACCCCTATATCCAAATTGGTATACATACTCGAAGCCCCCATTTCATCATTTAAGTTGATATTCAGAATTGTTTTCAATAATGAAGGATTTAGAATTATTTATCTAATAAGTAGATATTTTCTTTCCATGAATCAAAACGTAAATAAAATTACTGTCTTGATGATCAAAATTGTTTTTATGCCACCTGATTCTCGTGTTGAATACACTTAATATTTTATATTTGCTACTATAGCAATATTTTGATTCATGATATTTAAAATTATGCGTCAATTCACATGAAAAATTCATTTATGTTTTTCTGCATTTAACTGAAAATGACAGTTAAACTGAAAAACTTCTTTCAATTAATTCAAAAGGTTAAGCTTGATTTTTTCTGTTTGTTATTCTCCGTGATAATATTGTCCATAATCGACAACATTCATCTGCTGCAATTTTGATTGTTTGAAATTTTCAATACGACCCACTCCTTTCAATAAAGACTAGCTGGTGGAAAAAGTATGAACAACCACCGGCAGTTATTGAAAATTTCAAACAATCAAAATTGCAGCAAATGAATGTTGTTAATTATGGACATTTTTATCACGGAGAATAACAAACAGAAAAAATCAAGCTTAACCTTTTGAATTAATTGAAAAAAGTTTTTCAGTTTAACTGTCATTTTCAGTTAAATGCAAAAAACATAAATGAATTTTTCATGTGAATTGACGCATAATTTTGATATATATAGCATATATATATATATATATATATATATATATATATGTATGTATATATATATATATATATATATATATATATATATATATATATATATATATATATATATATTTATATATATATATATATATATATATATATATATATATATATATATTAATATATATATATATATATATATATATATATATATATATATATGTATATATATATATATATATTTATTCGAATTTTGCATAAAAATATTATACACATGGCTCCTCATCTTGTACGTGTAAATTTAATAACATAATATGAAAAATATGATTGACAGTCTTATTCAGAGGAAAAAATACAAAATTGCAATTTCAGAAGTTTACCCACTTATTTCCGAAAAAAGTACAGTCTATAACAGTGTAACATACTCGGGCAAACCTTCCGAAAACCTGAGATTATTTCTTCATAAACAAAATTTTTCATTCAAAGTTTCATATAAAACAAACAATAGCATTGGAAAATTTATTCAAAACAATAAATCAAAAATCCATAGGGATGAACGTACGGATGTTTATAGACTCAACTGTAACGGTTGTGAAAAATTCTATATAGGACGTAAAATTAGAAACTTCAAGACTCGAATACACGAACACCAACGTAGCTATATTAAGCAGAAAATGGACTCTAATTATGCCTGCCATCTTATTCAAGAAGACCATACCTTTAATCACAATTATAATATATTACAGTTAGAAAATAGTCTCCACAAAATCAACTGTTGGGAATCCCTATACGTCAATAAATATCAAAATTCCGGAAACCTAGTTAACGACCAGATTGAAGTAAACCCTTCTCTTCTTCTTAATCTGTTCAATGTACCTACCAATAGCTCTGAATGAATTGCTTATTGTTATTTAGTTTCTCTAAGAACCCCTGTTTTATGTTCAATTTTTCGTATAAATAGATTGTTTTGTAATACCATAATTTAATACGAGATGAACTGAATGTTATGACGAAACGCGTTTACTCATTAGATTTTACTCAAACCTGTGAAAAGTTAGTTCTTTGTTTGTTTATGAAGTTATATATAAAATTTATATAGAAGATGCTAAAAACATAACAAAAGGAGAAAAACAACCAGAATCATCATTCGAGCCAAAGCAGAAAAGAGTCATAGATGTAACACTATGCAAGTTTCCAACCGACAGACTTATTGCACAAAAATTCATCCCGTCTATCAAATTGTTCACAATAACGAAATAAAAGATCCTGATAGAAATGAAAAAAAGTTGTGCTGGAAAGGATTAAGTTCAGTAATTGTGACAGCTCATGGCTTTGAAACTCCTCATTAGCCAGCATTATTTTAATTCACCTAATATTGATAGTAGGAGGTATATTCTAATTTTGTGATTCTTTGTGTTTTTATTTTAGTTATTGTTAATATATATTTTTTTTCATTATTTCAAAACCATTTTTAAATTATTTTTTCTTTTGTTTCCTTTATTATTTTTTTAACATTCAAGTATCATTAGGAAACCAACAAGGACACGTTACGCCAAGGAACCTATTCTAACGGTTCTACATGATCATAAATAATCTCGTATATTCAATGTTTATTGAGAGCCAAAAAAAAATTCAAGTTGAAAGCTCGATTATATGGAATGACTTTACCAATCTTGGAAAAAAACGAACAATACTATTGTCTAAAATTATCGCATACCAGAAGAATGTATTCCAATGTACCAATCTCTCCACAAGCGCACAGGAAATTTTCAGTATGTCCATACCTATGAAGATTTCGAGGACACAGCGCATGTCCGGTTTTACTTATTTCGCGAACAAAATTTCTACCGTTCGTTGCTGACTTGAAACAAAGATAAGGCATAGGTCGAGGATGTATATTTTTATTATATTTTCCCTTCATTCAAATTGCCAAATTGATGTCTTGAAAGTTGATATTATATCGGAAGGTTTACATAATAATTGTGTACCTTGATTTGCAAATCTATAGACTTTTTGGTTTCCTTGTATATTTTATGGGCTTTCGCCCACATGAATTTTACACAGATTTTTTTGAGTTCCAATCTGAACGCATGATCAAATTTTGAATATTTCAGGGTTAACAAGACAATAAGCTGTCAGATGCAATAAGGAATTTTTTTATTTCAGAATAGAGACTATATAGGACTATATATTCCATAGCCTTCAGAATGGCAGATAATTCACCGCTAAATATGGATGACTCCTTATTAATTAGCAATTGTTGAGATATTCCGTTCAATTGATCATATACGGCAGCACTTACTGATGAGTTTCTCCTTTTTGAGGCATCCGTAAAAATCATTTGGTAGTCGAAAAAGGTATCGTTGATATTCTTAATCAAATCCTGCTCGAAAGAAATATCGCTATGAGACGGGAGAAATACATAAGGTCATATTTTTGTTTTGACACATTTTTGATAGTAGAAATTGAAATAGGATCCTTTACTATTCAATACTTTTTAATTAAAGTGGAAATGAGCAAATTTTGTAATCTGTTTTTTTTTTTAAGTCAAGGGACCTACAGTTTTACGCCTGTTCCGAACGGCCAGTGGGCTTGAAACTGAGTCATTACCCAACAGTAGTTAATCATATTTAGAACCTCGTTATTTCATTGGACATACCTACCCAAGAGCAAGGTGGGACTCGAACCCACAATCCTCGGTTTACAAGCGATACACCCTACCGCTGGGCTACCGAGGCCTCCTTGTAATCTATTTATTAGGGAGCTAGAAAATAACATCCTTCGAATGAGAAATTTCTCTGCTAGAATTTTGCGACGTGGAAATGGAGGAATTTCTCCAGATTCATCCATGACAGCATCATTTGGAGTATCAGTTAGAAGTCGTAGCGCAAATTTTGAAGATTTTCTGTGTAATATATCCAGATCTTTCAGTGCTGATTCAGATGCGTTACCATATAAAAATCTCCCATAATCTATACTTGATCTTATTAGATTTCGGTAGAGTAATGAAGAGATATTTTGATCCGCTCCCCAATCGTAAAGGCAAACATATTTTAGAATTTGGGGTCTGTTTTCTATATTTTTTTTTAATCTCAAATATCTTTTCCTGATTTCTTATTTTGAAGTGAATAATTGCCAATGCTGATTATCTTCGGTATTTCCATAGGTTTGCTAGTGAATGTACAAACTGCGGACTAAGTCGCGGATATAGAGTGGCCATGTGAAAATAAAAATTAGTCAATCGTAACCATTTCACGGTTCAACGTATATCTATTAGATCACAAGTCTATATCCGTAGTTATACTGCAAATTCATCTGAATACTGTGATAATTTGATGTTATTTGTTCTAAGAATTTGTTTGAATCGGTAATAGTAAACAGTGAAAAGGATGGGAGAAAGAATTCCACCTTGAGGAATACCGATACTTTTTGAAATAATCTTACTGTTAATGATAAGGTTATATATTAACGAGGCAAATTCATGACTGAGACCAATTTCCAATGTTTCATTTCCTAAAATAAGAACGTCTACATTGTCTAAAGCACCACCTATATTCTCTGAGAAGGCTTTATATACGTCTGTTGTTAAGTGACATAAGCTATCGATTGTACAATGATCTCTACGAAAAACAAATCAACTTCTGGGAACCTTGTTATATTTTAAACACAACACGAGGCAGAAATTTACCAATCTCTCGAATGTTTTAGCTAAACATGAACCCAGTGAAATTGGGCGATATGGACTTGCAGAACTGGGCCTTTTTTTGGCTTCAGAAGCGGTACTACAACAAAAGTCTTCCAATCACCGGAGAATCCCCCTGTGTCTAAAATCTTATTGAATATATCCAGTGGAAATTGTTTTGCTTGTCTGCCAAGATTATGTAACATGATATACTTTATGTCATCTTATCCCGATGCAGTATTTGAATTAAGCTTGAGTGATCTTTCTAAATCGTTCATAGAAAATGGCTTGCATATCTGGTCACTATTACCTAATGGAGGGATACTTAAGGGAGAATTATATGTACTAGGCGGTGTGACTTTTCCAAAAAATCCTCGGACCAATCGCCTTCCTTGAGTGGAGGCCCCTGCGTTGTTGCATTACTAATTGTTCTGATGTTATTCCAGACCTGTGCGATGGGGTCCTTTTAAACAGAATGGAGGAGAAAAATTTTTATCGTCCTTTTCAGCTTTGCTTCTTTTTCCCTGAATGAAATGAAATTGACTGTTTTCAAGTCTTTTTTATACGAATCCTCTTTTCCTCTGAACGCTCGTGAGCATTCATGATTCCACCAGAATTTATTGAATTTCAGAATTATTATCTCTCTATAACAGGGACAGCTTGCCTTCAAAGCTAGGTTTTGAGATTTTGTTCGGAAATTTCATAATTATTTCCAATTTTTCCGTATAGGTTGTTGTGGCATTCTTCCATAATTGATGAAAATTTATTTCAGTGACATTTTTGATATTATATTCAGCAGATGTTCTACTGATTTCTACTTCTGAGATATAAGTTTCGTTTTATACAAACCAATGTATTAATGGTAAAAGACTTGAATCATCAAGAAATAAATCTAGGTACTACTAAATTTTTATTACGAATAAATTGGAGTCTTGTTGCCGTCCCATCATTTAGTATGTATTTTTTCAGTTATTCTGCTGACTAGACCTCGGAAGTTCCGATCCGTAAAAGGAATCGTACGGTGAACCCCAGGCTGTATGGTGTAAGTTGAAGTCTCTGGCACTTTTTTCGATATTACTGAAGAAAACCTTTCAATCAGCTGACATAATTCGATTATTTGGTGGTATATATATAGTGAATGCAAAAATAATTTTAATTTATTTGAAAGCTCCAATCATATTGCGAAACCTTGTGTATTTGTTATAATGGGAAAATTCCTTCTCAAAAGATAATAGACTTTTGAAGAATTTCAAGAAACTACTTATGAGACTAGATATTGTTGAGAAATCAAATGATTCCTGTGTATCCGCAACAGTGCTTTTTTTTCATACCTGCTCCGTTTCCTGACTTGAAGGGAATCGGTTGTAGTCCGGTCAATTTAAACATTCGAAGCTACATAAATTCCCATCAAGCTGATAATCAGTAAGGTTGTTAAAAATATGAATAAAAATAAAATTTGAAAGTTCCCCATCTTTCCCCTGTATGGAAAAAATTTTATTCAAGGTCAAAGGTCAAAAAAATTAGTTTTTCACAATTTTCAACGAAACGGTGCACACGTTTCCACGCCACATATGAGGTAGTGTACTTAGCGCGTTTTTTTAACGTGGTTTCCCCCGTAGGCCTACTCCACCGGTCAGTTGTGATCTTGTTTAATTTGAAACTATTGCAAAATTACGGAAATTTGTAAATATTGGAAAAGATAAAAAGCGATGTAAATTAAAAAAGTAGTGAATTTTATTCGTCTGAATTGTAACCGTCAAACTCTTCTCATTCTTCTTCTTCTTCTTCATTCTGAGTGCAAGTAAATTGCGTCAATAGCGATGTATCCTCGTAGGAATCAAACGAATCCTCCTCTGTTAGTGATTCAACATTGGAGCACGACCGGCCTTGACAGTTTGTACATGCCAGAGAACAAAACAGTCCGACTTTTTTGCAACAAAATTTAGCACTGCATCCCTTTTTGCAGTTGCAAAAAAGTGTGTTCGGCAGTTTTTCCGGTGCAGGTGGGAGTAAAGTTCGAACTGGTTCCAATGTATTGTCGACCAACTTCCAACCCCAGTCTGTAGGGTCTAGCTGATAACCAAGCCACACTTGAACTTGGTAATATACCCGAAGAAGATGTTGATGAGCAGCAGCTGAAGTTGGAGGAAGAGAAGCTAATTGAAATTGCTTTTTGTTCTTAGTGTTTTTAACGAAACATACATATCGATGCTTATCTAAGCAGGTAGTTTTTTTAGGAGCTCCGTACATAGAAAGAAGAAAGCGGGTGCCGTTGGTGATAACTTCTTCTTGAGTAGTACTGTTTTTAAAAACTTCAGCACATTGAACAAAATCTAGTTTTTCAAACATTTTGAGAACTGTTGTTTTACCCCTTCTGTAAAATGCAGATGTCGTATCACAGCCAGTTATTGCGTGTAAAAATAGTACGTGATTTTGACACTTTGCAAAAGTAGATAAACTTTTTGATGAATATAT
Source organism: Cynegetis impunctata (assembly GCA_030704885.1). Classification (NCBI taxonomy): domain Eukaryota; kingdom Metazoa; phylum Arthropoda; class Insecta; order Coleoptera; family Coccinellidae; genus Cynegetis; species Cynegetis impunctata. Next base: position 258,189 of record JARQZK010002235.1, on the reverse strand, counting down.
TTCCTATTGATGTTGAGCTTTTCCTGGTTTTAAGAAAAAAATAGTATTTTCGGTTATTTTAAGTATAAATTACAATCACCGATAGAAAAATATTTCAGCATATATAACAACTCTAGATAAGAGATGTATATGCGTGGCGCACTCATGCATATTATGACGATTGCAACTTGTACAACTTTTTGAATCGTTATATCTCAAAAACGGTGGCTCGTAGGAAAAAAAGTATTGATACATTTTTTGTAGATTGTTTTATGATCTACAATTTTTGTTTGAAATATTTTTATGATAAAACTTACCGTTTCGTTGAAAATCGTGAAAAACTAATTTTTTTGACCTTGAATAAAATTTTTTGCATACAGGGGAAAGATGGGGAACTTTCAAATTTTATTTTTAATCATATTTTTAACAACCTTACTGATTATCAGCTCGATGGAAATTTATGTACCTCCGCTCTCATTTTTAGGTCTAGATTGACCGGACTAGTTGTATAATGTCAGCATGTTTGCGTTTCGTTATGTGATTACTTGTACTATTCGCAAATTTTTTTCTTTAAGGTTCTTAACGAATGGAAATCAATATTTGAGTTTATGAACATGGAAATATTATCCCCAGATAAAAGTGGTTTAGATGCTGTAACGTTAGCAAAAGCCTGATTGCAGAGCACGTTTTGCTTCCTGGTATGAAATATTTTATGATGCCATTTTGATCTTTGTTTTTTTTTGGGTGAAATAGAATGGACAGTATTTTTGAAATCATTAGCCGCATGAAGAACCAATTCGAACCAAAAACAATCTCATTCAAGATATCGTACGAAACTACTCAATTACAAACTTCCAACCCTATTGCTTCAAAATTGCGCTCGTTATCGTATAAACAAGATTTATTTTTTCCCCAGGGGCTCAATTCCCCAACCAATTCGAACAAAAATCAATCACATCCAAGATATCATACTAAACTACCTATTTACAAACTTTCAACCCTATTGCTTCATGCGTTATCGTGTAGGTAAACAAGATTTATTTTGCCACCAAGGGGGGTCAACCCTCCAACCAATTGGAACCAAAAACAATCCTATTCAAGATATTATACGAAGCTTACAAATTTTCAACCGTATTGCTTCAAACTTGCGCTCGTTATCGTGTGCTAAAATACTTAAGCACATACACACGAACATTGGTCAATTTAATGCCTCTCCAAAAGGCTTGAGTGTGCGGCTGCATACTTCGCACATCTCTCAGGCCGGTCCTGAATTTAGGTATCGCTTCTATTTATTAGCTTGCCGATCGAAAGAGCATGCAAATTGCCGATGTTTTTATTCTTACTCTCAACGTATACAATGAAAGGCCCTGAATCTGTCAACTCGTAATACGATACCTTTGTAGTAATGACTTTCTAATTAGAAGTTGAGTCTTTCTGAGAATTTTTCTGAAATATATTTGTGTTCAGATGCAAAATTTCAGACGCATTTTGGGACAAACTCACCGATTTCGAAATAGGTATTTCCTCTGAAACATTTTCGACCAATAGGTACATCACTGTTCATTTCATCATCCACAAGGACAGTCCTAAATGACTGTGACAAAATTTGAGAATCACTCCAACCCCCTCCTTTATCAGGAGAATCAGTATTGGCATATTGAATACCAGTTGATTTACGTATATGAACTATCATGCACCAGATAATGAAACTAAGCGCACCGATTGATATCTTCAAAACACTGATAAGAAAACACGCGTCTGCAAGTATTTTAAAGAACTCATGGCAGACCAGCCGGCCCCGGGGTTTGAACCCAGGAGGTCTCGTGTTCAAACCCCGGGGCCGACTGGCCCGCCATGAGTCAGAGGTTTCCTCATGGTAATGTAATTTACTGCTTGCAAACTTACAAGGCGAATTCTGGACCAGTATTAATCCTCTGAACCCTACCCCAACTTTTTATGTTCCATAAATATCCCATCTCACCTATCCTTAATGCACTTGTACATAAGAGTTTATCCTCTGATCTGGCTGAAGGAGTTAATCCCAAACTCAAGCTGCCCGCCTCCCTGACACATACTACAGGCAGGAATGAAACACGTGTGTTTCTTTTCCTTTTTTCAGCTGAACCGCAACTGATTGTGACAGTTACTGCATAGGGCAAACATCAAGGAAACTTAAAGGTAGGATAGCACCTCACAAAAATAATTGCAAATAAGAAAAAGAGAGATCTGCATAAGTACCATATATTCTTGAAGAAAACACAATATGAAATTTGAAGAGCCGGAGATTATAGAATTTTGATTGTTGAGAAATTCTGGATATCATTGGAAGAGCTGAATACCCAAAGTGGGCAATAATGTGAAATTTTTGAATTTCCTCAGTACCTAAGAAGGAACATATGAGGTTGCTCAAATTCCTAAAACCGAACAGGTCTTTTATAACTTAGTGTCAAACAAGATAATGTTAGAAAGTATTTGTTTATAATAACCCAAAAAATGGTCGATTATGTAACAGGAATTTGAAATATTTGATTCTTTTTACTGGTTGAACTTTTATGTGTAATACTTTAAGGAATGGTTATGAATCTCTTGAAATAATTTTGTTTATCTAACAAAAAAATGTTGTAACTGTCATATAGGACATCATAAATGAGTGAAAGGAACACACGAATACGCACTCTGCTGTCAATTTGATCTTCAAGGTTAAATATGGAAGAAAATTTTTCTTGAATGTATATATTTCTGAATGCACGTGTATTCGTGTGTGTTATTGTACCTCAAATGAAAACGGTTGATTTAATCGTACCTAAGATTTAAGATGGCATAAAGAATCAGGTATTTAGTTAACTGCAAAAGAAAATAAAAACGAACAGAATTCACAAATTTTCCCAGCCTCATCAGGTCGTTTCTTCTAAAACGTCGAATGCAGCCTTGAATAGTGGTGCCTTGGCAATAAGCGCGGCGAGCCATGACGATGGGGCCCACCGTCACGGCCGGACGACTCCTTGGAGCTGCTTCCCGGACGCGTGGCGACCCATGCGGAACGCACCTAGTGGAGCTGTTCGCGCTCATCTCTGCCGTCGACGGTGCCTGCGAACTCAGGGGCCTCGAAACGACATACTGCGATCTAAGCTAAATGGTGGTGACCAGCCTCGGAAAAATTGTGGAATTGACAATCAACATAGTTGAAAAACAGTTTTCACTTGAACATTGAATGTTTCGTTGAAACATTTCTTTATATTCTTTCAGATTCACCTTAAGAGGTTGAAGAAACAAACACATTCAAGCAATAATCAAGATAAGATTACAGCTGGCTAACTTTTCACTTTAATGACAAAAAAATACTTGATCGATAAGAGTTTTCATTCAGATATATGTTCGCCATTGTTGAAAGATTGAAAATATTCTGAAGAATCAATTAATTTTACTGTCTTTCATTGCAATGAGAGTTGAAAGTATATATATATATATATATATATATATATATATATATATATATATATATATATATATATATATATATATATATATATATATATATATATATATTCCAAGAGATATCAATTATTGGTATAACAGGTTTATTTTATGGAAACTCCATTGAAACGTCCTAGTAATTTTTTGATATGCTTTGATATGAACCTTTTGATAATTATTAGCAATAAAAGGATTGGTGAATCTCAAAAAACTCGATTTTATTAAAAAGTTGACGTTCCGCCACGACATTCGTGGCTTTTTCAAAACTTTTGAAAATATATATCACAAATTTAAAATAATGAATACAAATTAATTATTAATGAAGTTTTCGTTACAAAATATTTTTAATAGTTTATTTTTCTCTCTAAAATTGAGAACGCTGAAAAATTAAATCTTGTTGCGAGTAATATTTTATGATAAATTCAGGATATTTCGTAGACAATAGTGAATATAATCATGTATATATAAATATATAATATATATATATATATATATATATATATCATTAGTGTAGAAATTATATTTTACCTGAAGATGTTGTTCTGAAACAACGAAACCGGTTATACATTGATTAATATAATTATGGGAATTTGAAGACAAGATAGTTTCATTTATTAAATTCATATATGTATATATATTGTAAAATAAAAACGTTCATCGGAATTGTAACTACCTATAGTCATACTTCCGAAACTACTGATAGGTATAGCTGAACTTCAATCGAAAATTATTTTATGGAACTCGAATGAAATTATTTACTAATAATTGATCCACTCACGAAAAATACGTTTTTCATTTCGAAAAACTTGCTAGTAGCAAAGTTAATATATTCGCTGATGAAGAGATTTCTAGCTTTGCGTATAGATGAGTAATTTTTATCAATATTCAAATCGAAAAGAGTATGGATTACTGTATTTCAGTCAAAGTAACGAAAATTACTCCATTGAAGCTATGGTTAAATTCCGCACTCATTGACATAATTGCATAGCTTTGGGTATAGTTCTATGTCTTTTGACATTCCAGAAAAGTGTACCGTCGTTCCAATTTTCTGAACCACAGTCTCTAGTATCAAAATGACTAATTTTCTACGGTCTATTTGACCAAGATAGCGCCAGTTTAGGTGAATTTAAGTAGTGCTAGTGTATAGGGCGAACATACGAGCAATCTATGTGACCAAGTTTCAAGTATGTGGATTATGTCATGACAAACATTTAGCATAATTAAGGTTTTAGGAGCCTATGGCCGACCCAAGTGACCTGCCAGTCAAGCGACTAATTTATGTTCATCAATGTTCATGCCAGATCTAATGATACAAAAAACTTCATGATAAAGTGTCATTATGGTGATGCATATCAAGTCCAAGGCAGGGAAAAATAGGTATTATAAACCCATCCAAGGGTGTGTATACCATTAGAATTCGTATCTCCTAGGTGCTACATAGAGCAGATGAGTGACTTTTGTGTTTTATTCTAAAACAGAGAACTTCTTGCTAAAGCTAAAAGTACAGTTAATAATATTTGACGTTATTCAGGTATATTGCAGATCACGTTACCGTTAATTGCCCAACGATAAAAATGAAGGCCATCATGAGTAAGTCATATTTCATAAGGCAAAATGATTATTAATACTTTTCTTATTGAATTTTTTTAATTTTAGTAGTTATTCTGTCTTGGAATTAATCACTTGTAGGGTCTTCTTCGTAGAATTGATTCCTATTATCTGATATTAGTGCTCGAAACTAATGCATAGCGCACTTTTCACAACATTTCGTTAATCCATTTTTTACTGAGCAACTCACGGAGAAGCGTCTGAACTGCCTCGAAATAACTTCAACAATGCCGGTAGGTAAATGTTGAATCTAAACTGCTATAAGGCATAGCCTAGTTTGGTTTAGAAGAGCACCAAGCATGGAAGCAGTATTCTAATACTGTACGAATTTAAGAGCTATAACACAGCACTGATTTGACGAAACAATTTTTTTTACGAAATTGGAAATGGTTCAGTCTTGATCGTGTAAGTTTGAATTGTAGTTAACGCCAATTCCTAACAAAGTTAGTTTACTGGTTAGGATAGTAATTTGTTTTCCAATAGTAATTCTAGATTGATGAGAAACGTTTTTTGAAGCTGATTGCCTGTGTCTTGATAGCATTAAATGCAAGTAAATTATAAGATCTCCATGATCATGAGATAGTTATTCATGTACTCAAGCTTGAGCAACACGTTCTCAGTCTGATGTAAATGCTTTGATATAACCCCCTTTGTTGGTGTATTCTATTAAAGCGCTGTCGTTAACGAAGCTCATAAGTCTTTTTCTTCTTAGAATTCAGGAGATCATGAATATATTTCAGAAAAATCGTTAGTAATAAGTTAGGCCCTTAAGGCATACCGGCATTTAGAGTATGCGGGTCCGAGCTTGCACTATCGACCACAACACGCCTTGTGAGGAGGTAATTGTCGCTCAAGCCGCATAATTGTTCGGGAAGATCATAAGATTCAAGCTTCCAAAGTAGATTCTACATGAGTCTTGATAACTTTTATATAAAGATATGTAACATAGGTGAGTACGTGACCTGTTGAACGACAACGTCGCAAGCCGTATTGATGGTCACTAATGAGAGTGTTCTGTCCGAGATGTTACACAATCCGTGAATTGATGGAAGATTTCATTATTTTGGACAATAAAGGTAGAGCAGCAACTAATTGAACGAAATGGGAAGTATTCTTCACTCGTAGAACAGATGGAATTGCTGGCATTTTTTCTTTGGAGCAAGAAACCAGCAGGTCATCTTTTTTGACAGGGGGTGCAAAAGAAGAATAAGTAAATTTGTTGCGGATTACTTTGCCATCGATCAAACGCTCCATGAACCACCAGGAAAATCTAGTAACTTATTGGTAAACTTTTTGTTACATTCTTGTTTTTTAACTTAGATGGTGAGATGTTTCAGTATACGACAGATATTACGTATGCAAAATTTCAATTTAGACATTAAAACCTAGAGCATAGGAATATTTGGATCTCCTTCTGGAGAAGAGTTTTGGCGAACATTGTTGAAAAAAGGTCTGGTTTTTTTGAAGCTAGAAACCAGCAAGTCACAGATCAACAAGTGACAGGAACGAAGAAGCAAATTATTGCTGATTACCTTTGCCAGTGATCAAAAGCTTCGTGAACCTCTAGGATAATCTAGTTTTGTAGTATATATGGTGATATTGCATTCAATCCTAAGATTTGCATAAGTTTTGATCAACTGACGGCATCTTTCTTGCGAAGAACGTTCTCAATTTACTTGAGTTTGATGATATTTTTCTACATGACAGGATGTATAAATTATTTAACAAGCATTAAGTGTATTTGAAATTTTATCTTTGTAGAGGTGTTACATTCATCATTATTGAATGTATTTAAAATTCATTCTATGATATGATATATCATCACTAGATTATGCATTGAAAGACTCATGTCATGTGAATATTCACATATCAAATAAAATTCTTATCTTCAACAAAAGAATTCAATAAACGGTATTCAGTATTTTGAAAAATAGAGAAAGGGGGTCATAAAATTCAGTTAAGATAGTGCGAACTCCGGGTTTTTTCCAGGTTTAAATACTAACTAACAAAATTATATTTTATTCAGTAAGAGATTGTAAAATTTCATTATATAATGAACAAACGTTAGGAAAACACTTAAAAAATATTAATTTATTCGCCATATAGGTAAACCTATTCATTTTGTGATTTGTTCTTGTATTGATTTCGTGATTTGTTCTTGTATTCATTTTGTACGAGTAATTTTCACCAATTTTTGTTTTCAAATATATCCAGGTGAGAGAGTTTCAATTCGTCACATTCTATCTGTTTTTATTCCTTCTATATTCTGTCTGAAATATTTGACTATATTATCTTTGGTTTACATTTTCTACTTCATTATAACTAACTGAAAATTTTGAATATCTTCATCCAGTTCTTCAATTGAATTCTCAACTATTCTTCGATATTCACTTTATAGCACTGTCAAATCGACAAAGAGGTCAAAGTAAAATAAAATAAAATCGCACTATGTTAATCACGTCTCGGACCGTGAACAACGCGACAACGCTGCAGGAAGACCTATCAATCGAGAAGTTACCGTGTATTATACTTCCGGAATACCTAGATATAGCCTCGATAAGAAAGGAGTCCTAAACACGTGTCAATGGCTGCTTCGACCTATGCGGGCTAGTAAGACCGATAATTTTGCTTGTTTTATATCTCCCCGCGATAAATTTTTTCTCTGTAGTTTTTTCCACGGTCCAGGATCTCGCGGATGTCATTAATCGACTCAGTGGCAAAGTTTGACCAAATATTGCAAACCGAAGAGTTCGAACAGTAATGTGTGATTGTCTTCGGAAGCAAGGGATTCTGATTGTTGTTGCTGTTTTCATTTAAAAGTTTCACATCCCTTAGTTACTACGCCGTTCTGATGAAGACCAAATAGTTTGAAACACGTGTCAACGGCTGCTTCGACATATGCGGGCTAGACATATATTTTTGCTTTTTTTATTTACTATTTCCCAGCTATAAATTTCTTCTTTGTAGAATATATATATATATATATATATATATATATATATATATATATATATATATATATATATATATATATATATATATACCGGGTGTAAATGAGTGATGGGCCACCTCTATAACTTTTTAATGGATTCTTCGATTTTATTGAAATTTGGGTGGTTTATCTCAGACATAATTTTGAATTTTTTCACATACAAAATCAATATGGCTGACTTCCGGTTTCACAGAAAACGATATAAAAATGAAAAATTTAAATGGAACACCCTATATTTTTTTACATATTTTAATTCTGAGGCTTCAAATACATACATCTGTCAAGTGTCATTTCTAGCGCTGTTTCAATTTTGTTCTTCATTTTGTTTTTTTATCGTAGATGGCTGCGACGTTGTCTAAATCATAGATAATTGATTCAAAATATCGCCCTAAGTAATAATTTTTCAAAAAATTCAATTTCGTGAAGTTTGTTAACGATTGAATTCTTTTTCGAACCAAAACTCAGTTTTTTAAATAGAAACATACATGGGCCACCCTGTATATCAAAAAGCTCCTTCAAATTCCTTCAACATGATTCATACATCAGTTTTCTCAATTTCTAAATAACGAAGTAATTATTATTAAAAATCTTATTCTTATTAGTTCACTTTGCTCCTGAGACCGACCCTGTTTACGAAATATGAAAAAAAATTTTGACAGATGGAATGTATGTATTTGAAGCCTCAAATTAAAATATGTAAAAATATACAGGCTGTTCCATTTGAATTATTAATTTTTATATCGTTTTCTGTGAAACCGGAAGTCAGCCATATTGATTTTGTATGTGAAAAAACTCAAAATTATGTCTGAGATAAACCACCCAAATTTCAATAAAATCGAAGAATCCATTAAAAAGTTATAGGGGTGGCCCATCACTCATTTACACCCGGTATATAATATATATATATATATATATATATATATATATATATATATATATATATATATATATATATATATATATATATATATATATATATATATATATATATTATATCAGTGGCGGCTCGTGAGGTTTTGGTTTGAGGAGGCTACAAGAGGTGTTAAAAAATACACCATAGGCGAAAATTTTTAGGATTTCAAGGTCAACCGCCTTATAATTTAAAGAAAATCAAAGTAAAACAAGCACCCTAAGCTATTAATTTGTTTTCACTTTCGAGTGTCTACCTTGAGACCTACAACTCCTATTTACAATATTCACAAAAACTCTTCTCAGCCAATTAATCAATTCATCTATTCATCAATTTTTTATTTCTTTCACAAAATAGGTACCTACCTACCTACTTAACGAATTTGTTAACAGCTGGTGAGAGCAAATAAAAAGTTATTATATATTTTTGAAGATTAGCGGGATTCTGCGATCTTTAACGTTAGCAAAATGATCTATAATATCCTGATAAAATTTTTTGTCTTTCGCCAAAAGTTTTACCAATTCCTTTTCAATAGACAACAAACTAATATTTTTCAAACGATCCTGGCTCATTGAATTTCGTGAATAAGTTTTAATTCTCCTAAGAGTGGAAAACGAGCGCTCTACGGAAGCCGATGTCACCGGGATAGAAACAATTAAACATAAGAGTTTATAAACTTGGGGTAAATCTTGATTCAAATCATTATCAAAAAGGCATTTAATAGTCCTCACATGATTTTCATTTTGCCCCAAAATTCCATTGTCATTATAAACAACACACAGTTCACTTTTTATGGCCACCTTATCAAAAAAAGTGTATTTTTGACATAAATTTTCCAAAAGGTTATCTGGAAAATTAGCCGAAAATCCGGTTAACAAATTTTTATTGAGTAAGTCGAAGAAATGCAGTTCCTTCAAATCAGAGAATCTTATTTCTATTTGACCCCTAATAGTATCCAAAATTTCATAAAATATTTGCTTATAGTGAAGCTCCATATCTGCGTAACTGAATTTCTTTCGTTTTCGGCTAAATTGGGTCGTATCATCAGTAGTTTGAAAAACAGAAAATAGTTTTTTAAAATAAACTTCTGCACGAAATTCTGAAATTTTTTCCAAAAAAAACTTGAGCCGATTTCGTGAGTAAATTACATCTGAAAACTGGTGCTGTAAGATTTGAAAAACTATTTCTGTTTGTTCAAAAATTAATTTAAATATGTTTAAAAAATATATAAATTCCTTATCTTGTAAGTAAGATATTAATCCGCGTGCTGTATTTAAAGTTACTTTACCGGTGAAAAATTCCTCACTTTCAACTAGGTATAGAATTAAATCCTCAAATCCTAAGCGGCCCCAAACAGAGACATTTTCACTAGTAAACAGTAAACACTGCCAACAAAATAATTTATTTTTTACCTGTGATGCAGTTAGGCAAGGATGTCTCTCATAATTCCTTGTATTAAAACCGCGGTTTTGTTGTCTGTTACGCTGCATCAAATTGTTTAATTCAGGGGTAGGTCGCAATGTTTTTATCAAAACTTTATCCTCATAACTTAGTGCACTAAAGTTATGGGATAACAAATATTCCACTAAGTCACCATTGAAATTTTTGAAATTATTTTTAGTAACCAAACTCATTTTGAAACAATACGCGAGCAATATAAGTAAACACGCTGCTGTTTTAGGCCATTACTAACTACGATCACACTACGATTCAATTAATGCTTTCCAACGAATTCACTCGATGTCACGCGAAATTCTATAGTTGTGATTGGTCGACATTGTATGAGACTGGGTTCCTATCGGTGTTGCCATTTACATGTGTTTTGCTTTTCTATTTCAATGAAGTATTCATTCGGAGTATTTGCACCGTTGTTTGCTTTTCTGTGGCAGGCATAATTAACGTTGAGAATATACCTTTCTAAGCGTCCGCAGCGTTGCCACAAATCTTGAAATGAATGAAATGCAGTAAATGTAAATACCTTCTATCGTAATTAATAAATTATATTATATAATGTAGGTTGAAAGGAAGGTAGGTGCATAAAATAATATGATTTTGATGAATATGAATATGCTGAATGCTGACTATTCAATATAATATATTAGTGATACACGGAATATTATTGAGGAGGCTTAGCCTCCTTAGCCTCCTTTGACTAGCCGCCCCTGATATATATATATATATATATATATATATATATATATATATATATATATATATATATATATATATATATATATATATATATATATATATATATATATATATATATATATATATATATTTTTATATATATATATATATATATATATATATATATATATATATATATATATATGTGTATATATATATATATATATATATATATATATATATATATATATACCAGGCGTCCCAGTATACCTTGACCAATGGATTATCTCAGCCATTTCGAAAGATGAAAATTTGAAAATTTCATGATCTCCAATTTGTTGAAGGAACCTTCATCTGAGAAAAACAAAAATTGAAAGTCACGGTTTGACCGGAAGTGACTCCGGTCAAACCGTGATTTTTTGATTTCAAATAGCCCCCTATATATTTTCTGCAATTTTTTATTTCTACTCAAAATTATCTTTTCAACGATGTATCACACTTTGTATTTCACATTTGATTTGATGGAGAAAACGTAAATTGAAATTTCAAATTGAAACAGTAGCAGTAGGCTACGATATTTTCAGTAATTTTGATTTTGACTTCAATAGTAATTGACATTTTATGAAAAATTTTTTTTACCAGACTCTTCCTATTGATTTGGAAGATCTAAACAACAAAATAAGGAATTAATGTAGATCCCTTGATGCTGAGTTGTTGAGAAGTGTTACTTCGCGTGAAGTACTCTAACGAGCTGAAAGATGTGTAGAAGCAGTTGGTCAACATTTCGAACATATGCTTCAGTCATTATATTCTTGTGCAACCTTTCTTTGTTATTTTTTGTTTCTTTTACTATTCATTCTTTGTTTGACGTTCAGTAAAATACATAGTTGATTTCAACTTGAGAAAGGTTTTTTTATTGATGACGATTATAAGTGAGAAATATTTTCTTTTCTACGTTCATGAAGAATACAAAACTTTATTTGGTGAAAAACTGGTTCTTTATTGCACTATTGCAGTGACCGCAATAAAGACTTTTTCGTAATCCCATAATGTTATTTTGATTTAAAGGTATTCAGGTGACAATTGAAAAGTCAGTGTTACGTTATAATTTCATAACGGCCGGCGGCCGTTAAGAAATCACTTGATCAAATATTTATTTCAAAACATCATTCTGCTTACAATAACAACATTGAAATCTTGGTCCACAGCGAGTTGGGAGAATAAACCTCTGATTTTCATTTCGCATAGGCTAATAATACATCTTCATTAACCACCTTTACATTCTTGCTTTTACGCCACATTTCAAAATTTTCATATTCTTTTTGATATCGCTCTTGAGTTATTTTCGGCAGTTAATCAACACTCGCTGCAATGCACATGATTCTCCCAATATTTCTAAAGGAATTTGATTTTGTTCCTCAATTTCATCAATTTCATCCATGGTCGTCGTTAAAGCGAACTTGAGAACACAAAAAACTGACGTTGTTTATAAAACTGTCAAACTGTTCCATGACAACAGAGTGCACGACGTTGGGATTTTTCTTTAGAATTGCGAGGTACGGGGTTTTTTCTTTCTGCGGAATCAAAATATAATCTTTCAACGGGATTACGAAAAATTTTTAACGACACACGGCCGATACGCAAATAACGGATTCGGTTAGTTATAATCCGAGGCGCAGCCGAGGATTATAACTAACCGAATGGTTAACTAACAATGGTTAACGAACTTTAATATCGTGTGGATTTAAAATTTCTCAAATTTTATCACTTAAATGAGGAATGTATGGAAGAGGAATATATTTTTTGTTAATATTTTCTTTTTTTGATGTTTCTAATGTGTTGTTAAGTTAATGAATTCTATTTTTAGTGATTTTCTTTATAAGTTTTATCGGGTAATCGTTTTTTATCAGTAATTTATGGACATCTTGTAATGTTTCATGTCTGTGTGTAATAAAATTTCAGAAATTTTAAACCACACGATATTAAAGTAGCCCACACCGCACAAAATCAAATAAAACAAATATATTCTAAATTAAAAAGTAAAACACCTCTTCTGCAAAAATCTCATGTTGTTTATAGTATACCCTGTAATAATTGTAATAAATCATACATAGGACAAACTTTTCAAAATTTAGAAGAAAGATTAAAAGCACACAAATATACCAGAACACAAACCACAGCACAAATAAAACATAAAAACAATGAGAATCATACTTTCAACTTCAATAGCACAAAAATTTAAGAAATAGAAAAAGATCAAAAACGCAGAGAAATTTTAGAAATGTTACATATTCAAAAAAATTTAAATAAAGTCGTAAATGATAGAACAGATATCAAACATTTGAGTTCAATATACGCAGATTTAATTCTTTAATATTTCTAAGAAACAATATAAATCAAAACAAAATAATTCAACAAACAAACTGTAATCATAACAACTCATCTTCTTAGACAAAATCTAAACATCTAGAATTTCAATTTTTCTAAAAAGAAAGTACCTATAGTTTAGAACATGTGATCTCCAAAATTACAAGTAATGTCTTTTTAAAGACAACAATCGAATATTTTAAACCTATTTCGTACATTACGTGGGTGCATGTTTCTGTGGTTCCCTTCCCATCTAATATCAACAGACCTGTCTTTTGATATTGGACTAAATAGCACGTAATTAATAACTGAAGACGGCCACAGCCGCAATGAGAAATTTTTGAAAAAAAGATAAATAGTACCCTATTCTTTGACATTTCAAAATCAAAATAATTTGAACCTATTTCGAACATTATGTGGGTAAAGGTTTCTGTGGTTTCCCTTACCATCTAATAATAACAGATTTGAATGTTAATATTGGACTGAATAGCACGTAATAAATAACAAAGAACGGCCGAAAAATTTTAGTAAAACATAGTAGTCTTTTTTTATTCAAATTTTTTCAAATCAATAAATGTCAAAGAAATTTCAATTTTTTCAAAAGTTTTGATAAAGCCACGAATGTCGTGGCGAAACGTCAACTTTTTAATAAAATCGAGTTTTTAGAGATTCAACAAGCCTGTTATTGCTAATAATTATCAAGAGATTATATATATATATATATATATATATATATATATATATATATATATATATATATATATATATATATATATATATATATATATATATTATATATATGTGTGTGTGTGTGTTTCCAGAAACTTTAGATACAGTGGAATAATCGATCATTTTCTGAGAAAATAAGACAACTAATATAATTCAATAACATAATCAAATCATTTAGAAGCCGAAATGGAAAGTAGCTGACTAAATGTTCGTCTCCATCATTTCGCATACACCGCACTATAAACCTGTTGTTACATCATGTCTGAGCAGCAACGATGAAATACTTGTTCCGTTCTCCGAATACACTCGGACAGGTAGAGGAAGCACAATCAATCACTCGGCGTCATTTTATTGACCCATCAATGATTTATTTCATCGATTTATGAAGTTGAAGATATCTTTGTTAAAGAAAGAAGAGACGAAATAAAGTTTATTTGAAGCATTGTTTTTCTATTATTTCAATTAATTATTGCTGATTGATCTTCCAATGAAATCTTGGTGAAACATATTTCAATATTTATTCAAAGAAAAGGTATTTATTTTCAATATGAACACTGGCAAAATTTCAGGATATAATCGAAAATTTATTAATTGTTTTCATATATATATATATATATATATATATATATATATATATATATATATATATATATATATATATATATATATATATATATATATATATATATATATATATATATATATAGGGTAAACAGGGGGGATTCCGGCCGCCTAAGGAAAATGTCAAGTTGCCATAAAAGTTGTTAAGATAAGATCATGATATTTATTAAAAAAGTAATAAAATACATATTCTAACACAAAATGTAATCAAAATAACTCAAAACAACGAAACAAATGTTCTACAACACATAGTATATAACTGAATACTGTCCGGTTTTATCCGCGTCATGGGGGTAATACCGGCCCTCGATGAAAACTTATTGGCAAAAATCACATAACCAATTTTGACTATTAAAATCAGTGCACTCTTTGTGTGCCCATTCTTCACATATGGTACATGGTATCCATAGCTCCCTATTTTTTCCAAATTCGCCACATATAAGACATATATCTTGATTAATATCATTAATTTCTTCATTCTCTTCTTCTGAGTACTCTTCATCTTCTGGTTGATACCTCGCAATTTTTGCTTTTCGATTTTTCTTTTCTCGCATTTCTGGTAGTTTTCTTTTTTCGACAATAACCTGGCTAACTAAGCCACTTTCATTCACAATATTTCGTGTAACTTTCTTAATTTTGTCCCCTTTTTCTTTTTTTTCTATTTGATCTTGTTTCTTTTTCTCCTTCTCTTCCATAACAGCTTTCATGGGAGTAGACGTGAAAATCTCTGAATGCTGTTTGTCTCTTCCTTTTTTAGTAGGATATTTCGAACATCCTGGGACTGGTTCCAGTAGTTCTACAAATGAGGTCCCGTGTAGAGGAATTTTGCTTTGTGAACTTTCCATTCCTTTTTCTTGAGCAGTGCAAGACTCAGGTGTTTTTTGTAGGCTTTCTTTGAGGATGTTTTCAGGCGTTCGCTCTAGTGCTCTGGGTCTAGGTGCAGCTATGTTTTCTGATAAACTTTCGTCTGCTTTATCTTGATTCTCGTTTGTTGCTGCGACATTTACAAAATGAGCTTGTTGACCATTTTGCCAGTTTGCAGCAGGTACTCTGGGTCTAGGTGCAGCTATGTTTTCTGATAAACTTTCGTCTGCTTTATCTTGATTCTCGTTTGTTGCTGCGACATTTACCAAATGAGCTTGTTGACCATTTTGCCAGTTTTCAGCAGGTAAAAAATCTTCATCAGTAAAGATATGCCGATTCATAGGAAAAATTCCAGTGGCTTTAAAACCATTTATTGCCTTCTCAAGTGTTGCTACACTACTAAAAGCATTATTAAATAGCTCTGCTATTTCGGAAGTGCATATCCTTTCACCCATATGATTTCTCATATATTTGTCACACTCTGAATAGTACGCCTTTTTCAGAGGACCAAAGAAAGACACATCTAGAGGTTGAATGCGATGAGAGGAGTGCGGTGGTATAGTAAGTATAGCGATACCATTTTCTTTGCAGTAGGCATATACTTGGAGAGTGCAATGAGTGCTATGATTGTCGATAGCTAGCAATACAGGATCCTGTGGAGTTGCTTTTACAAATTTCTGAAAATGTTCAAGCCAGTTTAAAAATAGGTTTTCGGTGATCCACCCATTATCTGAACAGGAATAAATAGCTTCGGGTGGGCCATTTTTTTTTAATTGTGGAGCCATTCGCTTACGGGCAAAAATAAACATAGGGGGTATATAAATACCAGATGCACTAAATGCACACATAATCGTTGTATTTTTACCTCTTTCGGCACTTGTTGTGAAACCGACTCTTTTTTGGCCCTTCTCAGCGTAGATCTTTCCAGGATTTTGTACGGTGGTAACCCCTGTTTCGTCGGCGTTAAAAATTCTTGACGGTGCAAAATTGTATTTTTGCATAACCACATGTAAATTATCAAAAAAGCGTGTAACTTCCTCTCTATTGAATGCCTGAATCCTATTAATACTAATTTTTTCTGGTTTTCTTAGAGATATTTGAGGCTTTCTTTTGATATATCCTTCTAACCAATCTCGTCATGCTGCTTCATTTGTTTCCAGGAAAGGATGTCTTATATTATTCTTTTTTGCATAGCTATAAGCACACCGCTTTACTTCTAACGGAGTAATACCATAATACAACTGCGAAAGTTTAATAATTTGTCTAGTAAGTTCTTCTTCCTCAGCTTTACTAAAAACTGGTCTGATATGCTGTTTCATATTGTCTGGTGTTCTTGGAGGTGTGTATTATACCGCACTTGTGAAAAATTGACTTACTTATACTTGGTGTGTAAAAATAAAGTTAAAATCATTGCAATCTTTAAACTTCACTTACTTGTGCAACTCAAATGAACCGCCCCGTATTTTATGTCACCAGCAGATGTAAAATTTAATTGTCTATCGAATACCTGAATACATTCCTATCGATAACTCTTCACGTTTTCACATAAAATAATCATTTTCATGTTGCAAACTGATTTTAAGGAATATTTTAATTACCAAGTTGCCCATTGAAACAGCGTATCAGAGAAGCTTTTCTAAATGTTATCCGGCGAATGTTATTAAATGTTGCTGAAGTTTTTATCAAAAGGATACGTTTGTGTTTAGAGTCTGATGGTCGCCATTTTGAACGCTCGATTATAAAATATTGCTTGTTTCATATCCATAATTTTTGTTTCCTTCATAATTTGAACTAGTACATAACATTCAAGATATTGAAAGATAAACGCATATATTATGATATTTATGTTCATTTCAATCAATTCTGATTTCTCAAAACGCCATAATAGGCGACTTGATAAATGATAAATTTCATAAAATCAGTTTGCAAGATGAAAATGTGCATTTTATTTGAGAACGTGAAAATATATCGATTGGAATGTATTCAGGTTTTCAATAGACAATTAAATTTCACATCTTTTGGTGGCATAAAATACGGAGTGTCCCATTTAAGTTAAACAAAATAGTGCCGTTTAAAGATTGCAATTATTTTACATTTATTTTTACACACCAAGTCTAAGTTAGTCAATATCTCACAAGTGCGACATGAAGTTTGTTCCAGTTAGTAGGCCTTATCATTTATTTGGTTAAAACCAAGAAAATACCAGTTGAGAGTTTGAGCGTTAAAATTGATACTACATTTTCACAAAATACGAGATATTTCAAAAACCATAAGGTTTAGGTTAGTTAAACCTTAATGAAACTTTCATTTGTTTTCATCGTAAAATCCAAAAATGAAATAATATACAGGGTATTCCATTTAAAAAACAACAACTTTGATACTTTTCGTGTTTTCGGAACACCCTGTACAACATGAAAATATTTTTGAAATGTAGTCCTACTAGGTGCCTATCCATCGTAAAGAAAAAACTTTCATAAAATCAAATACTTTAGCCATAACTCTTCGTGTCGAATAACGTGAATAACCCTGTATATATATATATATCTATTTATATATATATATATATATATATATATATAGATATATAGAGATATATATATATATATATATATATATATATGTAGTTAATATGTCGCGGTCGAAAGTATTTGAAAAACTTGATTCTCGGAATGAACCGCGTACAAGATTCGACGTTTCGGCTTCTTTTGTGAATCCATCTTCAGGAGAATGAGAAGGGGAATAATTCAGATACGTGGTCTCAATCTGCCTACTCCAGATGGCAGAGAACCATCGTTTTCCACTTCCATTGTGAATTGGATACTTGGATATAGATACGTTTTGCGAATCCTGATTCCTAAACTGAAAAATCAATTAATTTACAATGAAGGAAAATTAAAAGCTGTGTGATTCAATACTCATTGTTAGAAACTTATTTTCGATCATTAATTGAGTGTTTCCTTGATATCTATAAGTAAATTTTATAATTTTTATCCTGAATTAATATGATTTAAATTTTATTCGCGTACATTCAAGTAGCATTGAGATAGCTTATGTGTCAAAATAAAATTGTTCGGCTTCGGAAACCGATGAACTCTAACACTGGTGTTTTCTGTATATTTATACTTTTGAATTACAACTTTTCACGCAACTGCACTCTCTAGACAAGCTGATTCTAAGTTTTGCAAAATTTGCACTTTCCGTTTTTCCTCCTTTGCGCCATGATTTGTGAGAAATCAGAAACTTGTACATGCGATTGTAGGTAGGTATCTATATGTTAACGTTGGAAATAAAAACTTCCATCCATCTGGCCGCTAGAATGCGCCAGCTGGAATGTCGGATAGTAATAGCTTTATATACCTACCCATAGTCTAGTCAACAAGTGCTTGGAATGCTCGGAATAGTATGTAGATGATTTTTGTTTCGTTCGTGAAAATTATTAGCAATTGACTGAGAAAAAAAGGAGAGTTTGGTTTTCTGCAAATATCTCAAAGAATTATTTCGATTTTCAATATCTAAAAAAAAGATTCATAGAAGAAAACCATTACATTCGGAACCATAGGACCAATATTCATAATTTTTTCAAAGAGATGAAAATACGGCCGAAAACGAGGACGTTTTTTCATTTCAACAGGCCTATTATTGCTAATAAATATAAGTAAATGAATAAATAAATATATATATATACCTATATATATATATATATATATATATATATATATATATATATATATATATATATATATATATATATATATATATATATATATATATATATATATCAGGGGCTTAGCTACCGCCGTATCAGCCGTATCAATGATACGGGGTCTACAGGGGCCCCTAACCTGCCTACAGAGTTTTCACTTCAGAAATGAGAAAAGTCAAAAAATGCATTTTTTTTCCCGGGTTAAGCGTGCTCCCTAAAGTTGGCAACATCGTACATCGATTGTTGCGGGATTCCCCCGTTGAAGTCATTCCCTTAAAGGGGGGAATCTCGCATTAACCGATGTATAATGACAAAGCAAGGAGAGCAATTTATTATATTCACGCGTTTTATTTCATCCCAAAAAAGGGAGGAGGTTATGAAAAAAATGCCCAAAATTTCTTCATTTTTTCAGCAATCAGCTTCTGTGAGTGATATAGATTGCAATGGTAAGTACTACTTATTTATCTACCACTAGCGAAGGGTGAATTTGGTTTTTTGACATAAGACATCTTAGTTAATCTTTATGAATAATTAATTGCTCTGAAAACATGCTTAAAATCTGAAATTCAAAAAATTAATTCCACTAAGGAGCTCATGGAATTATTGCTGATAAAATTCAATAGCCTTGCATCCAGTTTCTCGGAGGTTATAAAGGCACGCTTTCTATTCTTGACCTTACCAGTTACAACGCAACAGCTGAAAGAAGTTTTTCGAAATTGCAACTGATAAAAAATTACCTAAGGACTTCGATGGGACAGGAACGGCTATCAGAGTTGTTACTATTGTCTATAGAGGCAGAAATGTACGAAAAACTGAAATCGTCTTCAATTTGCAGGAAAAAAAGCAAGAAAAGTGTATATTTAATTCGAATTGTTTCCTAGCTCAATTTCTAGAAGGAATTGATAACATTTAACATTTATTTTAATTTAACGTAAGCATTTTTGTTTTTTTTGTGAGATATCCTTAATTTGGGCTCCCGCAACTAATTTCAATACAGGGCCCCTCCAAGGCACGCTACGCCACTGATATATATTTATATATATATATATATATATATATATATATATATATATATATATATATATATATATATATATATATATATATATATATATATATATATATATATATATATATATATATATATATATATATCTATATATATATATATATATATATATATATATATATATATATATATATATATATATATATATACTTATATATATATATATATATATATATATATATATATATGCCCACCCCCCTAGAGATTCATGTGGTCAAATGCAAAGAAATCAAAGTCCTAAGTGTTAAGACTAAGTCCGTCGCGAGCGTTTGCGGTGTCTATAATTGTTATCTTATGTCGAATCATTATCTACGTTGATTGACTATCGTTATGGCCAGCATTGCTATAAACTATGTTTTTTTTTGATAGACTGTAAAAATTGAAAAACCTATACTGAAAGTTGTTTGCTTTTATACCCATCATAATGAACAAATTATTGTATAGATAGATATAGACCCACCTATATCTACCTATATAAAATATATTATTTCACAGTGAATTTAAGAAAAAAGCCTAGCGGAAGGAGCAGTGACAGCGATGAACAGGATGAAAAAGTTCAAAAGGAAAAAGAGAACAAAATGGAAACAATGTCGCATGAAGGTCGGTTACCACAACAGGAGATACTCAGTCTCAGGAACTTGTCCGGACTCTTATATAGGCACAAGTCCTTGTGATGATTCCGAGGCTGACCTGCCGATACCTTGCTCATCCAAAGATCTGGACTCGGATCCCTATTCTTCAATAGATGACTGCAACGAAAATGGCATCTGTCGATTTATTGGACGTTATCAACCGAAAAGAAGAAGGAATTGCTGAAAAACTGTTGGTCCCCTTCTGCAACATACAATTTTGCGGAAGATGCCAAACATTTAAAGAGAAAATTAAATTATTCCTGGTTGGAAACATACTCTCCATGGTTGGCTTATTCCAGGCTCAAAAAAGGATCATTTTGTATATTTTGTACGTTCTTTACGAACAGAGGCCTATTGGGATAATTTATCATAAGGCCATTTTGTAAGTTCAAAGATGTTCGCGAGCACTGCAAGAAGCACATGGAAACCCACTTCCATAAGGCGGCACTGAAAGCTACTGAATAATTTCTCGGAAGTGTGCATGTAGTTGTGCAACTCAACAAATACTCTCAGGATATTATTGAAGAAAACCGGAAAATTATAACATCTATCAATTCCTGCACTACATTTTGCGGGTCGCATGATTAAGCTCTGAGAGGTATACATTATGGCGAAGGTATTCTCGAGGACTTAAACAATGTTTTGAAGAAACATTAGGGCATATATTATGAAGAAAGTAAAAGCAACAGCTAACATTTCTGGCACTGAATAATTATCGATAGGGCTGCGATATTTTGATGAGGAAACCAACGATGTCCAAAAAATGTTTGTCGGATGTGTTGAGCTGAAAGGTCTGGATGCGAATTCTATTGCATATAGCATCGATGAACTTCTAACAAAAAAAGACCCTAATCCAAATAAATGCGTCCGTTTTGGATTCGACGGTTGTTCGACAATGTTCGGAAAATACTCCTGGGTACAAGCAATTCTACGCAAAAATCACACGAGAGCTTTGTTCTTTCATTGTTCGTCCCACAAACTGAATCTGGTATCACGAAATATATTATTAGATTTTTTCGGGAATCAGTTTTGAGAAGGAAGTTGATCTATTCGTTATTGATATCCTAAAAGAGGCAAAAACTTTCTTTCCTGATAAAGGAAAAGCGTTGAAAATTTTGATCGCTCTACCGTAAAGCGATCGTTTAGCAGCCTCAGGAGACTAAAAACCTGGTTAACAAGCACTATGGGGAAATATTGCCTCAATTGTCTGGCCATGATGAGTATGCACAGTAAACATATTGATGAAATCTTATAAGATTTTCAGTTTACAAAAAACCCACGAACATTGTGTTTTAATTAACTTAATAAAAAAAAGATCTCTCTCGACTACCTTATTATTAAAATATTATAACTGTCAATGGACAATTTGATTGCCTCCAAATTCTTTGAATTCAATTATTATTTTGTCCTATATTTTGTCGCAAATTCTTTTTGTTCTATTATTAATAACTTTGCTTTTAACTGTATTCAAAATTCATACTCTTCCCATCCTCCATATATCAACTGCCCCCCCTGAACCACCGGCTGGCGACGCCATTGATATATATATATATATAATATATATATATATATATATATATATATATATATATATATATATATATATATATATATATATATATATATATATATATATATATATATATATATATATATATATATATATAATCTTTTGATAATTATTAGCAATAACAGGCTGGTTGAATCTTAAAAAACTCAATTTTATCAAAAAGTTGACGCCTCACCACGACATTCGAAATTGAAATTTCTTTGACATTTATTGTTTTGAAATAATTGAATAAACAGGTCTGCTTTGTATATGCTATTCAGTCTAATATTTATATTCAAAATTGTAATTATTAGATGGTAAGGGAAACCAAAGAAACCTTTACCTACGTAATGTTTGAAAATAATAATAATAGGGTTCTATTTATCTAACAACAAAGAAATTAGTTATGGGAAAACATAAATATTATTATTTTCAAACATTACGTAGGTAAAGGTTTCTTTGGTTTCCCTTACCATCTAATAATTACAATTTTGAATATAAATATTAGACTGAATAGCATATACAAAGCAGACCTGTTTATTCAATTATTTCAAAACAATAAATGTCAAAGAAATTTCAATTTCGAATGTCGTGGTGAGGCGTCAACTTTTTGATAAAATTGAGTTTTTTAAGATTCAACCAGCCTGTTATTGCTAATAATTATCAAAAGATTAAAAATAGATCACAGGCAACAACAATTCGAATAAATATATATATATATATATATATATATATATGTATATTAATAATAATAATACCCTTTATTTCAAATCTGAAATAATTACATTATAAAGTAAGGACACGATTCGGAATGAAGTTGTGTCAACTAAAAATATATTTATATACTATAAGGTTCCACACCCAATAGCATTGTGTAGTTTTTTGAAATTTGTTAATGTGATTGAAATATTTTAAGGATTTCTATGGTGATTCTTATTCCGTTATTGTGAGCCTATGTGCTGGATATAGTAGGTATATGTGATGTTCTTGTATTGTAGAGCTGAGTTCTGTTTTCTTTATAATAATGTTTGTTTTTGAAAATAATCAGTAGGCTTTCTTGTTTTTATGTCTAGATATTGTTTAATTACTCCTAAAAGTTGTTGAGAGTTTTTCAAATAACTCTTGAATATATTCTATCCAGCTTAAATTTTCGTTTGTCTGCAATCCCAGAAATTTTGTAGTTTTATTGAATTGTATCTTAGAGTTTGACATCTTAAGATATTCTGGGGTATCATAGCCAGCATGATTGGTTTTAAAAGGCATGACGCTTGTCTTGTCTGTGTTCATACTTAATCTGTTTATGATAAACCAATGTTCTGTTTTGTTCAGTACCGTTTCAGTAAAAGTAGGTTTACAATAATTATGCATCGTCTCCATAATTTAGAATTTTGGATTTTTCGTTTTCATCTGAGCTAGTGTGTAAATCATTTATGAAAATAGTGGAGATGGTTGACGTTCTATACCACTACTGTATTTGTTTTTTTATCAATGAACATGTATTTCGGATTTCTTCTTTTGCAATCGTATTGAGTATTAGAATTTCTTAGTTCTTTCGATTTCAAAAGTGAAAGGAATTTCTTCTAATTCTTTTATGAATTTTGTGGCTGCTTCTGAGAAGTAATTACTTATTGAAATCATTATCAATATCTTTAGTATGACCTTCAAATTGAATTTTTTGTATTCTTTACCTTTTATTTCTTTGGCAGCTAGCCATAGACTTTTTTTTTATTATCAGAATTCAATATTTTTTGTTAATATTTATCACTTTTTTCTTTTATTAGTAGAATATCATATTCTTTTTTTATTTGTCTATATGTCTAGTCCAGTGGTTCTTAACCGGTGGTTCTCGGACCACTAGTGGTCCCTGGAAGCACCCGAGGTGGTCCGCGAAGCCATCCTAAAAATGTTGAATAACTCATATAATTGAATAAGTCGCGTTCGGTCATTTTAGCCCCCTTCACCCTACTTATCTTTTCAATATATGCAGTCCTTGTTTTGCAATGCAATGTGATGAATATGACGAATTTTCACAATGCTGCCAATTACTTGTATTTGCTCGATTTCTGCATGATAATAAATTATTAAAGGAAAAGTAACTGTTTTCCAAATGACTGGAAACGACGCAAGGTGTTGATGTTATGAATGAAATAAGTCTATATTTTGAGGAATATCGTGTTCAGTGTCAAAAGCTTGCGGGTATTTGTACGGATGGTGCTCCAGTTATGCTTGGTTCCCGCTCTGGTCTTGCTGCATTGATGAAAATGAAAAATCATCTGCAAGATCAACACATTGCGTTATTCGTCGTCAAGCATTGGCTGCCAGAATGCTTGGCTATTGCGTTTAAAACAGCTATAAAAGTTGTTAAATTCATTCAAAGCACTGCTCTAAATACTCATCTTTTCAAACAATTATGCTCTGATATGAACTCTGAACACTAAAGTCTTCTTTTCCAAGCATATTTCCAAAGGAAATATGCTTTCAAGATTGTATGAACTGAGGGAAGTGAAATTATTTTTATCTCTTAAGGATAACAAAAAATTGCTGAAACAGTTATGTTAGTACCAACAAATATCAAATAAGCTTTCCCGAGCTTATTTATTTATTTGGTTTAATGATTCTATCGCGTGGAGTCATTAGCGGGCTATAGATCTTACACTTTCAAGTACATTTGTATAATTTTCAGAAATACGAGTATTAACGTATTTTCATAATTTCTATTCAATATGTCTGCCAAGTAGGCGGCCTTGTGCGTGATTCTTGTTTGGCCAGTATTATTTAGTTAATTTTTTGCTCAAATGAATAAATTGAAAAAATAAATAAATTCAACTTCAAAAGTCAGAAAATTTAAAGTTTCACGTGGCATTGGCGATATAAGAAAAAAAACTCTTGAAGATTTCTCTCCCAAATATTCAAGATATACGTTATTTGACTTTATTTTCATCGACATATTAATGTGACGCTTTTGATAATGAAAAACAACCACCGAATACTTGCCGACATGTGTTTGGCTTTCAGTAGCACTGAACCAAGGATTCAAAAGTAAGTTAAGGCCATCGAGTCATAAAAATCTCATTAAAATAATAAATTCACATCTCTAACATAAAATTTACTGTGAAAAAATTGAAATGAAATATTATCAGTGTTTCATTTATTAATAGATAGAACGTCTATTTTTTATTCAACTTTTTTAAGGTAATATTTCTTTCAAAAAGTTGGTGGTCCGTGACAATGATAAATTTTGTTAAATGGTCCGTCATTATGAAAAGGTTAAGAACAACTGGTCTAGTCGCTTTTTGCATTCACGTACTTTTGGGTTATACAGATTTTTCTTATTTGTCTTTACATGTTTTGCTCGTTGTTCTTGTTCTAGTATATATCATATTGTAGGTTCAATAAAATAAGATCATATGATAACAAGAGTTCAGAGAAAGGCTGCTTGTTTCTGCAACTGTTGTTGAATAGATCTATGTTGGAGTCTCCACATAATATCACTTCACATTTTTTGCTTTCATATCTAATTGATCCAAGATCTCTCCTAAAGAAATTGATCACAATTATCTGGAGATCTATATATCGACCTTTATTACTGTAGATTGCAACTGCAGCAATCTCTATCATTTTTCATTAGCTTTTTAAGGTCTTTTATCTCCAAATATTTTATCCTTCTTCGTATAAGCACGGCGCTTCCACCATGTTGATGGCTTAACCTATAGTAAACGCTCGCCAGGACAAAATTTTGGATAACATAATTAGTCCAGTAAAATTGTAATCCAAAGATCTCTGGTACATGAAACCAGGTAGTAGCAATTTTTTGGCGCGTTTTTCAGGTTTTGATCATGAAGCAGTAGTATTTGGACCATGACCATGGTTGCCTTTTTTAAACTACATAGAATTTTCTAAATTTTGAATTTTTTTTTGTGTTTGTAGAAGTTTTATTTCAAATTTGCAAATTTTTAACAATTTCTCTTGTTTAATTTCATAAAATGGCATTTGTATCATCGCAAATCATTTTTATATGGTTCAGAAAAGTGAAAGTTCACTAAGGTTATAATAGAAAGGTGTGGGTGAGTGGTGTTGAGGTGGTTTGGAGCAGGCATGTTCGAAACAGATAAACTGGAAGTACTTGCTTCTCAGCCTGTACAAAACAAGTTCATGAGGATCCCCTTAAAATCGGCCTCTTTCAGTAAATGGTAAAATGAATAAGTTGTACAAATGAATGTTATTACAAAACAAGCCCATAGGGAGTGATGAAACCCTCCCTGCAAAATCAGCAACATTTTCTTTGGAATATTTTTTTTTCTCAAAATATTTATATCCTTGAATTTGAAACAAAAATATATTCATAAACATGTCGAGCAGCCATGTAACTAACAAAGTATTTAGACAAATTAAATGATATAAGGCCTTCCACACGAACATGATTGTAAGCACTCCTCATGAGCTTGTTTTATACAGGCTCAGAAGAAAGTACTCCCAGTTTGGCTGTTTCGAACATGCCTGCTCCACACCACCTCAAACAAAAAAAATATATATATATTGAAAATCCAACGATTTAACAATAAGAAAAATCCATCTTGGTTTTCCTTCGTTGAAACAGAAATATTTACCCAAATTCCTCTCAGTCATTCTCAAAAACCTGTAACTTTTGCATTCAATATGTTTATGGGAATCTTTCTAAATAAGCTACCCTCTACAATATAATATATATATATATATATATATATATATATATATATATATATATATATATATATATATATGGAATCATTACACAATTAATTTTGAATTTCTAGGATAACCTTGAACTACGATGATTCATGAAAATAGAGTGAAATATGAACACATTAAACATACTTAAAAAAAGGTTTATTTTGTACATGCTCATGAAATGGTTTATCCTATACATACTTATGAAAATATGTTTCATAAGTATACCAAAAAAGTTCGTGAAACCATCAATTAATTAAAGTTCACCATCTGAAGAACAGGAATCATCTTCTATGCTATTGGATATCCCTTTTTTTCTTAAATATTCTGAATATTGTTCTGGTATACTCTTGAATAATTTTATTTTCTGTTTAATTTGTTTCCAGGTTTCTTGATAGCAGTTTTTTTTATCTCTTGCCATTGCTCTATAATCTTTTCCATAGGTTTCCAATAAATAAGTTAACCATTCTACTTCAGATCCAGGTAGACGCAACATTCTTAAACGAGGTGCTTTAGCTTCTACCAAAAGTTTTTGAGAAACAGTTTTTTTCAGTGGTGGAGGCTCTTCAACTAATACTTCTTGGATTTCCTCCATCCACTCATTACTATTTGCAATTTCAATATTAGGTTTAACTTTTCTTATATTCTCAATTTTGATTGTTTTATTTGGATCATAGGACAGACCCATCTCTTTGAGATTAGTTTCAACTGATTTGTGTCTTTCCCATTCATTAGATATTTCTGTACTAAAAAGAGTAATTATTTCAGTTTGGATTAGGGATTTAAAGAATATATGCAATAATTTTGAACTTTCTAGATATCTGGAAAATATTCCATTCTTCCATACTCTATCTAAGATGTCAGGAAAATCATTTCAATATAATATAAATTTCTTACCATTTAATTTTGCCGACATTATTTATTTTATTCCGTAATCGTTTTCTATTAACATTAAACCTATACTTCTTTCTTCTCCGCTGTTTCCTTAGTTTGGTCATAATTATAATACTTCAGTCAACACACGAGACTACAAAACAACATAACCAAATACTTTGCTACTTTTGTGATTGAGGTTATATTAACCTCAATCACAAAAGTAGCAAAGCATCATCTTTTCTTCTTCTTCTTCTTCTTCTTCTTCAATATGTTCATCCTGGAACTGTAGAATTGGAAAGTAGAGGCTATCTTCAAGGCTTTTATACCCACAATTTTATAGTCTTGGAATTGGTGCCTAGTCAAGGATACCTAGCTCATGCGAAACTGGTTCTGCTTGAATATTATATTTTATAACGAGTTTTTTGATGGAAGTAGTTCATTAATATCGGTTAGATCTATTTACTGATATTTCAAAGAGCGGGCTATATTTTCATTAATATAATACATACATGAATTAGCTGAAGAAATATAGTCAGTATGAAGTAGAGCATATAAAACATGATAACAAATTCATCAGAAAAATATAAATTTCATCAAAATTAAATAATATATTTAGCTTATAAAATTAATCAACACTTTCAAACGCTCATTAGCTCTTTCAAAAAACATTGAATTACTGGAAAATTCATCGTTGCGACCCAATTTTCAACTAAGCTTCGCAGTATCACAGTCCAGAGATCCTGGAAATTTTGGTTTTCACTTGTGGATGGGCGCTCACGTCATAGAAAATTCATACCTACTTCTATCGAGATATTATATTCTTTGATAACGTCTCGTTCTTTTGCCGATTGGAGCATATTGAATTCAAGTTCATTATTACTAGTGTTCTTTCGTACTGAACGAAGTGATTTATGTAACAAAAATCAGTTAGATCAGTTGCAGCGATCGTTCTTTCATTTTCAATCAGTTCCCCCCTCCAGAACTTGAAAGTGATCGCAAGTAATTATTCTGAACGTAGAATATCTTCTATCAGTTTAATCAGTTAGATTTATAGCGTTCTCCATTGGTAAAACTGGTGCTGCACTGAAACTCGATTAGTTCTGTCACAAAACTGTAACAATGGATCACAAATTTTATAAATTCCGTTTCGGGTTTCGGTAACACTACAGCTATTTGTTTTTTGAGGTTATGTTAGTTAAGTTCCGCTTTTTTATTTTTAATCGTAAAATTGAAGTTTTTCTTTTTTTATGAAATGTAAAAAAATTACCCAAGAAATAAACCTTCAATTTGAAATTAATAACGAATTAGTAACCCTTTGTGTCCCTATTGATGACTGGGATACGCTTTTTAAGTTGACAACTGAGTATTTTTATTTAAACTTTTTCTGGCCAGACTGCTTCTTGAGAGAGTGTGCTTTGATTACAGATTACGATGAATTTACCTGTTCTTACATTATTGATTTAATAAATAATGGTATGGTTTCATTGAAAGAACCTCACTGATTAAGATTTTTTTCTAATTTTGATCTGTAAAACTTTATATAAGTAATTATAAAATGCAATATATTTCCTATAAGGTGATGAAATTAACTATTATTATATATGTTAGCTGAAAAAACTGGCAAAACAACTAATTAATATTATTACTCTTGAAGTACATACATTTATTCTCTAAAAATTGGTTCAAGTAACTATATAAAGTTTAAATCATTCAATAACAATTTTCTGGATTATTTTCACACAACAAAATGTACATTCCATTATATTTAACCGTCACGAAGCAGTACAGGAATAATTGTTTATTAGATCATGGTAAAACTTTATAAAATTATTAATTTAAAGTTCTCAATATTAAGTATTCTGTTATTCATTCAAATCAAATAACTGCACTGATCCCGGCACGAGCTCTCGTACCTCGTGCCAAAAAACATGCACTCAGTTCAATTTCTATTGGCCTAGTTTCCCAATGATCAAGAACACTTAGCTTACCAATGTAATCATAAAAATTGCACTCAGTGCGTACTAGTTCTACCAATGGAGTACGCTATTAGATTACATTTGAAAAGTTAACCTCGAAACTTGATGTTTATATATATTTTAAATTTTTACGCAGACAACCCTCTTTGGTGAAAATAATAATTAAAAACAAAAATTGCACCTGAAGATGGCAAACCAGAATATATTAAAACCTGTTCAATTATATGATCATGAATCAAACTATGTCTACACTGTACAAATGAATGAAAGTGATAACGTTGTCAACAAGGTATTTTTCAATAATTTATTAGAGAATACGTATAAAATTTCATTCATAATTTTCAGATACATATTACCTTTGCCCATAAAGTGTTAGACGACGCGAAAAGGGAAGAGTTCATTTTACTAAGAGATTGTACTGCAGGTACATCTCTTGACAGAGGACAGGAGGATACTGTACCATGTAGTCCTATTGAAGGGGAACAAAATGAAAATTATTCATCTTGGTCCTACAATCAAGCCATCGCTTTGATAACAGCTTATGAGAATCACAAAGAAAACTTTATAGTAGGGGAGCCCAAGCGGGGATTTTGGGATTTACTCGAGCGCGGCAGAATAACATATTGGGGGAAACCTTGCACCCTGTTGAGTATCCCCACCATACATGAACCCTCAATATGGGGGCGTTCGTCCAGGGCAGTCGATCAGATTAGTAAAAAAAAATCGATGGTTGGACAAACTCTAGCGCGTCAGATTAAGGCAAGGTGAGTTAATTACATGCAGAAGAGTATGCATTTCACTAATCTGACGATTTAAACGTGGCATAAGGAAATAGGAGACTAAAAAAGTTGCAAAAAGAAAACTTCACCATGACATTCTCGAGCACGGTTAAATTTTTATTTTGAAGGAAATGTCACGATTTTTTTTTGCATTTTTGAATATCTGCGATAAGTTTTGGTCTCGTACGGTCACCCCCACCATGCAAACCGGCAGATTAACCTACCTTCGTTATCAGAGACGATGTAGGGCGTTACTATTAATATCTGACGCGCTCGAGTAAATCTATATAACGATTTTTTTTTACATTTTCGAAGATCTGCACACGTTTTGCCCCCCAGTGAAATGGCATACATCATATAACCTTTTTTTCGTTTTAGCATCTAATCTTCACAATCCAAAAGGTCCCCACGACGCTCGAGTAAATCCCCATTTAGCATCTCGGGCTCCCCTGCTATTAATATTGTCAAAAAACGAAGGTTTGTCTGGCAAAACATTTCGGATGAACTTGTCAGTAATAACTTACAAAAAAGTGCTTTACAGTGTGAAGTGAAATGGAGAAATTTGATCAGGACTTATAAAAACATCAAAGATATGAAGAACAGTACAGGTAGAGGAGGTACTAAGTTTAAATTTTTTGAGCAACTTGATGAAATAATAAGAGATAAACCATCAACTACATGTACCCATATATTCAGCAGTTTATCCTCAAATGATATACCAAATAATAACAGTCAGCCTGATAATTTTGAAAATTGTTCATCCCTAAGTGAAAGGAATGATGACAATAATGAAATACTGAGTGTAGAAGCACCATCTTATGATGTTCAATGTGGTAAAAAAATTTAAAAAAGGAAAACAACTGACGAGAGTTTGAAGAAAAAACATGAAGAACTTTTAAATATCAAGATCAGTTACTACAAAAAAAAAGAAGGGCAGTTTGAAACAAGGGAAAAAAGAAAACAACAAAATTTAAAGATAAAAGAGCAATTGGCCCAAATGGAACAAAAACGCCTAAAATTTACTTGAAAAATATTTGGGCTGTTGCTCTGATAAATAGACTAATATGAGATTTAACAGTTAATTAATCTATCAATAGAAATTATGTTCCTAGAAAGAATTATGTGATATTTTTGTTTGTGTAGAAAGAAATATTAGTTATTTTTTGTTTGTTGATTAAAAATATTTGTTCTTATGTATTGTGGAGTGAAAAATTCATTTATTTTGTTTTCATTTGCATGATAATATAATTTTCATATTTATGTGATATTTTTGTTAGTGTAGAAGGAAATATTTGTTATTTTTTGTTTGTTGATTAAAAATATTTGTTCTTATGTATTGTGGAAATAAAAATTGATTTATTTTATTTTCCTTTGCATGATAATATAATAATTATACTTATGTGATATTTTTGTTACTGTAGAAAGAAATATTTGTTATTTTTTGTTTGTTGATTAAAAAATATCAGTTCTTATGTATTGTGGGGAGAAAAATTCATTTATTTTGTTTTCATTTGCATGATATGATTTTCATACTTATGTGATATTTTTGTCAGTGTAGAAAGAAATATTTGTTTTTTTTTTTTGTTGATTAAAAATATTTGTTCTTATGTATTGTGGAGAGAAAAATTAATTAATTTTGATTTCATTTGCATAATATAATTTTCATACTTTATCAATGTGATATTTTTGTTGGTGTTTGTTTTTTTTTTTAAATTATTTTTGAAGTGCATATTATTTATATAACCATATATCTTAAAAATAAAGAACAATTTTTACACCAGAATAGATTTTATTGAAAGCCAAAAGATCTCTGAATATATTAGTTATAATTTTTATGTTTGAATGAAATCCTACTGTTGAAAAATTGAGATATTCTTGAGAAAGCATGGGAATTTGAATACATCTAAGTTGTTGCACAAATAAACATTTTATCTAACTTTCAAGAAACGATTTTAATACATTTAACTGTGAAAGTACAAAAAATAAAATATCCTAAATTTAATTGTATAAATTTCTGAATAGTTCTTCTCGTCTTGTTAATCCTTGAATCTCTCAAAGAGTATCTTCCTCATCCATCTGTTTACATTCATCATCTGTAATTGTATGTTCTTCCAGATCCGCAATATCAAGTATATATATAATGTCCTTATTTGAGAAAGAAGTCAAACGTCTAAATCTCCCTTTCAAAAGGCCGAATGCATGTTCTACCACAATTCTTTTCCTTGATAATCGTACATTAAAGTTTTTTTGATGATTTGACAAATTTCCATTGTCTTTAAATGGAGGGACTAGCCAGGAAACAGATGCTGGATAAGCAGTATCCGCTAAGAAATAATAAGGCTTTAATTTGTTTCCTTGTTGAAGATAACTGAAAATGGGTGATTTTTTCGGAACCCTGGCATCATGAAGACTTCCTGGTTCGCCAACATGAATGTCAATAAATCTTTTTTTGTTATCAACGATACCTTGCAAAATTATGCTATCCTTTTCTATTATAATAGTCTCCTTGATTTTCTTTTGGCCTGTTAATTTTAATATGGGTTCCATCTATAGCTCCAAGGGTATTAGGAAAACCATTATCAACTTCAAAAGCATTGGAAATAGAAATAAAATTATTTCTTTCTGGCAATTTTACATAATCTCCAGCCATATTTTTTAAAATATTGATTACCGTAGAAACAGTGTGATGGCAGGCACTTTGAGTAATATTGAATTTATCTGCCACTTCTCTAAATGTATTGGTATTTGCTAGGTAATGTAAAGTTATATGAACTGCTTTTGCTTTTCCAATTTCTGGCCATCCTCCACTATAGGATTTTCCCAAGTCAATCAAATCACATAGTCTATTCACAGAAGATCTACTCAGTCGGAAGTTGCTTTTATAATCAAGATCCGAATATAAGGACACTGTATTTTCAAAATAGTTCTCAACCCTAGCATGTCTTTCACGGAATTTGAACTCTTCCTCACTATCTTCACTACTCGAACTACTACTACTACTAGAGCTTAAAAACTGAATGGGCTTTATAAGGGAATCTAATATTAATTTTTTTCCATTTCGTTAGTTTTTCTTGTTCTACACTGCTTAACTTATTAAATAAATAACCTCGAAATATGACTAATAGGGACGTTCCGATACAAGTAAATACGAGTAAGTATTCGATACTTTTGTTTCGATACCAAGTACTTTTAGTATCGAATCAATCTTGCGATACTTACTCGGTATCGAAACAAAAGTACTTGGTATCGAACAGTCAGGCTCAGATTGAACGGAACGAAAACGAATGTTACCCTTTTACAAAATCTGAACGCATTTTCTTTGTGATCAAAAGCTGTTTCGCTGGGTTCTGTGCTGAAGTTATATTACAGTTTCGTTCTCTCTCTCACTCGCATGCAGGGTCCCGCTCGTAGGCTGGGAAAAAAAGAGGTTTTCTCTGTCTACGGTCGGGGTCGCGAATTTGGTTCGAGATTATAAAATGGCAATCTTCAGAATCGAGTACTTCCAAAGTATCGATACTGACTCACATCGATACATTTTAGAATTTTTTGGTAATTATTTCGAAAAATTATAAAATCTCAAAATTCATAAAATTATTGTTACTAATATTGGGCTGAAAAATCCGAATTAACTCAGATTTTGCCGCTGCCTCACTTTTTTTCTTTCAAAAAATTAAACTTACTTGACTTATTCTAACCTCACTATCCTAACCTCCGAGTGCAAGAAAGTATCGAATTCATGAGTTAGTAGAATTTTAAATTGGAAAAAATCTCTTTTCTTAATATGAAATGTATCTATTATATGATTTCGATACTTTCTTGAACTCGGAGGTTAAGTTCGTGAGGTTAAAATAAGTCAGGTTAGTTTAATTTTCTGAAAAAAGAGTGCGAAAGCGGCAAAATCGAAGTGCATATTCGGCTTTTTCAGGCCTAGATTTGTAATTAACAAATATTTTATGAATTTTGATGATTTTGTCATTTTTCGAAATAATTACCGAGAAAAATCTAAAATGTATCGATATGAGTAAGTATCGATACTCTGGAGGTACTCATATGAGTAGTATCGAAAATTGATTTGAGTACTACTTATATGAGTAGGTATCGATACCTTGTATGTATCGGAACGTCCCTAATGACTAAATGATATCTTGTCTGTGGTACATAACATAAACCTGTCGAAAACGTGAAAATGAGCGCGTTCTTTCGGGCATTCAGTGAATGAATGTTTTCTGATTGCAAAATCACTTTCACTTCAATCACATCAGTACAATCAGTTCGAAAGAACACTAGTTTCAAGGGAATGATCTTCTTCCGAATGCAGAATATTTGAAACAGAGCACCAGAGATGTGGTGGCGGCGTTTGAAGAAATCGGAAAGGTGTCAAAGACTTGAGCTGTGCATTCAAGAAGTTGATAAATGAATCGAGAGAAATTGTTATTGCGATCTTCATAGCGAGCTATCATACCTGCATCACATTTTGAGATGTAAATATCCTAGATAAATCAACTCGTTGCTCCATCTTATTAAGGCTATTCGTTGCTTGTTCGACAATATTACATTTGATTTGGATGTAATTGAATCAAATTAACGGTTATCCTGAGAACGAGAATTTTTGGGATTTAAAACTAAATCGACCTATTTTTCAATATTTCTCTGGAGCGGAAACGAAAATTGAAATGGTGAGTGTAGTACGCAAAAGTAGTAGATATTTTATATAAATTTTTTATTCCTGTTTTTGAATTGCTTATCTTATTTCAGTTGTTAAAGTTTATATGAGCTCTTGTCGAAAACATCCTAAATATCATTTTTGTTCATGCATTTTATATCGTTTTTGTATTTTTTTGATATTAATGCTAAAAAAAAAATAGGGTTTAATTTCTATTATAAAAATATCAAAAAATGAGAAAATTTGCTTTCTTATTATTTGAGTTAAAAAAACTCTTTAATACTTCTAAATAAAACGTAAATGATACTAGGAGTTAGGGTCCGAGGGACCCGACCATAGAAATCTTTATATATTATGCACCCTATATTTCTATGGACCCTACTCGTCTACTAGCGCAACTTTTTTTCACCCGTGTAGATGAGACGTCTGTGTAGGTGTACTGGATGCAGTGTAGCCAACTCTACAGTTTCAACTGTAGATTTACAGTTTTTTCAAAATGTTCCCAGTTTTCAGTTTTGGCCTCCAAATCTACAGTTTTTTTAATTTTGAATGCTAGCGTCATCTACTACGAACTATTATATCATTACAAGTATATACACGGACAATATAACGAAGTAAACAGGGTTTCCCGAACTGTTACCAAAGAACTTCTGTGTCTGCCGCACTGCTAAGGTAGAGCGCTTGTTTGAAAACAAAAATAAGAAATAAACTTTCTACGACCTCAATAAAAGGCACTCATGTACGAGATCTGAAATTCAAAATTGTTTCGAAATTGATTACGAAAAGTTCAATAAAATTATGTACGATCTCAAAAACAATGAAGAGATCGAAAATCAAGAAAATTTGCAGATTGAGAGCGAAATAGCAGGTAATTGTATAGTCTTGTAACATGTGTCATATCATAATAAATGCTGTATATGTTTTAATTTCAATAATTTTTCAAATCAAAATTTGATAAAAAGTTTGATTTCCAATGTTTGTTCCATTGATTACCACCTTTAAATGAAGTTTGAGACCATAAATTAAGAAAAGACTGTACATTTACTGTTTTCAAATTAAAATCTACAGTTTTTGCGAAGCACATATGTAGTTTTTCACTAAGTTGGGGTTGGCAACACTGACTGGATGTACTTTCATAACCCCCATTCCAACTTTGTCCCAGTTTTTACTTTTTAGAGCCTTATTTTATTTGTACCTAACCTATCCATTGCTGTTGATATATTATGTACCCTTAAAACATCCAGACATTGTAAATTTATGTAAGCGTACTAGCGTAGCTACACTCATATTTTGACTGTAATTTGTTATGAAAACATGAAATGGAAATGTTTTGTTTTGGTTCAAAAATATCTGGGATTTGATTTTCTGCAGTATTGAGGCTAATCAAGTGGATTTTGCATTCATTAGAGATTCAAATATGTTAAAAACAATTGCAGAGACTCGGAAAATCGTAATTAAAGGAATTCGTCTAATTCACCTTAAATTTAACCAAAATTTGGTGAAAAATGAAATTTGTGAAGAAAATAGAGTTACTTACGAATTATTGAATGATGAATCTTTTAAAGAATGCACTTTGGATATAAGTGATGAAAAATCAAGATCAGTTTTGGAATCCTGTCATGAAGACCTATCCTATGTTGCACCATACTTGAAACCTTCATTTAACTTTGCTGCGTATGTAAATAAATCGAAAACACTGCAAGAACTTCTGAAGCTAGGTGTAAATTTACATAAATTAGAAAAGAAAAGAGGAATACCAGAATACATCATCGGCTTAGAATTCGAAAAGGACATCAAAGAACATGTTTTATTTTTGCATAGCTTGGGAGTTCAAGTTGATGAAATAGGCGATTGTATTACCAAAAATCCAAATATTTTTAAGGAATCTTTGGATGATTTGAGAACTAGGATTCGTTACTTGAAATATAAAAAATTCAGTGATGAGATGATTTCAAGGATAGTCTCTGTCAATCCATTTTGGTTACAATTTAGGTGGGTGTGAGCAAAGAAATTTGAACCATCAGGTATTGGAATAGTTAATTTTACCTTATTTACTAATGATTTTGTTTTTAGTGTTCCAAAAATGGATGAAAGATTGGGTTTTTTTCAAAATAACTTTTTCTTATCTGGTGATGAAGTCAGATTTTTAAGTGTTAAAAAACCAAGATTGATAACATTTAATTTACATCATGTAAAAGTTAATAGTTTTGTTATAAAAGAGGAAATGGGTTTCTGTGAAGATGAAACAAAGTCTATTTTACTGGAGTCACCTGGTATATTCATGAAAAGTAAATACTAAGCATTTTTTATTACTATAATTTATATATATATATATATATATATATATATATATATATATATATATATATATATATATATATATATATACATATATATATATATATATATATATATATATATATATATATATATATATATATATATATATATATATATATATATATATATATATATATATATATATATATATATATTTATATGTATCCTTTATAGATTGTATTTTTTAATTGGGAAGCTTGGCTCTAGTAATTATTTAAAGATTAATTTAACGTAACATGCAAGTTGAAGTACTTTGAAATAAAATAAAAACAAATTTGAGAAAAATTAAGGAATAGAAAGGACTCTACAAGTGAGACTTACCCATTAAGCGTGCCTGGACGTGGTCAAAGGGATGTACCAACTGCTCCAAACTCGTGTTCTTGTATGTGCCTTTTTGCAGGTGTCACAATTGAATCTGGTACCACCCGAAGCACGAAATGTGAATAGAAGTAAAGCAAATAGTACTTTCGCACAAGTAGAATAAAAGTTATAACCAAATAAGTAGCAAATTAATAAACTACGAACTGCACTATAGCATGGAACAAAGTAAAGTCAAAATGTTCCGATTCTTGTCTCTCTGTCTTCAGTCAGTCCATATCGAAATAGGTGGCAATGATAAGGAATGAGACAGATATATACAGGGAGATCTGAAGGAATCAAACAGAATAATCTTACGAGTAGAGTTCATCATTAATGAAACATATATTGAAAAAGTAGTAAAGTAAAAGCTTAATAGCAGTTGTACTAAATAAAAGAAAGAAAAATGTAACGTATTGTGTGTTCCACTAAAGGATTTCACATTGTGTGAGTAAGGTTTCAACAAGTATGATTTGAATTTGGAAAGTAATTATTGTTATTATAAAATATAAGTACTGTAAAATTATGAAGAAACATAGTTGAATTAAAATGAGAAAACGGAACAATATATATATATATATATATATATATATATATATATATATATATACACAATACTTTTATTTATTTATTTATTAACATAATTCTACAAATCATCAATCATGATGTTCCCGCAGAATAAAATAATTTAGACAAATATATCAGAGAATAGTGAACACTATGTTAGATGTGTCTTTGTGTAACTCTTGAGTGCTCCAGTGAACAACTTGAGGGATTTTTTCTGTTTTATTTCTTGTGGTAAGTTGTTGTATACCGTTGTCGCTTGGTAGAATGGTGAATTTTTCGCTCTATTTGTTCTTATGTTATCTAGATGGTAGTTGTTCAGTTGTCTAGTCTGGTAATTATGAACGTTCAGTCTTTTCTTCACTTCAGTGTTGAATTTGAGCAGGCCATGCTCGATTTTGTACATAAGTTTGCACTGCTCAACAACCTTCGTGGTCTTCATGTTGGGTATTCCGAGAGTATCATGTGGTAAATTGTATATGGCCTTCAGTGCTCGATTCTGTAGTCTTTGTATCCTCTGAAAATTGCCGATAGTTGTATTTGACCATATACCAATCAAGTAGGTGAGCACAGAATGTATATTCGAATAATATATAGACTTTTTCGCTTGTTTACTGAGATAGGGACTGACTCTTCTCAATGCTCCAATCAAAGGTGTAAGTTTACGTGACAAGTAATCTATGTGCACATTCCATTCCAGTTTTGTATCGATATTTAATCCAAGGTAGGTGTGCACATTTTTTTGTTTGATTTTGATTTCGTTAAGTTTTATGTTGAATGGTTTTGTGGGCTTATTTTTCTGACTGAAAAGAAGAGCAACCGTTTTATCCACATTCAAGATGAGCCTGTTGTTGATTAGCCAGTCCTGGAATCTTTTGAGGTCAGCCTCAATTTTCTGCTGCAAGACGTCTAGATCCCTACCCTCGTAGAACAACGCTGTGTCGTCAGCAAACATATAGTACAGCGCCTCCAGTCCTGCAGCTTCAAGATCTTCCACATACAAGAGATACAAAAGTGGACCGATCACTGATCCCTGTGGTACCCCCTTCAATACCCTTTCCTCTGAGCTTCTTGTATTTCCTACAACTGTGTGATGTCTTCTGTTCTTCAAAAATGTTTTTATAAGTGTATGGGCTTTTCTGTTAATTCCCATTTTATTAAGTTTATTTAAGAGTAGTTCATGGTCAACCATGTCAAAGGCTTTTCTTAAATCTATAAACACTACTATCACATAATTTTTTGAGTCCATGCTAACACTTATTCTTTGTACTAGGTCTGTTGTAGCCCCTAATGTTGAGCTATTAGTCTGAAAGCCATACTGATAGTTAGAGAAACTGAAGTAAGAGCAAATTCTATTTTTAATTACTGTTTCCAGAATTTTTGAAAATACTGACGTGAGTGCTATTGGGCGGTAGTTGTTGGGATTAGTTCTATCTCCCTTTTTGAATATTGGGATTATTTTGCTTTCTAGGCACTGTGTCGGTATTTTTCCTGATTGTAAAGCATTATTTATGAAATACAATAGGTGTTGACTCATTACTGGATATAGAAGTTTCAAATCATTCGCAGTAATTTGATCGTTTCCTGGAGAGGCATTCGTCTTGAGATTTTGTATAATTTCCTTCAGTTCAACCTCTGTGCATTTTTTCAAATATATGGACCTATCAGCGCCGTTCCACTCAGTATCATCTTTTTTTATTGGACTCCATTTAGTGTCTGAACCAACCTGTATGAAGAATTTATTCAATCTGTCGGAAATTTCCTCAGGGTCTTTGTATTCTTTTCCATTGATAACTAATTTTTGGACGCTATTTTGAGTTATATTCCTTGTGTTAATTAATTCCTTGATTGTTTTCCATAGCTTATTTGTGTTTGAGCTTGCATTCATGAATTTTTTACAGAAATATTTCTGTTTTGATCTTCTTATGACTTTGTAAACTTCCTTTTTGAGTTCCATGAATTTTTGCTTTAATTTCATGCTTGTAGGTTTTTTTTTGTGTTTTATGTAAGCTTTATCCCTTTTCCTGGCAATCTTTGCTATCCTTCTATTGTACCATTGTTTATTTTCATTTCTTTTAAACATTTTGAGTGTTGTTGCCTCAATTTTAGCTTGTTTAATTATATGAATAAAAGTCTCACCATCAAATTCAGTATTCAGTTTTAGAGTTTTCAACTGTTCTTCTACAATGCTTATAAATTTCGATCTATCCAGTATTTTTGTAGTGACTAAACTTTTATGATTCGAGGATTTTATCTTCGTTCCCAGGTTTATAATGATTTTTTTATGATCAGATATAGGGGTATCAAACAGTTTACATGATCCAGCTTGTTTTTGGGGTATAATTATATGATCAATATTTGTTTTTGAGTTGTTTTGTACTCTAGTATAGTGTTTAGTATTTAAAAATTTGTATGAATTCGACTTAATGATTTCTTTATAGTTGGTTATGAGTTTATTTTGCTTCTTAATGTCTAAGTTAATATCCCCTATGATGATGTTGTTTTTACTACTCAAGAGTTGTTCAAGTATGGGGAAAAATCGTTCAGTCTGATTCTTTTGGGATCTGTATACTGAGTATAGATTCATTTTCTGTCGTATTAATTTTATACCCACAATGTTTACAAAATGGTCCTGGTAACTATATATTACTTCATGTTGAATATCATTTCTTATGAAAACGGCTGTTCCTCCACCCCTCGTATTTCTACAGCTAAAATATCCCACATAACCTTCAAAATTGAAAAATTTACAGTCATCTTCATACAGCCAAGTTTCCGTTAGTATTAGAATTTCTGGATAGTTGTGCTTACAAAGGTAATAATTTATGTTTTCGTGTTAAATTTATTCCAAAAACATCACAAAAAATGTACAAGTTCGTCAAACATATTCATTAATTTTGTATATGGTCCTGTCCAGCAACAGTCCGATAACTTTCTTCTTAAAAGTTTTTCTGTCCATTAATTTGACTTCGAGCGGCAACCTGTTGTAGAGCCTCACGCGGTCGTAGTTCACACCCTGCCGGCTGGCTTCAAGTCGGTGATATGGTATTTGTATGTAATCTCTTTTCTGGGTTGAATACTCATGATTATTGCCGTTTGCAACAAATTTATCTCTGTTGTCATGGACATATAATACACATGACAAGATATATAGGGATGTTACTGTCAGTATTCCTAATTTCTGGAATAATTCTCTACAGCTTGTTCTTGTTGGCTTTTTACATATAATTCTCACACATTTCTTCTGTAATTTCAGTATGGTATCAACATTTGCGCTGCTGCCCCACAATATAACGTCATAGCTGATTCTGCTATGGAAGTCGCTGTAGTACATAGTGAGAGAGGTCTCCACTGTAGCTTCCTCCATGAGTCTCTTGATGCCATATGTGACCTTTGACAGTTGTTTGGCTAGTGTCTCTATATGGTAGTTCCATTTGAAGTTTTGTTGAAAAAATATTCCTAGAAATTTTATGACTTCTTTCTTGGCTGAAGTTTGGGCTGTGAAAGTCATTTTTTGGGTTTTTTTTACTGAACCAAGATTTTGCTTGAATTAGTGAGCTTTTTTTTTTCAACATCATTTATATTTGGAC
This sequence comes from Cynegetis impunctata, assembly GCA_030704885.1. Taxonomy (NCBI): domain Eukaryota; kingdom Metazoa; phylum Arthropoda; class Insecta; order Coleoptera; family Coccinellidae; genus Cynegetis; species Cynegetis impunctata. Next base: position 215,710 of record JARQZK010002235.1, on the reverse strand, counting down.
CATGGTTCAAAATACTTGTATCATCTGCAAATAAGCAAATATCGGTGCATGTTATATTCTGTGGAAGATCATTGACGTAGACTAGAAACAACAGTGGACCCAGCACTGAGCCCTGTGGTACTCCACAACGAATCATCTCCATTCCTGATGTCTCCCCATTCCATATGGTTATTTGTTTTCTGTCATTTAAATATGATTTCAACAGTTTGAGCATATTTCCTCTTATGCCATAGCGTTCCAGCTTGCTAAGTAATATTTGATGGTCTACACAGTCGAATGCTTTTGATAAATCACAGCATGCGATTTGACTGATTTCTTTTTCATCCAAGTGATTGTATAGTTGTTCTACAAGATTGACAATAGCAGAAGTTGTAGATCTTTGCTTTCTATAGCCGTGTTGTTTGTGGCTAAGAAGCTTATATTTATCAAAAAATTTTGTGAGCCTGTATTTTAGTATGGACTCTAATACTTTAGACAGTGCTGGCAAAATAGAAATAGGTCTGAAGTTTGCGTGTCATCTTTGCTTCCCTTTTTGTGTATTGGAGTAATTTTTGCAATTTTCATCGCTGTTGGAAAAAAACCCTCAGAAAAACATTTATTAATGAGACTTGTGAATGGTTTTACAATGGTGTCAATTATTTTCTTGAGAATCATAGTACTATGTCCATATATGTCTGTTGTTTGTTAGGCTTTAATTCTCTTAATTGCCTCCAACACCTCCCCTTCAGTTATCACAGAGAGAAAGAAGGTATGTGTATTTCTTTCAATTTTGGAGTTGAATTCTTGTGTTGTCGAAGAATTGTTGCTTTTTGCTTTTGAATGTTAATACCGATTTGTGAACTATATTTATTGAAATCTTTTGCCGAAATTTCTGAGTCGGAGCAGTGTTATCTTTTACTTGCTCTAATTCCTTTGATAACTGTCCACATTGCTTTTTGAGTGTTATCTGCATGCTGTATGTACTGATGATCCGCTTGCTTTTTAGCTATCTTTATTTTCTCCTTATATTCTTTCTTGAGCTTTCTGTACATGATCTTTGTATTTGTGTGGTTTGTTGATCTTGTGATGACTTCAACAGCGTCAAGCGTACTTTTGAGTTCCCTCAACTCTGTTGTGTACCAATTAACTTTCCTTTCCTGTCCTTTTTTCTTAATCTTCTTGATGGGACATGATTGAAAAAACCTTAAAGGTGATATTCAAATTGACGATAATTTTATCTAATGCAAAATTTGAATATCTTTCAATAGCGTTTATAAGAACCTTTGTTTTAATTCGCAGATTTCGAAAGGCTAAATGAATTGCCCCTCGAAGTTCTGCAATGCCGTCAGTTTCTGCACACCAATTTCCTTCTCAAATCAAATTTTTCTATATGAGGACGAAGGTGTTGCTTCCATATATCTCAAAGTAAATATCTTTTTTCTTTTCCTGTTCTCTCTGGTAAATGTTTTAGCACACGGGGAACAAATGATACGTGCTCAACTAAATTTGCTCTCGGGATATCTAACAAGAAAAAAATTAGAATGATAATAGAGATTTTCATAGCCATAATAGCTTACTCACCTTAGGAAATATGATTCCGAAGCTTTTTCAGAATTTTCATTACTCTGTATAAAACTTACCAGCATATCATATTTTTCATAATTTTCATACGCTGCCATTATTCGAAGACATTGATAAATATCAATTAAATAACAATACCAAAAGAACGAAAATAAACAGCTTTATGAACCAAAAGTCTATCCAAAAACCGATGAGAGTTTATTTTTGTTTCTTGTCGTAAACAATATACATGGCCTACATTAAATTATGCATTTAATTTGAGAAAATTGTCATTTATTTACGTGTTTCTGAGAAAAAGTGCATACTATCATACATTTTTGAGAAGGCAAAAAAAAGACAAATTTTATAGTCTATAAATATATAGGGTGTTCCATTTAAAAAAAACATAAGTTTGCTTTATAACTCAAAAATTGTGAATATGTAACATAAATTAGCTACACTACTTCATTCTGAGGAAAAAAAATCTATAAGAATGTTATTTTACCTTTTCGATAAGTGGAAGGATAACGGAGATACAACGGGGATCCCAAAATGCAACATTTTCAAAAATGCCCTTTATCTTAAAAACTAAAACAGCTATGAAAATGTTTTTAATGTCATCTTCAGTTTTCGAAAAAGTAGCAGTGTCGCGAAAGTCCCAACCCTCTATCTTTAAAAATAACAGAGATACCCTGCAAAAGAACCCAAAATGGGACACCCTTTACAGGGTGTACGTATTGTTATGTTAACAGATATTCAGCCTTATGTTATGCACATCCGACAGTGAACCTTTCATATTAATTTCGTTTTCTGTTTCAGGTCAACATACTCTCTTGAAAACTTTCGAGTACCTACATAAAACTATGCAGATTTCATTGAAAGATATAGTCAAAACACCACAAATTTTAACTTGCAGAGAACACAAGCTGAAGGAACGTTATTTATTTTTACAGAAACTAAATAGAATACAATTTAATCCGAAGGAACCAAATTATATTGCTTTGTTGACGATGGTATCTGGAACAGATTCATATTTTGCAACTGAAGTAGCCAAGAGTTCTATTCAAGCATATAATGAATTTCTCAAAACATTGTGATTTAAAATAATAGAATTTTAAGAATTAAGTAAAATTTATTCAATATAAAAATTAAATATCTATTTTGTGTATTGTAGGACATAATACCAAAATTGAATAATTACAATAATTGCTTAAAAATGATTTGCAAAATGCCCAAATCAATATTTTTCGAAATTTAATAAAATTGGTCCATCTGGTTTGTTGATTAGTTGAGAGTTAGTATCTATATTGTGACCACTCCAACCAATTTTGTAATTTCTTGATATCTGAAACATAATATGTTAAAAAAATATATCAATGTGAAAGAACGACAATATGTAACTATTGATCGAAAATAAGATTTGAAAAATAAATATTTCCTATATCATTTTCTTGCTTTCTCAGCGTTTGAAAACTTGTTACTTCTTCACAATTTTACACATTATTTTTCACATATTGACAGTAACTAATTAAGTTGGAAATTTTGAACCAATATAATGATGGTCTTAATATTCATTTAATCAACAGAACTGTAAGGGCAACAATTATTTTGTATTAAAAAAATACATAAATTAAATAATGGAAATTGTTTCATAATTTAACATTTTGAATTAATGAAAGGATATTATATCATTATAAAATAAAGGATCCCTTCAGAAATTATTCGGAGGACGAGTATATATGTAGCGAGAATGAATCTGAAAGTTCTGATGACGACGTCACAGCTGTTCGGAAGAGGCAACGAACTACACACCCTTCAATGTCATCTACAAAAAACAGCAATCCATATAGCGATATAATAGAAGCCGTGGTAACAGATTATGAGGATATTTCTAGCCCTGAAGATTCTTCATATAATGAAGCAGCTCCTGGTGATATTTCAATTCTCGCCTGGAATAACGTTAGAGTGGTGCCCTATTGGTGCGATGCGTTGCATTGCATCGTCGCAACGGATTAACGCATTGTATGCCACACCTGCGTTGCGTCGACGTCGCAACGCAAGAGGGTACGCACGACGTCGTCGCAATCGCTCTGAAGCATCGCAATTCAGCCCTGTCCTCTAGCCTGAACACTCTAGGTGAACACTGACGGCCGACGCACTCGTAAGTCGTGACTAGCCGCACCGGAGATCCGATAGAACAGCGCATCACCCTCCCTTCCCCTTCATCTTTTGTCCGTCGATCCGTTAAAACGTCGCGTGCGACGACGCAACACATTAATGGAGAATGTCATTATATAATAATTTATATATATATATATATATATATATATATATATATATATATATATATATATATATATATATATATATATATATATATATATATATATATATATATATATATATATATATATATATATATATATATATATATATATATATATATATATATATATATATATATATATATATATATATATATATATATATATATATATATATATATATATATATATATATATATATATATATATATATATATATATATATATATATATATATATATATATATATATATATATATATATATATATATATATATATATATATATATGTGTGTGTGTGTGTGTGTGTATATATATAATATGATAATAATAATAATCTTTATTTACATTCAAGAAACAAATAGACACAAAACAAAAAAAAAGATAAAATGAATTTGAATGCAAAAAGGAGCTGAAAACAATTCAAAAATGTTCGAGTTCAGCCCCAGAAAACAAAATAATTCTTAACCTATCACAGAGATAAACCTAATCTACAAACAAAGTTAGAAGAAAACACAAAAAAAAACAAGCAATAATGAATGAATGAATACGATCATGTCCAGCCACTTCGCCATTGTAGTGCCACCCTAGATGCTCATTAATCTCTCCTTCAACTTATTTTTAAAAAGAGATAAAGAAACCTCACGCTTCAATTCAGTTGGTATTCCGTTGTATAATGCATACACGTTGTAGGTAAATCCACGTCTAAAGATATAAAGATAGCTGTTCTGTACGACGGTGGTGAAATAAGTCCCTTGAATCTCAAGTTCAAGTTGTGTACATCAGTCCGGTACTCAATTTCATCCGATAGATATGCTGGCGATCCACTTAGTATAATCCTATGAAACATCACCAAGCAATGAAGTTTCCTTCTATTTTCCATCGACAGCCATTTAGCATCCTTCAACTTGTGCGAAATCCGTTCAAACTTTCTTATGCCGTACCCAAATTTTAAACAAGACTTCTGAACCCGTTCTATTCTCCTCCTATCCATAGTATCCAGAGTGAGTAAACAGGGTCACAAAAATTAAAATGGCTTAAAACCAAAGCATTAGTTAATGTTATTTTCAAATTTTGACTGAGAATATGTCGATGTGGATAGAGCAATTTCAATGACATGTAAGCTTTCTGCAGACAGCTAAATTCCTTGCAACCTGCTCACAAGCCAGAGTGGAACCACCAACCCTCAGGTTCAAGACCGACCGCACAAAAGCCCTATTCCTCCCAAACGCCATAACCGACGACTTTGTTGGGTTAATCTGTAGGCCATGACGCCGCGAAGAACAAACCAATCTTTCAATATCATCTTCCATATACTGTTTAGCCAGATACCAATCTGACGGGAAGAAGGAGTAATACAATTGTGTATCATCGGCATATTGATGTACCTTACAATGTTTCAAGCAGGAAGTTATGTTGCTTGTGTAAATACTAAACTATAAGAGGCCCAGAATAGATCCCTGAGGAACACCACAGCTCAAACTTCCTCTCTCTGGCTGATCTGCCGAGGTTTCAACGTACTGACACCTATCACAGAGATAACTTTCAATCATACTAACAGCAGAGTCTGAAAATCCAGCATACTTTAAAATCGAAATCAAGAGTCCATGAATCACGGTATCGAAGGCTTTTGAGTAGTCCAACAAAATTAAAACTGTACATTTACCATAATCTGTAGCCCTCATAATGTCGTCTGTTACATTCAACAAAGCTGTTGCACAACTATGTCCTGGTCGGAACCCCGATTGGAAACTTGGAAGTATCTCATATTTTTTCAAATGCTCTGAGATTTGATCGTACATAATCCGTTCTAATATCTTTGATAAACTCGGGAGAATACTAATAGGACGTAATTCACTCAGTTGGGATATATCCTTCTTTTTTGGTAACGGCGTGACACGTGAGATTTTCCAGCAGTCAGGAAAGACAGATTCAAGTAGACAAGAATTTATGATGTTAGTTAAATATGGCAGGATATCAGGACAACATAACTGAACCATTTCGACATTAATTAAATCCGAACCAGTAGCTCTCGATTTTATTTGACTCGAATATTTTTCTACGATTGCAACAGGAACAGCATCAAAATATAAAAGATCATTAAAAGTACACTTTCTATTCTGTGAATAAAATTTCATTACAGTGCGATCAGTCGAAATAACACTATGAGAAAGTAATCATATTTAAATGGTCAGGTATCGATGACGCTAGGGATTTGTTGTAAATGTTAAGCTGGCTGATCCTTTTCCACAATGCTTTGGTATCATGCACGTAACCGTTAACGAGAAACTCCAGATAACAGTTTTTTTTCGTATGAAATCGCTATATTGGTTTGATTCCTTGGCTGCTTATAGTAATCCCAGAGTGGCTTACTGTCTGACTTTCTGTACCTCTTTACTAAATTGAACATTATCAGTCAGTCGAGGAGGTTTAGGTTTTTTAATAACAATTTTTTTAACGGTGCTAATGTATCAAACAATTTAGAATCAACTTATTCAGAAAAAGTACCTTTTGATTACTATTTCGAATGTACGATACATTTATAAAAGGAGTTTGTTGTAAGAAAGTCTCAAGCAATCCTTATCAACTCTTTTGAAGTTTCTTATATTTACTACTTTCTTAATATTTGTTAGTATAGGAATTTTCAAGCAACAACCAACTAAAAGGTGATCCGAAATATCCGAGGCATCTGTAACGTCTACATTCAGAATTTCAATTTTGTCCGATATAAGTATTACATTAAGCAAACTATCCTTTAAACCCGAAATTCTAGTAGCACTGTTAACAATTTGTCTTGAATTGAGTGAGTGCATACAGTCTAGCAGTCTTTCAGTATTTATATATATATATATATATATATATATAAATAAATATTAATATATAAATATATATATAAATATATATATATAAATAAATATATATATATATATATATATATATATATATATTTATATATAAAAATATATATATATATATATATATATATATATATATATATATATATATATATATATATATATATATATATATATATATATATTATATATATATATATATATATATATATATATATATATATTATATATATATATATATATATATATATATATATATATATATATATATATATATATATATATATATATATAAATATATATATATATATATATATATATATATATAATGTCGCAGCGTCACCCAAACCGACGCAACGCATTGCACTAGTGTGGCCTCACTCTTACTGGTAAATACCTCAAAATATTTACGTTTAGTGCAGTAAACACAGATAATATCATAAGCTTTATGGTAAAAGAAACAAATAAATATGCCTTTCAGACAATACAGAAAGAAAATCTCTAGTAAATCACGGCTGAAGCAATGGAAAGATATGGATGTTTTAGAAACGGAAAAATTTCTAAGGGTATTATTTTGGATGGGCCTGAATAAGATGCCGAAAATTACAGACTATTGGTCGAAAAATCCATTACACAAAATGAAGTTAAAAATGTCATGCCCAGAAATCGCTTTGAATTATTGCTGCAAATTTTTCCATAATGAGAAATGTCCACCAAATGATCGCCTGTTCAAAATTCAATCTGCTTGATAAACATCAGAAACAAACGACACAAATTCGGAATTAAATTATTCAGATTATGCATAAAAGGTGGTTATACATATAATGTGAAAGTTTATTGTGGTAGGGAAGCTGAACCTGGATCGCCAGTGTCCTCAGTAGTTATGTACCTGATGAAGGACCTTTTGGACAGTGGAAGAATACTCTATACTGATAATTACTATACAAGTATTCGCCTGGCCCATGAACTTCTTATGAGATCAACCCACTTGGTTGGTACACTCAGAAATAACAGGAAACTGAATCCAAAAAAGGTTACAAATACAAAACTCAAAAAAGGCCAGCAAGTGGCACGGGAGAGTAATACCGGAAGTGAAAAGATAAATGAGACGTTTTGGTAGTGAGCACTATTCATACAGATAGCCGCAAAAGTGTGGCAAATGAATCAAAAAAACCAGATATTATAATTGATTACAATAATTGCAAATCATTCATAGATCTTTCTGATCAGATGAATAAATCATATTCAATGGCTCTGAGAAGAAAAATAAAGTGGGTCAGAAAATTAGCTTTGGAACTGATTACTGGATCTGCACTAGTCAATGCACATATCTTATATAACAAACATAGTGGAGAGAAAATAAAAATAACGAAATTCAGAGAGCAAGTGACTCTTGAATTGTTGCGGATCGAACAAAACAATACACCTGCAGAAGAGACTGTACCAAACACAACAGTGCAAACTAGGAAATATGGGGAAAGCTCGACGAAGATGTGTCGCGTTTTATGGAAAATTGAAAAATTAATATGGACAAGAGTATGCAATCTCCAAATGCAAGGAAAGTGCATATAAATACACAAAATGTAATTTATATTTCTGCATCACTCGTGTTGCTACTACCAACAAAGTTTGAGAAATATGTTTTTTTTAAGAGTTCTGATTTTTGCGTTTTTGTTATTCCCAATTGAATAAAGATTATTTTATGCAAGGATCATTTTTTCAATGATAAACATACATATTTAGTATGATTGAAAATTAAAATATTAGAACAAAATACGTTCTATTTCAACTGATAGTTTGAAATATTATAACATCTTAAGGGATAACCTGAAAGCTAGGCCAAATACATCAAATTATACCTGGCGCCTTGCTTATTCGATTCCGTATGTATTAGATTTAAACTGTGAACTCTCCACAATACACGCGGCTTCATAATCAAACCCTGCATGGAGTTATATACAACTCACGTGACGCCTTGACCTCGGAGCTGTGTGGATTGTAAATTGTAATTAACTCACATGGAAGTCAACGTGTTAAAGAAATGTGTATATTTAAACCAATTCAAAGATGAATATATTTATGAAAATGCACTCAATGGTAAAGTTCAACCATACAAGTAAAAATACAATGCACTGAACAAAAAAATATGCAAGTAATGAAAACACCAAACTGATAATTTCTATAGTTTGTTAAGATACGTAAATAAACATCTGTGAAGACTGAAGTCATAGTAAACTTATTACTATTTCTATATTCTAGTTACTACGACTTGCACATAATCTCGGAATCCACTGTCCCTCACTAATTTTATAATATTATTTCTCATTACCAGAAACAATTATATTTATAAATTCAGTGGTAACATTACGTGCATAAACACTTGTTCCAAGGACATCACATTAACAGTTCTGGATTGTCTATCCCCCTTTGTATGTCAATGATCGTTATTAGTTTTAGAACTTTTTCCTTACCTTCAGAAGTACTATGAGAATATTCTGTTCAGCTAGACGGCGTGCAATGCAAGATCTGCTGCCATGTCCAAATGGCAACAATAAAAAAGGATGTGTTTGCTTGAAAAGACTACTGTTCTTCATCCACCGTTCTGGTAAAAATTCATTAGGTTTTGAAAAATATTTATCCATTCTGCAGGCAACTTGATTCTGACTCACTACAACTGTCTAAAATGGACAACTAGGTAATGCTACGAACTAAAAGCAAATTAATGCTTGCAATATCATTATAACTGCCAATTATTTTACCTTCATTGTAAACAATAAAAATCTGTTGATGAATATGATGGAATGAAAATTTTTTACAATTTTTTCCTATATTTATGTACGCGCGCCGCCAATAACCCCTTACAATTTTACAAAAGTCTCTGTGAATGTATGTATATATATATATATATATATATATATATATATATATATATATATATATATATATATATATAGACATTGCGCCGCAAATTCAACGCATAGCTTAAATATTTCCTAAGTTTTGACTGTGAATATTTTCTCAGGCGGTGATCCGATTTGAATAAATTTTTCACCAAAATGTATATCTTATAAATATTGCATTTTCTCAAAGAACGGAGCTACTATTTGGTGAAAAATTTATTCAAATCGGATCAGCGCCTGAGAAAATATTCAGTCAAAACTTAGGAAATATTTAAGCTATGCGTTAAATTTGCGGCGCAGTGTATATATATATATATATATATATATATATATATAAATTATATATATATATATATATATATATATATATATATATATATATATATATATATATATATATATATATATATATAATAAAGATACGAAGAGCATTTATTTACTCAGTTAAATACCCTGTATAGGGTGTTGAGCACGTCATACAAAAAACAAAAATATTTCGCCTTATATACATACGTAATAACAAACAGATAGATACCTACAATATATTTTGGGACCAAGTAAAAAGGGATAAATAAAATATTTTCAAAAAAAAAGTATACAACATAATCGCAGGTAGATTTCATATAGATGAAAGACTATGCTGATCTCGGAGGAAGTCTTGAATACTATAATATGCTTTATCTATGAGATATACTTTTAATTTGTCTTTCAAACTGTTAATGGACAAATTTCTGATGCTAGGAGGTAGGACATTCCACACTTATTTCAGGTGAAATGGGGCATTCCTCTGTAGATAGCTGAGCCTAGTCAAACCTGGTGTCATCATTATTATTTCTTGTGTTGTATTCATGCTTGGGAATGTAATTTTCAAAAAATTTCAAATTATTTTTCACAGATATTACCGATTCCAGAATATATATGCAAGTTATTGTTAGTATTTTATTTTGAATAAATATTGTTTTGTAGCTTTCTCTATATTTTACCTTAAAAATATACCTCAAGCATCTTTTTTGCATCAACAGTAAGCGCTTTACACGAGTTTGAGTTTCTCCACAAAACAATGCCATATCTGATTTTTGATTGAACAAATGCATGATATGCAATTAACGCTGTTTCTTCGCCCACATTTAGGCTCAATACTGTTAGTGCATAGCTATATTGTGATCTTTCCAGTCCAATCTACTGTCCATTGTTAAGCCCAGAAGTTGAGATGTGGCTTCTATTTAAGCCTTCATCAGGACTCTACAATAATTATACAATTCGTTCAATCAATAGCAACGAAAAGGTCTCAAGACACAGGACTTACCGAATGTTTGAGGTTATAAAATAAGCTAACATCTTCAACAACGGAAAAAACACAAAACTTGTGAGAACTATTACGAATTCTACCCACACAACATCGTGGTACCAAGAGAATGACAGTAATTACAGAATGCTAAACAAACAAGTTGACAACTTCACATTTAGCATTCTTAAATTACTGTCATTCTCTTGGTACCACGATGTTGTGTGGGTAGAATTCGTAATAGTTCTCACAAATCACTTTTATCTTATTTTAAATAATTTTATATAATGTAGTACAGTTTAATAATTTTATGGTTTGTCACATTAGTTTTGTGTTTTTTTTCTGTTAGCTTATTTTATAACCTCAAACATTCGGTAAGTCCTGTGTCTTGAGACCTTTTCGTTGCTATTGATTGAACTAATTGTATAATTATTGTAGAGTCCTGATGAAGGCTTAATAGAAGCCGAAACGTTGACAAAGAATATAAGAAGTACACTTGATTAGCCTTTATTTTATCCGTTTAACCCATTATCCTATTTGATGTATCACGACCGGAGTTATTCTTTCTGATGTCTATATTATATATATATATATATATATATATATATACATAATATATATGTATATATATATATATATATATATATATATATATATATATATATATATATATATATATATATATATATATATATACATATATATGTATACATATTTTAATAAAATAACATTTTATTTATCCCAATTCAAATATAAAAAGGACATAAATAACAAATTGTTGTGGTAAGAAGTCAATCAGTTAGATGAACTTGTCTCTCGTAGAGATCATTTATGAGTTAATAACAATAATTAATTTTCTTGAATATAAAGAATACTTCACCTCTTTTGGTACTTCAAATCCTGAAAATACTGTAGTATTATCAAGTACTCTGCCTACTCCTACTGAGATTGGCCTAAGTCTGTGAGTTTCCTTCAAACAAGCTTTAGCATACTGGGCTTCAGCCAATACCTCTTTGGTAACAGGACTGTTTACTTCAGGTAACAAGTGCATAGATTCTTGATGGAGAATTTGTTGAGCTTTTTTATTCATGGCTAGATGATACAGAAGAAAAGAAGTAGTATAAGAAGTCTGAAATATAATAATTTTGAAAGGCAACCTAAATAAAATGAAAATTTGTAACAAAACTTAAATCATAACTGAATGAAAGTGAAAATTATTTTAATTTACTAAGGTTGTACCTTATTTTACCAGTGTACTACCAATACAGATAGAATTATGGTGTAGTAACACTTTCACTCATACTTAACACATAAAATTTGTTACCATTGTAGTTTCTCATAAATTTTCCAATTGCACAAGATTTGTGATACATGCATGTTCCCTTATTTATCTATCAATATTCAAGCTACTTTTCATACTTACAGTGTCCATTCCAGCTAAGAGAAAATCACATGCTATTCCTATTATATCCTTAAAATCTAATTCAGGAGACGAGAAGTAATTATCAAGGAGAGATTCTGTCATATTCACATCTCTTTCTTTGAAAATCGACATTTTCAATGATAACAGATCAATAGCTACCCTAAAAATAACATTGATAACAACAATAAATGTAACTAATATTCAAATGGTAACCTACTCCTCCATGAACATCTGAGCTTTTTTCATTTTTCTGTATAATGGTGTTTGAAAATACCTCCACAGCTGTGGACCATTATCTAGTTTCAATATACAATTATTTGTTACCAATGCAGATTTGAGTAATTTTGTAGATCTAGAAGATTTATGGAGTTCGGTAACTGAGAAACTATTCATTCTCATATCAAATACAGATAGGCACAGTACTAAAACAGAAAACAAATAAAAGAAAGGATTCATGTAGAACTGCTGGACAAATATCTCTTAAGATTCTTAAAAATAGAAGTGTTAAAGATGAACGTTTTAAATAAGTCAATATTTATTACTGCATATATATATATATATATATATATATATATATATATATATATATATATATATATATATATATATATATATATAGAAATATATATATATATATATATATATATATATATAGATATATATATATATATATATATATATATATATATATATATATATATATATATATATATATATATATATATATATATATATATATATATATATATATATATATATATATATATATATATATATATATATATGTATATATATATATATATATATATATATATATATATATATACGGTACTAGGACAGTAACAGGGTACTGCTAAAAAACAAGGCAGAAGATTAACAGATGAGATTCCCCAGAAAATACTAGAGGTAGCAATAAAACGGTGTAGAATGCTACTAATATCTTGTTTATTCAAACATCAAGCTTTCGTCTACCAATTGCAGACTTCATCAGGAGGCTAAAAACACATTATTTTTATGAAAACATTTTCCTATACACAAGTCAGAGAAAAAAAAAACTTTTGAATCTAATAATTAGCAACATTTATATAGTTGATGGAATCCGTCGTTACTACGTGATAATTTAACATGATTAACAAAACTAAATTTGAATTTACTACGTTTATTATCACAAAATATTTTGAAAAATATAACACTGCGATTGCAATTTCGGTCACTAGACCATCATCGGGCAGATTGAGTTAAGAACTCAAGTTCTTCTCGATACTCAATCTGCCCGATGATGGTCTAGTGACCGAAATTGCAATCGCAGTGTTATATTTTTCAAAATATTTTGTGATAATAAACGTAGTAAATTCAAATTTAGTTTTGTTAATCAACATTTATATCTTACATACCAATACTTACAAGATAATTCAAGATTGCTCTAACGAGCAAATAGCCAGTTTTTTAATACAATCAGCAGTGTTGTAATTGAATTGTACTGTACTGCTGATTGTATTAAAAAACTGGCTACTTGCTCGCTAGAGCAATCGTGAATTCTCTTGTAAGTATTGGTATGTAAGATATAAATGTTGCTAATTATTAGATTCAAAAGTTTTTTTTTCTCTGACTTGTGTATAGGAAAATGTTTTCATAAAAATAATGTGTTTTTAGATTCCTGATTTGAATAAACAAGATATTAGTAGCACTCTACATCGTTTTATTGCTACCTCTAGTATTTTCTGGGGAATCTCATCTGTTATTCTTCTGCCTTATATATATATATATATATATATTTATATCTATATATATATATATATATATATATATATATATATATATATATATATATATATATATATATATATATATATATATATTTAGGTTCCATAGGTTTGCAGTCCGGATCAGAAACGCCTTCTGGTAGACCGATATTCTGGCTGTTGAGATGTGTATGGTAAATTGGTGTGTAATATCTGCATACTTTGTGTGACGAGACTGTTGTGCTTCTGGTGGAATCATGGAGACAGTCTGCAGTGATGAATCTGTAAAAGAGACATAACTAGGTAACCTTCCACCAGTGTTCAAGTGAATGAAGCTGACTGGTGAATGACGAGTCGTCTATTAACCTCACTGCTCTTTTCTGAATTCACTCAAGCAGATGTAAGCAATGCTTTGGTGCAGAACTCCAAGTATGGGAGCAGTACTTCAGTGCTGAACGAACTTGAGCGTTACAAAGCAACAATAGTAGGCGTAAACGGAAGTTTAGCACAAAAAAGATAATCAAGCATCTGTGCAGCTGTCTTTAGCAATGGTGGAGATATGTTCGTGCCAAGTTGAAAAGGAATCAACCCCAATTCTTAAAAGATGAAGTTTATGGGTTGGCTTAATAATTTGGTTTTCCAATACTAATTAAGGATCGGATGTGGGAAGTTTTTCTGGCAAACGAGATTGCTTGTGTTTTGGTGGCATTGGAAGCAACACAATTATCAAATCTCAGCCAAAAATTTCTTAAGATCGATATTTATAGATTCAGCTTGTGCGACACGTTGATGGATGCTATAAAAATCCTGTCGTCAGCAAAGCTAACAATTTTGTTTTTAGACATATTCAGATCATTAATATGTACCAAAAAAAACATCGGTCACAACGTCCTTGAGGCGCACCGGCATTTACAGTAAGAGGGTCCGAGGTTGCACTTTCGACAGCAACATGTATTTGCCTTTCATTGATATAGCTTTCAATCAAGCAGCATAGTTTTTCAGGAAGACCATAGGATTTAAGGTTCGATAGCAGTGCCTTATGCCAAACTTGGTGGAAGGCCTTAGAGATATCTAGAGCAACTGCTAATGATCTTCATGACTGATAAAGCTTGTCCCAAGATTCGTAACATATTTGAGTAGGTCACTTGTTGAACGACAACGCCGAAAGCAGTATTAATTGTCGTTAATGAGTTTATTCTGTTCAAGATGTTTCACAATCTGAGTTGATAGCAGAATGCATTACTTTGGACAACATGGGAAGTAAGGCAATTGGTCTGTAATCTTCAAGAATGTATTTTTATCCTTTTTCGAATTACTGTTTCAAAACAGTAGATGGAATTCGATCAGAACTAGTCGACTTTTTGCAGTTTAGGTGTTTCAGATTAAGACAGATGTTTTGTGTTCGAAATTTCAATTCGAGCAATAAAACCTGGAACTTATGTGGGATTTGCAAAAAGATCTGCTTTATCTTTGGAGCCTGATACTACTGAGTCATTGATTTCAACAAGTGGCGGAAAGAAATTCTTGCTGTTTCCGTTGTTAGTGACCAAAGGGACGTGAACCTCCAGGACATTCTAAAAGTTTATTGGTCACCTTTTTGTTAAATGGTTGTTTAGCCGCTGGGATGAACAGGTTGCATTTATTACTAAGATTTGTATGAGTTTGTTTTGACTTATCTGACAGAAAAAGCTTTATTGAACATTATGGCAACTGGAGATCAAAAATTTGTACCGTACCTGAGATGCAAAACAGTAGTTTCTAATTTCTCCTTGTTGCGAAAAAAGAGATTTTTGATGTCATTAAATCAATCAAAGATAAAAAAAAGAGTACTGTTACAGACTGTGTATCTAAAAATCTATAATAGGCTTCCATCTATCTAACATTAGAGCTGTACAAAACAGCTCTTTCAAGAGAAAAATTAAAGCTACATCAACTAATTTCTGCTACATCACACAATATATAATTTGTCCGAATTTTTGTAGGACAGTATCTTTGTTTTTTTTGATCTGACAGATGACATGTTCAGTTTGATGTTGCAATAAATTACTATTACTATCAGTTAAGACTTTGAAACTCATAGCCTAACGAATTTCTGTTTAGTTGGCAGACCTTATAAATCATTTAGTCACCACTGGAACATTTCCAGGTCTATTGAAAACTGCTATAATCATCCATGTTTTCAAGGAAAATTATGCTGATATTATCTCCAATTATAGTCCAATTTCAATATTAGTTTATTTTCCAAAATCTTTGAAAGTAAATTATTCTATTGAATGGTAAGTTTGTTGACTAAGTTGGATGTGATTACAGGCATGGTTTCAGATCGAAGCGATCTACACAATTTATTTTATTGCATTTATTTACAAATGTTTTTCTATCTCTCACGAGGATTTGACTGCCTGATTACATTAGTTTCTGATAACAAAAGTAGTATTAATAAGGCCAAAATCATTATATTTACATATAATACCCCTATGAAAGCACAAGCGAACTCATAAGAACATGTGATTTTTTGATGGAATCTTCTAATAATTGCTTTCGTTCAAACACACTTATATTGACAATTGGAAAAACTAAATTAATTTATTATGGCTTGAAAGATGCTGTCAGTGGGCGACTGAAATTGAGATATTTGAATACAACAATATTGTCCAAGGATTCTGTTAAATTCTTAGGAGTCCACATGAACACAGTAGATAGAACTGTTGTAGCCACATTGATTTGATGAATAAAAACGGAGCTAGGTTTTTTGCCATTGGTTGTTATAGATAGAGCTTACAAAAATTCACCTAATGTTTAATATAATCTTCATAAACCTTGAAAGTCCATTTTTATCGAAAATGGTATTCTGACCTTTTTTAAATATTTATAAATGCTTATTGTATGTAGAAAAAAAATCAATGTAATTCAGCCAAACTGAATAAACTGTAATCACGATTATGTAACAAAAAAGAGTGGACTGCTTTTTAACCCTAAGCACAGAACAACAACATTTGAATACTCTTCTTCCTATCAGAGTATTAAATTTTTTAAACTATGAAGTTCAGAATATTTAAACTGTTTAAAAAACGAGTTAAATCGTTACTTTTTTGAAAAGCCTATTTTACCTATCAGAGTATTTTAGCGACACTGATGTAGTTAATCATATGTGAATTTGGATTTAATTTTTTTATTTTTGTTTATTATAACTTATCCTGAACAAAATTCATAACGCTCGATGTGTATATACATATATATATATATATATATATATATATATATATATATATATATATATATATATATATATATATATATATATATATATATATATATATATGAGGAGCAGACTTGCAAATTGCATTTTGTCCATTTGTACAATTTTTCAGGGGAAGCAAAAAACGATCACAAAGAAACTAATATTTACCAAACAAAAACACTTGGTATATTTTAGAGTCATAAATTATAGAAATCTTTATCTCCAACTTTCGTACAAGAAAGTCAAAAAACAACTGAAAAAAATCAGAAAAAAGGTTGGACATTATTCACTTTGATTGTCTTTAGTGGTCAAAACGCGATCTGAATGTCAGAATTGAAATAAACTAAGAAAACTATGGTATTTTTATAAAATTTTACTATTAAAATATTATTTTGAAACAAAATATGTATGTCAATACCAAGAACAAAACTTAAAAATTATTTCATGGTAAAAAAAACTTTTTACACGAAGACGTTGTCATCAGTATCCACACACTCACATGATTCTGTATCCATCTCTTCCTCTTTATTAGAATCTAACTCATGATTGTTTGCCACAACTTTTTCAGCAAAGACTTCATCAGTCATCCATTTTAATTCCGGGTCTGTGTTGTACCATTCGTCTCCAGATAACTCAATGAGTAATTTTTTCAAGTTATCAAGTTTTTTTGTTTTATTGCATGTCCTAGTGGTATTTCGGAAAGTGCAATTTGATCCAGACGTTTACGAGGCTTTAGAAGAGTTTGAAACGTTTTTGTGGGATCATCGGATCGATACAAAATTTCATCACAACTCCTGAAGACTTACCTCATTTAAGGATGATTCGTTTACTTGAACTTATTCCTACGACTTTTTTCAAACAATCTGACACCTTTTTAATATTCACCAATGACCAGTCAGTTCCAAGTTTTCTAATTTCTCCCACTTTCGAGTAAAGTTCCCAATATTTTTCAGGAGTCTTTATAACTGCGTGGCGTCTTAAAATCTTTTCCACCCTCCCGAAAATTCTATTCGCAGGAAGATAGGAAAGGCCACGCACCGGAAATGTTACCACTATTTTTTTATCGTTTTTGGAGCTAAGTTATTAAGCCACAACATAAGCATGTGCACAATGAAACTATTTTTATTTTGCCCCCCGCATCCATCGGCAAACAGGATATCAATTTCTGTATTTGGGGAAAAATTAGTCTTTTCTAAAAAATGTATCAGAGCCGAAGCTATTTCTGTGGCTCCCAATCAAGACGTTTTTCAAATTCAATAATTCTGTTATTGCTAATAAATACAAGTAAATGAATAATATATATAAAGCAGCTGGCTATACGAATTCCGATATCATCAAATCTGCGATCTTAATAGATATCAGCTTCAAATGGAGGAACACTATGTAGAAATGGTAAGGGGCATTATTGTTTGATTTAAAAACATTTGTTGACTACATTTTACAGTATCTGATTTATCTGGGTACCAGATTGAAATTAATATAACCAACTCTCTGGGGAGATTATTTGATCATTATTAATGTTTTAATCATTTATAAAATAACATAAATGTTTGTGAATATGTAGCACTTCTAAATACAAAATATTTTCTTTCTGAGAACTTTTTGATATTTTAGATTTTTGTTTCATTCTTTTAATATAGTGCTGCAGTTTGTGCTGTTAAGAATTTTAAAGTTTTAATTTGACTAATATAAGATTTTTCACAATTTTCAGAAAATTATTGTCAGCAATAATAAAATGGTTTTTTTTTGTACTGTGTATTTAGAATTGCATTGAAATTCACAACTTATATAAGTATTATGTTCATATATAGCATGAACTTCTCATTTATAATAATATATTAAATATCTGAATAAGTTTGATAAGTGAGGATTTACAAGGATGCATAATTATTTTATTAGAAAATGACAATATTAGTTTCACATGAGCTGAGTTCAGTATATCATCAACCCAAACACAAATAAAATGAAAAATTGTTTTGCAATTCCAATTGCAACACAGTAAATATTCAGGCACCTGATTACATATTCATTCGATATTAAAATTTCAAATACCGTAGTTGAAGAATACTTGAAATTCAAAAAAGCCTTGTTTACCAAATACATAATAATGAATACATACGTTCTAGATATAATCTTGAAATCTCTGGTAAATAATCGATTTGCTCCTTTTCCTTTAGAAGTGATAACCGTTCAACAAAATCATTTACAATTTCATCACTGCCATGAATAAATCTTTGTATAGCTAATGGGCTACTCAGACCTTTTTGGAATATTTTTCTCAATTTCCACCATTGTGGCCCATTTCTTGAAAAGAAAATCATAATAAAATTTGATATCAAGAATTATGATTCTAAATGCAAATAATTATATTACATAAAGTGAACAGGGAAAATTCTTCAATAATTTAAAAAATTATCAAACATATTTAAACAATAGTTAAAAATAACAATTTACACATTTATTATAAGAAATAACGCATGACGCACGTTTCGGTGGAACTTCACCTTCTTCAGATGCTAATGGCAAACTAACTATGATTCTCTGTTATATCGAAAACAAGAAATGACAAATTATGTAGAAGGGGTAAATACAAAGATGGTTACAAATAATTATTAGAAAAGGAAAAACCAATTCTGAACTGCTAGTCAGGTAGTTCGGTAATTTTGAAAAGATTAAGAAGGGGGCTTGAAGTATGATCGATTTGGCTATTCAATAGGAAATCGGAATGCTTGTATTTATTTATCTGTAATGATTCTAAAAAATTAAGTTTAATTCCTTTACTTTCAGTATTTAATATATTAAAATCGAAATTGAATGTGTGATTTTCTTGGATTAAATGGTTTGCATAATGTGAATCCGACTTCTGATTAACAAAGCTACGTTTGTGTTCTGAAATTCTAGTTTGAAAACTCTTGAAACTTCTACCAATGTAAAACTTATCACAATCGCCACAATTAATTTTATAAACTCCTGATTTATTATCTGTATGTACTTTGGATTTATTATTTTTTATATGATTCCCTAATTATTACCGGTACGATAAGCAATGTTAATGTTGTGCTTAGATAAGAGAGATTTAAGTTTTTTACTTGAATTTCCGATGAAAGTGAGGCTGTTGTATTTGATATTATTTTTAGTAAGGGGGTACACCTGGTTAATCGCATTTTTGAAAAACTTTTTATCTATCATATTGTCTATTATAATATTGGGATCATAATTATTATTTACGGCAATTTGTTTAATTATATTTTTCTCGATGTTAAAATTGGCATTTGAAAGTGGAATATTTATTAAACGATGTACCATACTATTCAAAGCTGCCATTTTGTGTTGGAATGGATGTAGGGAAGTACTATGTATGACGCTATCAGTGTGCGATGGTTTGCGAAAAATTGAAAAATTATGTTTCTTATCTACTTTTGTTATTATCAAATCCAAATAGTTAATCGAGTTGGATTTGAAAATAACAAAAGTAGATAACAAACATAATTTTTCAATTTTTCGCAAACCATCGCACACTGATAGCGTCATACATAGTACTTCCCTACATCCTTCCCAACACAAAATGGCAGCTTTCAGTAGTATGGTACATCGTTTAATAAATATTCCACTTTCAAATGTCAATTTTAACATCGAGAAAAATATAATTAAACAAATTGCCGTAAATAATAATTATGATCCCAATATTATAGACAATATGATAGATAAAAAGTTTTTCAAAAATGCGATTAACCAGGTGTACCCCCTTACTAAAAATAATATCAAATACAACATCTTCAGGCTATAGAAGATATTAACTAATCCTCTAACTTCTTCTTATCTCAAATAATCTTACATATTTGAAGTAAGCTTCTTAATCTGGTTTGAATTTTGCAAATTACTTGGGCTGCTTGTAGACTTATCTTGCTAGCGCTGCCAACTCTTAAGAAAGGAAAAAAGCATGTACCCCAAAACTATAAACCAAATGCATTACCAAATATTCAATACAAAAACTTATATTAGAATTTAAATAATGCTAAATTACTTAAGTTGGAAAGGAAGCTTTCACATTTATCAATCTATATTTTGCTGATATAGTTACTTCATATGCCTTTTCATCTGCTCTATTATTTTACATCACACAAATTGAATTCATCGACCACTTAACTATGAAAAAACTGAATTTTTTTTTATTTCTGATTTTCTTCACTTCCATAAGCTGAGTATGCAGTCTCAATCTAATTATTGAAGGTCTTTTCAATAATTCAATATATGGAATGCACAGAATCCAGCATTGTGATATGACAAATTTTCTCAACATACATACAGTTAATGTTGAATGGTTCTATTTTGAAGGGATATAACCATTTAACTATAGATGATTATGAGGATTTGATTAACTGTTGTTATTCTTCTCTAAGATTTTTGAACAAATACCTGCAAATCATCCCGAGTTTCCTTAGAAATTTTCAGTTATTCAACAGGGCCAACCAACACAGCTTTCTAGGAAATAGAAATACAGAGACGTCTATCTTTGAACTAACTCAATTCATTTTTAGGGTTACAGCAAAGGGACATACAATAATTATACTCCTCAATTAAATTAAATTTTTTTTCTTTTTTTCAAATTGTTTCTCTTGTACCTAGATGTAACTTTGCCAGTGATACTTTTAGAAATAAAGGTTATTCTATCCTATTTTCAATATTTTATAAAACTCCTAATACTTCAATTTGAGAAAATTTTAGGATTATAGAGTGTACTGTAGATAATAACCGAAGTAAGAGTTCACAAAGATCGATCAATTACTTCATGTTGTTCTAGGCGTTAGTTCATTTACATATTCAAAAAAATTAATATTTAAAGAACATTAAATTTCATAAAGTTTTCACATACCTACATACACTATAACCCAAATTTCTATTTGAATCAATATCTTTTTTAATTACTCATCAATTTTTAATTTGAGCTGCGATTTGAAATCAACTAGTCAATATAAAAAAGAAAATCCCGGCAAAAACTGATTACATTTTTTTCACTCACGTGGGTAGTAAGCCTCCAGTATTATAAACATTTGGTCGATCCAATCTGAATTTCTCTAGTGCAAGGTGGGATCTTCTACTTGGATATTTTCCCTCGCTCCTGAACATATTTTCAATATCTTTTGGATCAAATAACCAGATAATATTAACACCTGGTACTATTTCTTCTCTTACCACCGGACCAAACTGCTTGTATTTTTTCATTCCATTTATATGCAACTTGTCAAATTTATATTTGCCTAGAAAAAAATGTTTTTTTACCGTTTACAATTCATTAATTTTTGTTCAAAACTTGACTAACCTACAAGGGGTGCATACTGGTACAGGGTACCTATAATAGGTAGGGAAAGTGGTCCTGGAATGCTTCTGAATGGTTTACTTATTCCTGAGGTACAAAATGTTCGAAATTCCACATTTTGTAGGATAATCGAAATTTTTTTTTTTAAAAGGCACATATTGGTTAGTTAATAAAAACATCAATCAATGTAAAGCTATAAAAAATTGAATCGAAAAACTACATGATTTAATGAAAATGCAATTATTTTCTATTTATGTTGATAATAGAATGAAATTTCTAAACAAATACTACGATAACATTTAGGTTACATATGAAAAACCCCAATGTCCCCAACTACTTCACAAATAACCGACCAGGTATTGTTATTGATGATCTAGGATTTCGGAACTAACTGAATGAATGAGGTAGATTCTAATGATTCTATTAATTCATGAATCATGATCTGGGAGACGATATAATGTATACCCATTGGCATGTACCCTTTCATAGCTGATTTTAATAAAGAGCAATGTATCGAGTAAGCACTTAGTTTGAATTTTCAAATTTATCACCTTTCTTCTGGTACCGTCAAGCGGGGTTACTTTGGCCAGCCTGGGGTAACTTTGGGCACCCTTAGGTAAAAAAAAATTTATTTTCATAAATAACAGAAGAAGAAAAATATTTACATTTATAAATATACACATTGTACATTATGGTTGTAGTAAACATATTATGTGGGAAATTTCGTTTTTAAAAATCGATAGGTTGGTATTACTGGCTGTTTTATTTTGTTGTTTACCATTTATCAATAGAACCTTCTGAAATACTTTCATCTGTACAACGGCCTGATACGCCTTTAAATAGTAGGTAAGTACTTAAATACAATAAAAAAATAGTTGTTAACCCTTAGCCAAAGGGTTGAACTGATATAATTTAAGTAAATTTTATTATTTATTATAATGTCGTAACATTACCTATTTGAGCCTACGATGGGGTTACTTTTGCCAGGGCTGGGGATGGGCAAAGTTAAAAAAGTGGAAGGTTTTTCCTCATTATAACTAGGTTTTTTTTTTATATTTGTTAAATTTATCAGCAACTTTTAGTTTAATTCAAATGATAAAAAATTTTCTTTGTACAGTAGGTTTTTGAAACATGTACCAATTTTGCTGCTTTTTTTTATTAATAAACCAGTTTTTTATATGATATTGGTCTATTAACTGCACCTCATGCCAAAGTTACCCAGGTGTTGGGACTACTTTGACCTACAATATATTTACTATGGGTTTTAAATGAGAAAACATGAAGTGGCTAAAGTAACCCCAACCCCTGGGTAACTTTGGCCATTTTTGAAAAAATACAAAAAAAATATATTCAACTGCCTAAAACTGCTATAATGAGTATCCATGGCTACAGAATCATATGATAATTGTTTTAATGTGGTTCACAATTATATATTGGCATTTTTTTGGAAAATGTGATAAATAAACTTTGAACATGACATATTTTTGGCCAAAGTAACCCCGCTTGACGGTATTAGAAATTGGACAGAAATATTTGAAGTAAATCAATTTCAGCGTCCCGTTCAAAATAATTTACGCATTTTGAAATTTATATTTTCATTACGTTTTTTCACACAATCCTTTCATGGTAAATTTTGCGTTTAATTCAACTCTAAATGAACTTTCCAATAATCTGACTAAGTTTTTGTTAAGAACTTGGCACTTCATGAAAAACTTGTTATGCAATTACGCAGTAAATTTTTTATAATGCTTATATTCCCTAAGTGAAAATACAGGTAGATATTCTCCCCCAATTGACGATGAAAGGATGCACATTTCTCTTCATAGTAATGAAATTACTTATACATCCACTGATAATTGTATCACCAATTTATTTATTACGAGGTGGATGCAATTGAAGGAGAATCCTCACAATATGTCACTTTCACTTATAGAGATTTCAGGAGTTTTTACCAGGATGAATTTGTGCTGGATTGTGGTGGGCAATATTGATTCAAATGTAGATATGCTCTCAGGTACAATCTTGAGAGTATTTGATAGGCATGATCCAATTTGGAAGGTAAGGGTTTGACGAAATGCTTGTCCTTGGTTCATGGACGAGTTGTGTTCACTAAAAAGAAACATGAAAGACAGCTTCTCAAAAAGTCGCATGATGCAAAAGACTGGAAGGTATATAAGCTGGTTAGAAATTTAGTTACTCGTGCAGTTGGAAAGGCTAAACGTGATTATCTGGGAGAAATTTGTACACAGAGAACAGCTAAAAATTATGGCAGACATTGAGGACAGTGGGAATTTATAAAAAAAACCCAGTGATCATATACCCGAGCACCTGAGGGACCATAATTCAATGGAGCCGTCATATTTGGTAGACAAGCTAAGGTTTAGATCTATTTCGCATAACCTTGGATATACCAAAACATTTAAAAAAATATTCCAGCGACCGTTTTGCTGTAGTGCTGCGTATATTTATGATAGTTCTCCTATACGTGGACGACTGAAATAGTATATTGTACAACGAGTATGGAATGACATGCATTTCCTACGAGTATGACATTTGCAACACGAGCCGCAGGTGAGTGCTGCAAATCATACGAGTAGGAAATAGGTTTCCATGCGAGTTTTACACTATACTTTTTCTACGAATGTAACTGTTACATAAAATGGGATAAGTAATATTTTTCCTTTTAAGATTTCAAAAAAAATCAATCAGACGTTCCACAAAAAACACGCGGCGCCGGTTAACGCCACCTTTGTAAAAATACCCGTGCACAATATGAACTACAAAGTTCAAGGCGCCGCGTATTTTTTGTGGAACGTCAGATTGACATTTTTTAAAATCTTGAAAGGAAAAATATTACTTATCCCTTTTTATGTAACAGTAACATTCGTAGAAAAAGTATAGTGTGAAACTCGCATGGAATGACCATTTCCTACTCGTATGATTTGCAGCACTCTCCTGCGGCTCGTGCTGCAAACGTCATACTCGTAGGAAATGCAGGTCATTCCATGCTCGTTGTACAATATAGGTACTATTGAAGTTTCAATAGATGTAATAAAATGATCATGTCCTCTTAGTTTAAGTTAGGTGTGAACGTGAACATTTTATTTTATTTTTTGTTATTACTCCGGTCTAATATAGTGTTATCATGATATTGATAAATATAACAACCATCGTTGATGTCTTAATTTTTACTAGATATGATTGTTGTTTTCTTATGATTGTGCAGTTGTAGTAATTATATTTGATTTGTATTGATTGTTCTCATCCTCCTTTGAATAGTAGAACCCCCCCCTCATTCAGATGAAACAACAATATGATTTCATCAAAGTCGAGATTTATCAGAGTGTTAAGTAACTGACAATAAAACAAGAGTTTAATATCCTATGGAAATATTTATGGGGGAAATATCGAGGAATGTTCAGAGACCAAACTAGGGTGGACAGCAATAAACGGAAAAATCCCTTGTAAAATTGGTCCAAAAAATAATAAATATATCGTTTTTATACAAAAATTCTAACTGACAGAAAAAATAACAGGGCGAAATATCCTATGAAAATATTCATATGAGGAAAATATCGAAGATTTTTCAGAGCACAAACTAGGGTGGGTAACAATTAATAGAGAAATTCATAAATACAAATTTTGTATTGTCGCAAGTGGAAGTGATGCACTTGGATAACAGAATATTGCACTCTTGAAAAAATATGCAAAATTTAAATAGTTCTAAAATTTCGTAGAGCTAGGTAACACTGACGTCATATATGAATTTGGCACCTAGGAGGAAACGTCACATTAATCCCGTTTACCCAATTTCGAAATTCAAAATTCCATGATTTGAAATCGAAATGCTCAAAGTTTTCGAAAAATTGAGAAACTTCGATGCATATCCTAAACCTTTAGAAGATGCCCGTATTCAAACATTTGGAGGAGCCACAAGTATGCGAAATTAAGCTAGTATTATGGCAAGTTACTTAATTGACTACAAATGTTTTTTTCAGTATCAGTTATAAGTGTTATCATCATGTTCGTATTATTTTTTATCGAATTCATGGACTACATGCAACCGAACATTTCCGAGGAATTATTTGTAGATACCTCAAGGAGTCCCAATATTCAAATAAATTTGGATATAATTACTCCA
Organism: Cynegetis impunctata; assembly: GCA_030704885.1. Lineage (NCBI taxonomy): Eukaryota > Metazoa > Arthropoda > Insecta > Coleoptera > Coccinellidae > Cynegetis > Cynegetis impunctata. The sequence continues at coordinate 188,946 of JARQZK010002235.1, read as the reverse complement.
CAAATTTCCTGCGATTGTGAGCTATAAAATACAAATGTATCAAATATTATTGTAAGATTCTTCTGCAGTTTTAGCGCTAGATGCAATGGATTCCTCTGGAGAACAGCATTTAGAAATAGATCATAATATATACAAAAGAAGATTAGATCTGAATGGTAAACCTATTGATACACCTATAAAGGAGGACATTACTATTAAGACTAAGAATGAAGTAAGTAACAGGTATACTGCTTTAAGTATATTTTGGTATTAAGTTTATATGCCTCTGTTCATAAGGTGGCTACAGTGAACGAGACAAAATGTGGAAGTTGTTATGGAGCTGCCCTAGATCCTAAACGGTAAGATGAAAAAATTTCCTAGTCAGTTTGATCCTTAAGAGAAAATTTTGGACAGGCACAAGCAAATCCAGGTTAAATAAAAGTATTCAGTTTGTAGTTATTTCAATAATGTTATTTGTCTCCCTTTGCAAGATGTTGTAACACATGTGATGATGTCAGAGAAGCGTATAGAGCACGCCAGTGGGCCTTTCCAGTCAATCCAGAAAATATAACGCAATGTAAAAATGAAAAAGTAGATGAAAAATTAAAAACAGCCTTCACGCAAGGTTGTCAAATTTATGGAACACTTATGGTGAATAGAGTCAGTGGTAGTTTTCACATTGCACCAGGAAAAAGTTTCAGCATTAGTCATGTACACGTTCACGATGTACAGCCATTTTCTTCAACAGAATTCAATACAACCCACAAAATTAGGCATTTAACATTTGGAGAGAGAATTATGAAGGAAACTCATGATCCACTGAGGGATACTACTGGATTAGCAGAAGAAGGTAAGGAATGGTTTACTAACGTTTTTTCATTTTCATGAGGAAATCTTCAAGTTTTATTACTTCATTAAGACAAATAGTTTTTGGTAGTATTTTAATGTAAATTTGATATTATAAATTTAATAAAGCTTAAATAGTTCTATAAAGTATCTAAAACGATTTAGATGACTAACATCGTATTCCAGAACCAATGGCCAAAAAGGTACCAAATGAACCACCTCCCTGTAGCATCACTTTTCCCACAGTGTTTACTAGTTCCCTACCTCTCAGACCACCCCTGAAAACAATTCATAGAGAAATGTGGTTATATTAGTGATAATGAAATATATAATATATACTAAACATCATTATAAGAGTATATAAATTACCACAATATTTAATAAAAAAAACTGGTTAGTAATTCATTCAGAAATTCAGTTCAGATGTAATGACATTCAGTATAAATACAAAAGCAAACTTAGAGTAGAAAATTGTATATTATACATTATACTTTAAAAATAAGATCAAATTGTAGCATACTATGATTGTCAATATTCTAAACAATCAATATATTGCTCGGCATGTACCTTAAGGCAGAAAAACCTCCAAATAGAGCACCACTCGCCATGCCAACAGCAAATCCCAAATAAAATCCCATTTTCATTTTGTCGAAACAAGAAGGGCCCTGCCCCTGATACATGCTCCCTGGAACCGCAGGCATTTTACCTTTAAAAAAATAAATAATGAAAAACTCTCAATCGATGTTACATAACCTCAATTACTGCAGCTGAATTAATTGTTTGACACTTACCGTGAACGACTAATAATTTATTGGATAAATACTATTTCCAAAATTTTTTGGTAAATATTGTCCGTTTTATCTTTATAGTTTCAATTCCAACATTTCTGCAAATGTCGTTAATTGTAATCAATGGTCTTTGAATTCTCGTACTCTGTGGTTCGGTTAAATTTTTTGATGGCGATTATAGACCATAGAGTTACTATAGATAATTGTGGCCACATTTTAATTAGTAATGAAAAAAATTTTTGATTTTCGCAGGTGCTACCATGTTCCAGTATTATATCAAAATAGTGCCCACTCAGTATGTGAACCGTAAAGGAGAAGTTATTAATTCTAACCAATTTTCAGTTACTAAACACAAAAAGGTGCTCTCAGTAACAAATGGAGAATCTGGTATGCCAGGAATTTTTTTCCAGTATGAACTTTCCCCGTTGATGGTAAAATATACAGAAAAAGATAGATCTTTAGGTCATTTTTTTACTAATGTTTGTGCAATCATAGGTGGTGTTTTCACTGTAGCCGGTTTAGTGGATTCTTTCTTTTTTCATACTACTCGTCTTATACAAAAAAAGTTTGAATTGGGTAAATTGCATTGAGAAAATACATTTAAATTGCGAAACTTTGCGTCTTAATATCCAGATAAATTATTGAAATTATAGAACTAATTAAAACTCCACAGTAACTATAAAATAATCTTGGCAGATAAATTAAGTGTACATGTGACTTTGATTTTTATTATTTTATTTTATTGTATTTTGTTGATGTCAAGATAAGCGGTTTAAATTGCTTCATTATAATCCATGATTTTACTGATAAAATGATTGACAGGATGGGTTTTATTATTATTCAATACAATAAAGTGTTTATATGAAGTGTTTCATTCAGCTACCCTGACTTAATGTTTTATGCCTACATCAATGAATTATTCTAATTTGTAAATGCTAATTCTATATCATGCTAATGATAGTAATGTAAATAAGTTCTACGACTTAATATGAACTTGGAACTATGTAAAATATTAAGAAAGGCATTTTGGCTCATGAAAAGTTCATGTTTCCATGTTTGCTTATGGTAATGTATTTGAGATACACATATAAATATATATATATATATATATATATATATATATATATATATATATATATATATATATATATATATATATATATTATACAAGTAGAGCAGAATTATCGGTATAGCCCGCTTATATGGAAGCAGCCGTTGACACGTGTTTCGGACTCTTTGGTCTTCATCAGAACGGCGTAGCCAAGCGTTGGATTGAAAACTTGGAGATGAAAGTAGCACAACAAACGAAATCCCCTGCTACGGAAGACAATCACACATTTGTGGCTTGTTGTTTGAACTCTCCGGTTTGGGAGATTTGGTCAAATTTTGCCACGGAGGCGATTAATGCCATCCGCGAGATCTCAGACCGAGTAAATAAACAACAACAAAGAAATTAGTCGCGGGCTATACCGATAATTCTGCTCTACTTGTTTAATATTTTCCCGCGACTAATTTCTTTGTTGTTGTTTATTTACTCGGTCTGAGATCTCGCGGATGGCATTAATCGCCTCCGTGGCAAAGTTCGAACAAATCTCCCAAACTGGAGAGTTCAAACAATAAGCCACAAATGTGTGATTGTCCTCCGTAGCAGGAGATTTCGTTTGTTGTGCTATTTTCATCTCCAAGTTTTCAATCCAATGCTTGGCTACACCGTTCTGATGAGGACCAAAGAGTCCGAAACACGTGTCAACGGCTGCTTCCATATAAGCGGGCTATACCGATAATTCTGCTCTACTTGTTTAATATTTTCCCGCGACTAATTTCTTTGTTGTTGTTGTTTATATATATATATATATATATATATATATATATATAAATATATATATATATATATATATATATATATATATATATATATACTAGCTGACCCGGCAAACGTTGTTCTGCCATATAAATTATTTTTATCTATTCATCTATCTGCCGATGTATATCTATCTATCTAACTATATATCTATCTAGATGACCCGGAAAACGTTGTTCTGCCATATAAATTATTTTACTCTATTCATCTATCTGCCGATGTATATCTACCTAGCTAACTATATATCTATCTATCTAGATAGTTATCTATCTTTCTATCTATCATTCTATCTATCTATCTATCTATCTATCTATCTGCATATCTATCTATCAATTTATCTGACCGGGCAAACGTTATATATAAATTATTTTTATCTATCTATCTTTCTATCCATTCATCTATCTGCCGATGTATATCTACCTATCTATCTAATTATCTATCTTTCTATCTATCTGTCTATCTATCTATCAATCTATCTGACCCGGCAAAAATGTTAATCATTGGGAGTATGAAAAATATATTACGACCTATTCTCAAACCGACTATTGTTATTTTCGATTGTCACCTTGCAGCCCTATTGCGGATCTGTGGAGAAAATAAAAAAAAATGAAAATCGCCATGCAAAAATAGGGGTTGATCGTAGAAGCGTAAATAATTGGGAGTAATATGAATTTTTCTATTCTAAGTCATGACAAAATAAAAATGACATAGATTAGAAATAATTTTATATGGTGGTTAAGTATTATCAAATTTTCTAATTTCCCGCGCAATTTTCTTAATTTTTTCTTTCATAAGAACCTTCTTCTGACAATAAAAAACACAACAAAAAAAGAATTTTAGAAATAATTTTATATTGTTTTTAATTATTCTCTAATTTTCTAATTTCCCGCGCAATTTTCTCAATTTTTTCTTTCATAAAAACCTTCTTCTGACAATAAAAAACACAACAAAAAAAGAATTAGTGAAGTCGGTCCAGCCGTTCAAGCGTGATGGCGGGACCACCGGAAGATAACAAGATCCGCAAGTTTATAAATTTCCTAGGAAATTTATAAACCTTCGTAGGATTCTAAACGAGAGATAAATTGTATTATTTTACGCCCACATTTTCGCAAATTGATAAACTTACCGAACTCACGCGTAAAATAACAAGTAAGCAATAACCAAGCGCCATGTGCGCTCTGATTGGTTGAATAAGTAACGTGTTCCTTCTTCTTCCTCTCCACCGCCATTGTTCGCCGCGAAACATAAACGAACCGGTTGCTCGTTTGTTTTTTGAAGTTGTGTTGTAACTGTGTTGGACCTGTAAAAATAGTTTTATTTAGCTAAGGTTACTAAACTAGATCCATAATGAGCGACCTAGAAGCTGCGAAAATCTAAAATGGTGAAGATAGTGCGGTTAATGCTAGAAAATTGTTGAAGAAGTGAAATTTACCATAGAGCTACGAAAGTTTTATAGTGGCCATGACCAAAATAGAAAGAAGTCGGAATGGAAAGAGGAAAAAATTAAACATGTCATTAAAAAATATTTTAATAAAGCTGAAGTTTTGGGGCGCCAGCCCACAGACAAAGAATACTATCACGCCAAAAAGTATGATATTATGACTTTCAGTGTATTATAGGTACCTAAAAAGTTTTAAAGTAAAAATACTCTTAGGTAGGTAATCGAAACTGATAAGTTTATAGTTTGGTAAGTCTGATTGTACCTAAGTCTTTGGACACAAGCATAGCCACTGTCAACATCGACCAATCAGAGAGCAGTGTCTTATTTGCCGTATTTTAAAGAAGCGTACAATTAAAAGCTCTTATTGGTTGTTATTGGTTGAACTGTTCAGAATCTTACGAATGGATATCCGTTAGTTTATAAATTTACTACGAGACGTCGCAAATTGATAAAATTGCGAAAACGTGGGCGTAAAATAATACAATTTATCTCTCGTTTAGAATCCTACGAAGGTTTATAAATTTCCTAGGAAATTTATAAAATTGCGGATCTTGTTATTTTTTCCGGTGACATATATATATATATATATATATATATATAAAAATATATATATATATATATATATATATATATATATATATATATATATATATATATATATATATATATATATATATAGGGTGTCTCATTTAAAAGTGCCCACCCTCAATAACTCAACAATGAATCAGAATTTGTGAAAACACTCAGACAGGTCGATTTTTGATGACAGAGGGACATTATCTGGAATACAATGCTTGTTTCTACCAGCAACCCCCTGGAGAGGGTTGCAACCCCATCAGGAATTTGAAAAGGGAAGTGGGTAGTTTTGTAGCACAAATGTATGCATGGATTCAAATTTGTATGAACCTGCAGTTTGTGTTCTTATAAAGTGAGTATTCATAAAGTTACAGGGTGTTTTTTATGGAATTATGGTACCGATAAAACAAAATGAAACAGAGATGTTCTAATTGATCGTATAATTTCTATTGAAAGGAAAATATTTTTAGCAAACAGTATTAGTAAAAATTTACCACAAATTCTCAAATTTCTCACCATTAGATTGCATGCAGCGATAAAACAGTGATTATCTTTTGTTCCAAGACGAAGAAAAACTAAACAATAAGGGATTAAGAAGTGTTAACCCTTGGGAGGTGACGTGGATCATTTGTACATCTCCGATGACGTCGGTCCAAGAGACCGATAGGCCCATATGAGTTCCAGCGACAATTTACATTACAAATATATCATATTTAATTACTCTAATGATTAAACAACCTGTCAATATCTATAGAATATATATTTATTTCAAAATAAAATAAAATGAAAAATAATTCTTATTGAGAGACAAAACAAATTACTTAAGATCTTACTTTTTAATTTAACTTAAAACTTATTATAGTCTTTCCTCAGAGCAATGACTGCAAATAATATTTGCATGTTCCAGGCAAAGAAACGTATTGCAAATTCTGCAATAATATTTGGTTTTTCTGTCTTGTTTAGATGTGCAAACTTGACAACGTCCAGATCGTTCTGGATATGCATTTCTTTGATTTTCAATTGGAAGTTTCCACATTTCTTGAATTCTATCTCGAATATGGCGAGGAATATGATGGTCAGCTTGTCTCCTTATCATATGATTTTTTGTAAGGCCAATAGACAAATTTGTCAAAAACTTCCTCCTGACATACAATGTATCTTCTTTTTGATTATTTTTGAAAATTATAAACGAATTAATTCCAGTCACATTTAGCAGAGTATAGAACTAGGGATGTGACCTCGATTCGGAAAAATCGATTAGTCAAAAATCGATTTTTTTTGCTTAGAAATAAATCGATTTGTGAAAAATCGATTTGAAAGTAAAATAATCGATTTTTATTTATACTCGACTTTCTATACGAAAAATGCCTATTCGATGTATTAGTGGAAATATATTATGAATATCGAAGTGAAAACTATTCAAGATAATAAGTATCAAAAAATAGCCAAATGGACCATTTTCATATTTTCTTACTGTCGCCAGCAAATTTTAGTAGGAGTTTTACTAGAGGAAGACATTTTTATGGTTAACGACAATTATTTTGACACTTCAAAACTTCAAAGATGAAAATAAAAACCATAGATATATACTATATATTGAGTACAGATATATATATTGCGATTTCTATGGTATAAACAAAAAAGATCACAACTTATTATATATTAGTACGTACAGATGGCGCTGATTTTTTATCGACTTGTTCAGTAAACTTATCCATTTTTTCATCCATCGCACAGATAGCTCCCGTTACAAAAATCGATTTAAAATGTGTAATTCTTATAATTGATTTATTAAAAATCGATGTTTACCATTAGTAAAATCGATTATAAAAAATCGACAATGAAAAAAAAATAATCGATTAAAATAAAAATCGATTTTTATTCACATCCCTATATAGAACACAACCATAGGCCATCTTCTGGTATTCCGTGCTACATTGTAGTTTGAAGATAATTGATCCACCATATCAACTCCTATCTTTGTTTTGTTGTAATCTATGATCATCATGGGCTTTTGAGTGATTTCGTGAATTTCATCATCATCGTGCATTGAAGATATCAATAAGACATTTTTCTTAGGTTTTGGGACATGTGATGCCAAAGTACAATTTTCCCTGAATGCAAACATACTTGATGGAATTGGCCGATCTTTGCAATCTATAAATTGGGATGGTAGCTGTCGCTTGTTTTTGCGAATTGTCCCTAGAAGGGTTAACCTGTGTTCTTGTAGTAATTTTTCACAAAGATCTATACTAGTGAACCAGTTGTCTGTAGTTAAGTTTCTATTTGTTCCACTAATAGGCTCAACGAGCCTATTTACTACATCAATGGCCGAGTTGCTAACGGCGTAGGGAGAATCATAGGGTTGTTTGCCAAGATAGACTTCCATATTTGCTGTATAAAACATTATAGCATCTGATAATGCAAATATTTTAATCCCATACTTAGCCGGTTTGGAAGGTATATATTGTCTAAATGAGCATTTACCGCGAAACGCCACTAGCATTTCGTCTATGGTGGCGTGATGAGAAAGACTGAAGTTTTTTTTACACTTTTCGTTTATTTGATTAAAGACGTCACGAATTGGAGCAAGTTTATCTAAAGCTTTTCTAGCATCCCTTGTTTCATGATCATCAAATCTAATATGTCTTAAAAGAAAAAGCCAACGTTGCTGTGACATCGTCAAGCGAAATAGTTCCAGTGAATCCCCAGCAGTACTGAAAAGTTCCTCACAATTCAGTCTATTCATTTTTTTAACTCCAGCCAGGTACAACAAGCCAATTAACGCTTCCACTTCCATGGCGTCAGTCGGTCTTTTATATGTTTCTCTAGTATACTTTCCAACTGCAAATTGTTGGATGTGCTGATTTGTATATTTTACAATACTTTCAATAACAGGTTCATCAAAGAAAGCTTTCCAAATTTGCACAGGATCTATCAAATTTCTGTTAAGTGGTTTTGGACCAGGTAACTGAGTGATGATGTTTTTTGTTTTAGCACTACTATTTCGCATGCTTTTTGGTGGGCAATGTTTGTTCCATAGGGTAGTTTCATCTTTACCAATGTAAAATAGGCCAGATTGTCCGAGTTTTTTCAAATTTTTGTCTACTTCTGTTCGACCTTTTTAATTCTGTTCTCTCTCAGAGACTTCCTCTTCGATTTCCGAGGTTATATTTGTCATATTATCACCAAACTCTTGCTCACTTTCAGAATCTTCATCTCTTTGCTCAATATAGTCATTCTCGTTAGCAGCACTGTTGTCGTCATATAGATAAGTGTTTCCTTCTTCGGTATCTGACTCAACTTCATCCAAGTTTCTGCAACCAAGCTTGATTCTTCTCCTAACTCATTTTCCCGAATTAAGTCAATATAAGGTTGTAATATGAAAAATTTGAATACTACTTTTTGAAAATGAATAGCTTCACTTCGGTGACGTCGGTCTAAAATTTCGTCTACGAATTAGGTGAATTACGGTCTGAGAGACCGTGACACGTGTTTTACTATCGTAACTAGACGATAGATGGGTTAATTTAACACATGTACTAGGGCGCATAGATCGTCTCGCTCTGCGGCGGCGTAGTTAACTAGGTTTGTCTTCATCGTCGGTCTACCAGACCGTACGTCACCTCTCGAGGGTTAATGCCTTTTTTCTCTTCATGCTTATCAGAATCTGCACTGCCAGACCATGCGCAAAGAGATTATTGCTTTCAGAAAATTTCGTTTCAGTTTCTGTATTGCAGAATTATTAGAGGTGCGTTTTATCAGTTCCTAATAAAAATTACAAAATGGTTTACACGTTGGAGGAGAGAAAGGAAATGTTGAAAATTTATTTCCAGAACAATGACTGTGCTAGGGCTACTGCGAGGATTTTTAATGAACGACATCCTGATAAAAATGTTTATCATTCATTTATCACTCAGTTGGTACATAAATTTGAGGTAACAGGATCAGTTGCAAAAACATAATCGCACTCTTACGGTTACGGGTGAAAATGATCAAGTCGCCGTATGGCTGAACGGGAACAAGGTGGAAGTGTTAGAAAGTTGGCACAGGAAACTGGATATTCAAGGGCAAGTGTCCACAGAATATTGAAGCTGACTAAAGTTCCATCCTCATAAAATGACACTTGTTCATGAACTGAACGAAGATGATAGTGATCGGAGAATAGAATTTTCCCAAATAATTTCGCAAGAAATTAGGAACCTATTGCAAATCCTGTATTTTTGTTCGTGTGCTTTTCGGATGAAGCACCTTTTTCCTTAACGGAAACGTCAACAAACATAATTGTAGGTTTTGGTCCGATGAAAATCCTCACCTCTTTCGGGAGCAACATTCTCAACACCCACAAAAACTCAACGTCTGGATGGGTATTTTGTGAGATCACTTGATTGGTCATGTGTTCTGAAAATCTCACTGGTGAGGTTTATCTGGATTTGCTCAAAAACGTGATTGATCTTCTAATCACCGAAGCTTTGGAGGCAGATGAGAACCTTTTAGAAGAGGGGTTGTGCTTTCAGCAGGACGGAGCTCCGCCGCACTTTGCAGCTCAGGTGAGACAGTACCTGAATGGTAGGTTTCCTGAACGTTGGATAGGCCAAAGGGGCCCAGTGGAGTGGCCTGCGCGATCTAACACCTCTAGATTTTTTTTTTGAGACCACTTGAAATCACAAGTTTATAAAACTAGAGTTGCAGATTTAGACGACCTTAGAGCACGAATAGTGGCAGAATGTCGTAACATTACTCCTGAAATGCTACAGCATGTACGAAATAATTTTTAAGAACGATTGTATCGCTGCATCTAATGGCGAGCACTTTGAGCATTTGCGATAAATTTTTACTAATACTGTTTGTTAAAAATATGTTTCTTTCAATAGAGATTAAATTACGATCAATTAGAACATCTCTGTTTCTTGTAGTTTTATCGGTACCATAATTCCATAAAAAACACCCTGTAACTTTGTGAATATTAACTTTATAGAACACAAACTGCAGGTTCATACAAATTTGATCCATGCATACATTTCTTCTACAAAAATACCCACTTTCCCTATTCAAATTCCTGATGGGATTGCAACCCTCTCCACGGGCTTGCTAGTAAAAACAAGCTTTGTACCCCAGATCATGTCCCCCTGTCATCAAAAATCGACCTGTCTGAGTATTTTCACAAATTCTGATTCGTTGTTGAGTTATTGAGGGTGGACACTTTTAAATGAGATACCCTGTATATATATATATATATATATATATATATATATATATATATATATATATATATATATATATATATATATATATATATATATATATATAATTATGTATGTTCTTTTTGTTGTGGAGGAAAAAAAATCTTTCGAAGACACCGCCTATGAAGGATGATGGTCGGTAGTGTAGGATTTCCACCCACTACCCACTAAAAAACCTCCTCTTCTATTTCCCCGTTCAGAGGTGCGAGGAAGACTGGATCGGAATCGCGATAGCATTACTTGAATCCAGTCGATGCTGTGTCTTATGACATCCGCTCCTGTTTTACTGGCCCCTCTCTGAAATTTTTTCCATCAGGAGGGGTCGTGCGTAGGCTGCGATTTCACTCCAGTTTCCTTCTCTTGGTATCATGTGGTTTACTAGACTCTCAGGTTTGAGACAGTATTTGAACGTCGGAGTGCGGTGAAGGTTGAATTTGTGAAGGTATTTGTTGAAAGATCCATGTTCTGTCATCAGATGGGTCAGAAAGAAGTCTGTCTCAATAGGGTTTTGAGTGAGCCAGGTTTTGAAGTTTGGGATCAGGCGAGCTGTCCATCTACCCGTGTCGCACTTCTTCCATTTGTCTTCCCATTGTTCCAGCGTTTCCGCCCCCACTTTTGATCTGACTATCTCAGTGTTCTCGTCACTTGTTTTGAGTCCATAGAGTTTAACCCTTTCTGCTATAACAAGTACTTCACCTTTGGAGACCTTGCGATAGGCACAGGTTACCATGAGAGCTCCTCACCGTTGTACTACTGCTAACTTCCGCCGGTAGGTCTTCTGCTTCAGAATATCTGTCCATACTTCCGCTCCATAGAGTAGGATTGAGTGAACTGGGTTGGTTACCGTCTTGCCATCTTTTATGCATGCGCTTTAAAGATAATTGCGAAAGAGTAGTTTTTCGTCTATTCTCACACCTAGGTAGCGCAGTGCCCTTGTTGACGCCAATATGGTCTCACCAAAATCGGCCTTGCAGGGTGTTGGAAACCATCTCTGGCTTAGCTAGTTTCAGCCGGTGCCGTTCAAACCAGTTTTCTACGACATTGATAGTCGACCGAGCCAGGAGTTCAGCCACCTCTACGTTGTCCGCCACTACTGTGGCAGCGATGCCTGTTAGCTGGACTCGGATTCGGTTACGGAATCCCTAGTAGCTCGTCGTAATCCTAAAAGATCGGGGCCCTTAACTGAACCCTGTGGTACGCCGGCTGTCATTGAGTATTCCTGCGTGCCTTCCGTGGTTTTCACTATAAGGGTTCTTGCGTTTAGATAATCGTCTACTATGGGCAGGTTCTCTTGATTTACGTTAAATCGATGTTCCAGTGCGTCTAAGATATCGTCCCATTTTGCACTACTGAAGGCGTCCTTTACGTCCAATGTGAGTAGTATGCAGACTTTGCGCGATTTTAGGTACCAGACCACGCTTCGGATGAAATCCTCATGATTCTCTCAATTGCTCCGATCGTCGATCAGCCCTTACGGAAGCCGTACTGGTTGTCAGCGAAGCCACCGACGCGATCGATGTCATTTCGCAGTCTCGCCTGTATCAACTTTTTGAGCAATTTTCCGGCTATGTCTAGCATGCAGAGTGGCCTGAACGACGAAGGTGTTTTGGCGGTTCCTTTCCCTCTATCCACGAGGATCAGTTTCTGGCGTTTCCAGGCGGGGGCGAACGTATGCCGGTTGCAAGGCACGCGTTATAAGCATTCAGCAGTAGGTCAGGGAAGTCATGAGCTATGGTCTTGATCACTGCTGTTGGGATGCCCTCAGGACCAGGTGCATTATCTGGTTTAAGACACTTGGCTGCATCTTGCAGTTCCTTGGCTGTGAAAGATGAGAGTTCACCACTATTTGCGTAGTGTCTTTTTTTCTCGTGGACGTTGGTTTGGAATAGCTCTGCTACGATGGTGTACATTTCATCCGGTGCTTTTGGCGCTTCTGGTGAAGTCTTTCCGAGTTTTTTGACATTCTGGTTCAGGTCATTGCAGATTTCTTTTCATCATGCTCAATAAAAATGCTTTAATTTATATATTATTATATATCTCTGTTTCAGAGATTCAACGCCGAAAGACAAATAAATTGACGCACATCTGATACATTCGACAGCTGAAAAACCAGTTCGGTTAGAAATTTTATATCCTAAGAGTAGACGAAAAGGATTGCTTTCAAAACATTGATCATTTACATTCTGAATAAACTCTTCAGTTTCTCCGTTGATGTTCTAAAAGTCTCGGGCAATAACTTCAGTGCTTCTAAGGTGTCAAGTTCCATGCGGTATCCTTGCAAAAGATCCATATCAGAAGTTTGCAAATACTTTTTGAAAGAGGAGTAGTATGCATGAAAATTTTTGTAAACAATATAGCAGTAATAATCGGTTCATATTTTAAAAAAACCATCAAGCAGAGTTTGTGCTTTACATCGAACCTCGGTACTACAGTTTTGGCATTTTGCAATTTTATATTATGTTTGACATAACTCGACAATAATACCGTTTCGAATAGCAAACATTTTCGATAGTGCTATATCTTTTGCCCAGCAGCTGGTCCCAACTATAATATTCAAAAAGCTACTAGTTTGTGTGGTGCAGTTTTTTATATATTCATTCTTTAATTGGATTCTCTGACAAATACTTCTGCTTCGTTGATAATCCTTAATAAGCTAACGACCGGGACTGTTAGTTTTTTAATACAGTTGTATCAAGTCCCAACTCTCTTATGCAATGAGCCACAACTTCCTACTTGTCTTATCCTTCGCCAGAGGTACAGGTAATTAGTCTAATCAATCGCTCATATATTTTATTGTCCTTTGCAAAAAGAATTATTACTGAACATTGATCAAAAATAATTACCTGTTCTTGATTGGTGTCTATTTGAATTGAATATATTCGGGCATTTTTTACTTCATCGGCAATTTTTGCTTCAATGTGGCTTGATATTGCCTCTATTATTACATTTACTGTCGTCTTTGATAGAAGAGTTGATAAATTACTTATGCCTTTTGAATGACCTACGAGACGTTTTCGACTCTGCTTTATAACTTCCTCAATTAATTAGATGGTTTCATTTAATCGCTTGAGCCCTTGCTTATTGTTTTCTATTTTAGCCCGTTGTTCTGCTACAGCAATTAAAAATAAACTATGTACGTCTTTATTATTCCTGTGTAATAATTAAGCTGAGTACATGTGCCTTGGTTGATTCATGCTCTTCCAACCTTGTGTAAATATGTTTTACTTTTACAGAAGAATTGATACCATTAACGCATTTTCGTAATCCCATACTGTTATTTTAAATTAAAGGTATTCAGATGACAATTGAAAAGTCAGTGTTAACGGCCGCCGGCCGTTAAGAAATCACTTGTTCAAATATTTATTTCAAAACATCATTCTGCTTACAATAACAACATTGAAATCTTGGTCCACAGAGAGTGATAGATAGGCTAATAATACATCTTCATTAACCACCTTTACATTCTTGGTTTTACGCCACATTTAAAAATTTTCATATTCATTTTGATATCGCTCTTGAGTTATTTTCGGCAGTTAATCAACACTCGCTGCACTGCACATGATTCTCCCAATATTTCTAAGGGAATTTGATTTTGTTCCTCAATTTCATCCATGGTCGTCGTTAAAGCGAACTTGAGAACACAAAAAACTGACGTTTATAAAACTGTCAAACTGTTCCATGACAACAGAGTGCACGACGTTGGGATTTTTCTTTAGAATTGCGAGGTACGGGGTTTTTTCTTTCTTCGGAATCAAAGCTTGAAACACAATGCTCAATGATTTTGCTTGACATGCAGCAAGGTGTATTATTTGCGACAGCTGTGGACCTCCAACTTAGGCGTCCAGAATTTATCGTAAGGGATTGGTACCATGTACATGTGGCACGAAAGTGAATGCTCGAAAGGTTCTCAAGATGTTATGGGTGCATTCGCGTTGGGCGCTCACACGCTTCAAGCGCGCTTAAGCGTCGTTTTCTGTGATCAGAACCACAGAAGTGGTGCTTCAAGCGCCCAACGCGAATGAACCCTATAGACCGGGAACCGAGAGGGTTTTTGCATGTATCATAGGCCACACGACGAGGCTTTGGGGGCTGATAGACAATGTTATTCCCGGCTTTGAATTCTCGGTATGGCACCCCTAAAGTGTAGCTTTTAGGAGGGGTGAATTTTCAAACGTGTTGTCTATATCCATGACCCTGGATCATACGCTCCACTTTGATTCTTGTATTATGTCGTCAAGCAAGTCGCCAAAGTCCGCAAACTCAATATGCCATACCAATATGGCGTCACTTAAGGTCTGCCATACTTACCGAAACGTGTGATTTATCCACTATGAACATGGATCATAGGCCCCACGCTGTTGTTTCGTGATCTTTGTTAATAATGAACCCTAGAACGAAGATCTCAAAACGCCATACCTCTGGGGCGTCGCCAAGTGGCCGCCATACTGGGGCAAACATGTAATTTTCAGCAATGAACATGTATAATAGGCCCCACCATAAAAATGTGTCTCCTTTATTCATTTTGATGTCCTGAACATAGTTCTGAAAGCGCCATACCCGTGCGATGTCGCCAACGTCAGATATTGGCTTACAAAGTTGTCACATTTTTATAGGTTAAGTGTATCAAAGGCCCCACTACCATACCGGCATTTTTACGTGTACCTATTTTGATGTATAAAAAACGAATATATCATTGCCATACCTATGGCATGTCGCTAACGTCAGATATTGGCAAAATTGTCACATTTTTATAGTATTTTAAGTGTATTAAAGGCCCCACTGCCATACCGGCAATTTTTGGTGTATTTTGAATTATAAAGATGAAATATATCACAGCCAAAACCATAGTATGTTGCTAACGGGCACAATTAATCGTATATATAATATATATATATAATTTATTCTTAATTTTTATGTACATGATAATATTGTGTAGAATTTTTTGCATGTATAGACATATTAAAAAAATACAATAGTGGTTATTCTCAAGTAATATATATATATACATATATATATATATATATTTATATATATATATATATATATATATATATATATATATATATATATATATATATATATATATATATATATATATATAATTTTTTCTTGATTTTTATGTACCTACATGATAATATTGTGTAGAATTTTTTGCATGTATAGACATATTAAAAAGATACAACAGTGGTTATTCTCAAGTAAAATTGTTATCAAAATACTAATAATGTATATAATGTATAGGTATTGTTCTGCGCTGTAAAAACAGGTGTTTTATGTTAAAAATATTTTGCGTTAAAAACACAAACCAGCTATGAAATAAAATAATGTATGCCAAATAAATGATAAACATTTCGACAATTAAGTACATCAAGAAAGAAATTTATTTAATTCAAAACACTTCGCTCGAAATAATTGAATTTGAACTGATAGCTGACATAGAATTAATGCAAGATATACTACAAATGTCAATAAAAGTCCAAATTATAAATATTTTTGCCCTTTCGGTAGGTCTCTATATATTCCTATTTCTCCCTATCCCAGGTTTTACCCAGATGTTGAAAATTCTGTAATCATTAAAGAATAAAATTTCTTTCTTGAGCGGACGCTGCCAGTTCGCCGGGTTTCGAATCCAACCATTTTTCTGTCGGCAGTTTGTGTGAGAAGTGTACGTGAAATTCTTGCCGCTATAGATAAAGACACTTTTAATGGAAAACGAACCTGTTTTATTTGTAAATTAGGTGATGATAGCGTTATTTCATTTAAACAAGAATCGTTTCATAAATGCAAACATTCTTTGCAAATCCGCCAATTGTGTAATTTGAAATACAAAAAAGTTAGTTTGTCGCATGAAATAGGTGACAAAAGCGGGTACCATTTATCATGTTATCGGTCTTTCAACGCTATTGGAAAAAAACATAAAGAACAGTTCGAGCGATTGCAAATTGATAAAGATGAAGATACGGAACCTGGAACTTCTCAGTCTGGATACAAGGATGTTCATATACGCGTTTCAATTTTATAATTATTTCATTTTGTGTAATTTTTTTGTATACCTACATTATATTGATAATTCTCGTTGATCAGTAGTTTAACGATAAACTTCAATCATCAGTGATCTAGATAACCTAAAAGTACGCTTTTTCAGGAAAAAAAGCATTTTGAATATTTTGTCCGCCATATTGGATCCGCCATCTCGATTTTTACAATTTTGACAACGAATTCGTAATCAGCGACCTCGAAAACCTATGAATACAAGTTTGGAGGCAATTCTGCCGAGCCATTTCAGAGCGTGGCTAAAAATTTAAAAAAATGGTTTTTTTGGTATGGCACCACTTTAACGACACAGTATCGGTATGGCAGTGTGATCCCAGCTAAAGTGATGCAAAAGAGCATCTTAAAACCAAAACGCCATACCGGTACCTATTATACATGTTCATTGCAAAAAATGACATGTTTGCCCCAGTATGGCGGCCACTTGGCGACGCCCCAGAGGTATGGCGTTTTGAGATCTTCATTCTACAGTTCATTGTTAACAAAGATCACGAAACAACAGCGAGAAGCCTATGATCCATGTCCATAGTGGAAAAATTACACGTTTCGGTAAGTATGGCATACCTTAAGTGACGCCATATTGGTATGGCATATTGAATTTCCGGACTTTGGCGACTTGCTTGACGACATAATATAAGAATCAAAGTGGAGCCTATGATCCAGGGTCATGGATATAGACAACGCGTTTGAAAATTCATCCCTCCTAAAAGCTACACTTTAGGGGTGCCATACCGAAAATTCAAAGTCGGGAATAACATTGTCTATCAGCCCCCAAAGCCTCGTCGTGGGGCCTATGATTCATGCTAAAACCCTCTCGGCTCCCGGTCTACTATGTCATGTTTGCTGAAGTATATGAAATTTGTTAACCAAACTAACCCACATCGATGTATATAAGGCGTGGACCACAGTTTTTTGGTTTCTATACATTCATTCATTAGTCATTGAAAAAGCAAAGAGGAGGCTAACTCATATTTTTAGTCCCGAAGATTGGATTAATTTTGTAGCAAGAGTAAGTAGAAAATTAATTGTCGTAAATATGCAGCCTGAAGACTTTAAATCCATGTCTCCTATGGATAACATGCTGGAATCTAATCTTCAAGGATTAAGTTAAATGCACTGGCTGCATTTTGAAAAACAAAATATTTTCAAACTTCTTTATGAAGAAGTTTGCAATACTGATTTTCCTTATGAAGAAATGTATGTATCCAAAAAATGTTGTTCTCGTGGCTTACTTTGAAAAATTCAACCTCCAAATATAAAATTGGCAAAATATAATAACTTTATGCAACTGCTTCCGTATGTACCACTAATACATTAAGATTTTCATAATTCGTTGAACCCAGCCCAAGAAAGAAATGACATTAAAGACGAGGATGACACATTTGGTGACGAATCAGACGATGAATATCAAAAAAAAATTTATTATTTTTTGCTCGTAAATGTTATCATTAATTCAGAAGTTTTTATCGATACCTATTTACACAAAAAAATCATTAATATTAATTTATATAGTGTAATTCAAAATTACTAAACTGCTTTGTCTTGAAGTACGACCCTGTAAAAAAAGTCAGATTTCAGAAAGTTCTGGATTTAATTTGAAGTTATAAGGCAAAACAATAAGTAAACAATATCAAATGAAAAATTCAGGTAGTTTAGACTACTAGATTTTTTTTCTGAAGTAAAAATATTTTGAATTCAAATATTTACATTTTAGTACTTGGACCCCCTTGGCTTCTGACCCCTTTATGGAAATATGTACATTGAACAATAAATATATTATTCTATCAAAATTATGAAACATGTAATGCAGAAGCAATCTTGATACAGCACAATAGGATGAAGAGCACACAACATGCCATTAAAGATATGGCTTATACACCATATAATAGGGAATTATTGAACACCGTCCTTTAAGGTAATGCCTTAATAAAGTTAAGCCTTATTTAAATAAAGCCAAACCTTAAATGTCAGGGTAGAAATTGAGTTATTGAAACTCACTCCTTAAATTGACAGTTCTTAGGACAGCGATAGTTTCATTTCTAACCTAAAAAAAATTCTACTTTTACTTGTGTCTTGTCTTTTGTTGTTAAAAAAAAGTTCAAATTTCAATGATATTTAATTGTAATTTTGATAGCGGTTTAAAACAGTATGGAAAATATTTTGGAAGCCGTAATTTTAGAAGGTGGGGCCGGTGTTGCTTGAGAAGGCCTTGCCAGTCGAAATTTGAATGTTATTTGACCTTATCACCTCCCATCCTTCGGGATTTGATAGGGGATTTTGTCCTAAAAACTCTCTTAATAGGGCCAAATCATCATTATAAGTAAACCTTAATCTGTTTTTTTATTATGCTGCATTCTTGACCAAGGCTTCGTATTGGTCCACTCATATTTCATAATTCAAACTTGAACATTTATTTAAAAAAAAAACAGAAAATTGCAGCACTAAACCGATCCAAAACAAAATTCAAACCGAAAATACAGACGGATTACTTGAGTTGAGAAACATTTTTTGGGAGGTTACTAGGTTAGGTTTGGTGAATTAGGGAAATAAGGAAACCTTAAATATTTACGGTATCTAGTCGTAAATAGGGGAAAGCAGTATTATGGTTCCCTTATTAAATTTTTTCTAGTGCGCATGAGTACCCCTTATTTTCGGAACGACCATAATAAGGCATTTACCTTAAAGCGTTTCCAATAATTCCCTAATGAATTGTAAAAAACCGATAAAGAATGTCGCACCACAGAAGAAAATTTACACCTGACAATGCGGAACCATGTTACTATACCTGTTTGGTGTTTAGCTCATACTTTTAATTATACTTCCGTAATTGTATAGAAGATTCCACTTACGTACCCCTGCGATTTAGATGAATATGTTATATTCTATTATATACTTATATTTTCTATCTATTTTATTATACAATTTCCTTTCATTTTTTACACACAGTGTAAACTATGGATTAAATAAACTATATGAACATATTTCAAAACTAAAATTTAATTTAAAATCTACAATCTTCATCGTGTTAACCTACGTGGACACATTTTCAGTCTTTTGATTTTTTAGGGCTCCACTAGGGATCATTTGGTTCAGTATATATCGAGTAGCTACTTCTAAACAATGAAAGGATTTAGATCAAAAGTTATGGCAAATTGTTATGTTCTAGTGACAATAGGGTCTTAAAGTAATGGAGGTAGAACGTGAATAGATGGCAAGTTCTTTCCCTCAGTAACTGCTGGAGGATATGGTCCGGTAAGTACCGCAGCAGCAGCGTAGGGTTCTTCCATTCGCAATACCGAGACAACCGGAGTCTTCTGTTCTTCAACACTTGACATTGATAAAAGCGGCAAAAAACCTTCAACATTTACAACTTCTTCGACAGCTGCTTTTTCTTGAGTAAATGACGCTGTTTGAACTTCGTTGGTTGGGAGTAGAGAGTATGGAACACTCTGTATCACTTTAATGGGTATTGCTGCAGAATATGGACTACTCAGTGCTTCTTCCTCAGATACAGAAGCGGCACCTGATAAAACTGTTAATTCTGAACTTGATACTATTGGTGGAAGTGGATCTGGATTGTTAAAATTCTGGTCAATAAATGCAGGTCGATATGATATTTTTTCAACTATAATTGGCGCTGAATGCGGGTCAGTTTTTACTTCAATGATTGGAGCTGGAAGATGAGATATAGAGTTTGGAATTACTTGTGGTGAAACCTCATTAATAATTTGAACTGCTGCTGGATATGGAGCATTTGGCACTTCTTCAAATGTAGCTGGATACGAATAAGGTTTCACATCAATAATTGTAGTTGAAAGGGGAGGTAAAGGATCTTGGACTTCAAGAGGGATAATTTCTTCAATTACGTCAATTGCTGTTGAATGTGGATCTCTTGGCACTCCTTCTTCAATAACTGGAACATACAAAGGAGGCAGGGGATCTTGAACAGGGGAAATTTCTCTGTTGATTGCTGGTGGATATTTCCCATTAGAGTTTTCTTGAACAACTGATGCTGCTGCATATGGATAATTGGGGGACTTAATCATTGTTGTTGGATATGGGTTAGTTTTAACTTCTTCAATAGGAGTTGAAAGGAGCTGTAGAGGGTCTTGAACCACAACAGGGGGGATTTCATCAATTGCTGCTACTTGATTTGAGTCACTTGACATTCCTTGCACAAAATCTTTTTCTGGATATTCACTTGTTAATTCTTTCTTCAAAGGTTCATTTGTATAACGAAGATCAGTTCCAACTTCAACAGCAGAGGTTTTAGATAGAGAATCTTCAACAATAACAGGAGCAACTACTCCTATTGGAACGGATGGTGGATATGGTTCATATATAACTGTTATGGTTTCCATTGCTGGAGGAGTATCAGGTATCACTTTTCTTACTGGAGGGTACGGTCCACTTGATTCGTTGTCATGTTCTGCAGCTGGATACGGATTACTGGAAGTAACAGCAGGATCTAATGCTGCTTCGATTTCTTCGGGCACATTCGGGGATACTTGAAAAACTTCTGGCAGAGCTTCACTTTCTACTGTTAATGGCGGTTCAGGTGCTTTAATAGTAGCAACTGGTACAATTGGGGCTGGTGGTGGATAAGGGCCTTCTTGAGGTCTAGCACTCAGATTGCTTGTACCAGCTAGAATAAGCAGGAGGCTGTACATGAAATCCTGCAAAATTATAAATATACATTAAATTCTTGCACATATCAGACATCAAACAATGAATACTGATGAAGTTAGATAAACGTTAGTGATTAATAGTAATCAGCTTCGTGATTTATTATTGAATAATATTCATGAAAGAAATAATTTTTGGCTATCAATATACGATATAAGTCACAAAATTTTGGACAATGATTGAAGTTTAGAAATAGAAGCTGTATAGTCCTATAAATGAATTCAATATAAGTTATACTACAGGTTACATGTAGTTTTTCAGTATATGTATATTAATATATATATATATATATATATATATATATATATATATATATATATATATATATATATATATATATATATATATATGTATATATATATATATATATATATATATATATATATATATATATATATATATATATATATATATATATATATATAATATGAGTATTTTAACTTTTGTTCAAATAAACGAACATAAAAATAAAATCATTTTCCTCATTTAGTCCGAACGATTTCCGTGTTTCTGAAGGAATATCCGCAATTTGAAGCAGAAATGTTTTCTTCTTATCAATGTGTAGCTCACCGTTGAAAAGTTTATTAAGTAAAGAAGTTTTTAAAGAAGAGTGAAGCTCTCAATTGTTGTTCCTTTTTTAAAGATTGAATTTTTAGGTTGATTAATTTTCACAAAATCACTAATTGTGTGAAATAAAAATCCTCGTATGCGCCTTTGGTACCAACAGTTGTACTGAAAAATATTAACTACCTATTTGAACAAACACACATTACAGAATATTCTCCGGCCGATGCCGGAGTTTTTAAAATTCTCCCTTGAACGGTCAATGGGAATTCTGTAGCGTCGAGACTCATGAAACTAGCTCCGTTGATATGTTGATTTGATTCTTCATCAATTTTTTAAATGATTTTCCCAAAGTCTTATCATCTTAATATATATATATATATATATATATATATATATATATATATATATATATATATATATATATATCTTATATATAAAATTCTCGTGTCACAGTTTTCGTTCCCATACTCCTCCGAAACGGCTTGACCGATTCTCATGAAATTTTGTGAGCATATTGAGTAGGTCTGAGAATCGGCCAACATCTATTTTTCATCCCCCTAAATGTTGAGGGTAGTCCACCCCTAAATTTTTGTTTTTAATTTTTTATGATACAGCATACAAAAATACATACAATCCTAAATTTTCATCCCTCTACGATCAACCCCTATTTTTTATTTGTTAAACTCCTTCGAAATGACTCGACCGATTCTCATGAAATTTTGTGTGCATATCAGTTAGCTCTGAGAATCCGACAAAATCTATCCCCCTAAATGTTAAGGGAGGTCCACCCCCTATATTTTTCAGACAAAATTTTCCGTTCTATTTTTTTTATGATACAACATTCAAAAATACATCCAACCCTAAATTTTCACCCCTTTACGATCAACCCCTATTTTTTATACTCCTAATGATTAACATTTTTATGAATTTTTTGAACAAATTTTTTTTTTGATTTTTTTATGATGTTGCTTTAGAAAATACATACAACTCTAAATTTTCACCCCTCTATCAACAACCCATATTTTTCAATAGCCATTTTAATAATTTAAACAACGTTTGCCGGGTCAGATAGATTGATAGATAGATAGAAAGATAGATAACTAGATAGATAGATAGATAGATAGATAGATAGATAGATAGATAGATAGATAGATAGATAGATAGATAGATAGATAAATAGGTAGACAGATGGATAATAATATTATTCAACGAAATTGTAATTTTGTGCGAGTAGAATACTATACTTTGTCCACGACTTCCTCGAAAAAATTAGTAATAATCTGCATTTTCAACAATAAAAATAGTTATCAAAAGCGTTGACATAAGATTTTCTGTGTTCACTGAAAACTGCATACTCACGTAAACGTCAACTATTTCACTTGACATCGATTCCATTCCTTTCTTTCACTCTGATAAAAATGAAATAGATAATTTACTAGAGTAAATATTCAATAAGTTGGGCATTATATTAAATATTAGTTTAATAATTTGCCTAAAAGTTATCTTAGTTACATAAAACCTAAAAATCTAATAACAATACTATCCTAACAATGTGAATGATAGTCTCAAGTTTGGACATACGTTTTGAGTGTGACGTCATGCAGTGTATAATAAACCATTATACACACTAGTGAATAATAGGTATAATTATACTTCAGGAAGCACACGTATAATGAATGATTTATAGTACAGTCGTGGACAAAAATAATTTATATGGCTGAACGTTTGCCCGGTCAGATAAATTGATAGATGGATATCCAGATAGATAGACAGATAGATAGATAACTCTCTAGATAGAAAGATATATAGTTAGATAGGCAGATATACATCGGCAGACAGATGAATAGATAAAAATAATTTATATGGCAGAACAACGTTTGCCGGGTCAGCTAGAATATATATATATATATATATATATATATATATATATATATATATATATATATATATATATATATATATATATATATAAATATATATATATATATATACAGGTTGTTCGGCACATATTCCATCAAAATTTTTTGAGATATTGTTGGGATCATTTGCTACCTTTCCTCCTTAGACTCTGGGTCCTAAGATTCACGGTTATGGAGATATAATTTTTTGAATTTTTTTGTCAAATTACCCAAAATCCCGCCTTTAAACTATCGTATATTTCTTACTAATGCCTGTACAAGCACCATTTTTTTGAATAAATATTCTATAATGTATTCTTGTTTAAATAATTAATATCAATGACTTTCTGCCGAACACAAAAATTCATTACATCTGACAGTACCAAAGGCATTTACGAGGATTTTTTTTCCACAAAATTAGTGAAAATGAAACAACTTCAAAATTCAATGTTGAAAAAAGTAATATCAATTGAGAGCTTTACTCTCTTTTAAAATATTCTCCACTCAATGAACTTTCTAACGGTATGGTATACAATGAAAAAAAAAATTCTGCTTCAAATCGCGGTTATTCTTTCAGAAAGACGGAAATCGTTCGGACTTGTACGCACGTTATCATCGCTCGACGACATGCTGCTAACTCTATATATATATATATATATATATATATATATATATATATATATATATATATATATATATATATATATATATATATATATATATATATTGGGATCTGACATGGAGGCGGAGCTTAGGTCAAAACATGGCGTCTCAAAACCAACTTTCAACACAAATTATATGAGAGATTTGAAAGTTCTTTGAGTTTATCCTATAACAATGTTAGTTTCGAACGAAAGTGTGAAGCTTTATGAAGGTGGAAATTTACTCCAGCGAAAATGTAGGCTGGAAAGATCCAAATTCATGAAACAATGTGGGAAAAATGAAGAGAATTCGAGGCCTGCTATCGTGAACTTTACTGCTTTTTGCTCATCTATTTTGATTTGATTTAATTTGAATTGTAAAATACCTAGTCAAAATCAACTGTAGGTATTTGTTTCAGTGATATGAAATTATTAGTTCGAGCTTTGTCATGCAGGAAGTTTATAATCGGCCAGATATAATGGGCAATTATCAATAAACATATTTCAAATTTTTTTATTGATGATTCTGTATCACACTCTACAAATTAATTATTTCACGAAAAACATTCATTTAGTGGTATATGGATTCAATGAGAAATCATAATGTTTCATATAATCAAATGTGGTTTTCATAATGAAACACCATCAACCATAATGCAACTAAGATGTATCAATAAAAATTAATATACAAAGAAAAACTTTCGTGTGTATTCTTCAATATAATAAGCATCATATACATAAATTTGTTACTCCATCATTTCACTTAATCTTCCATGAATTTGTCATCTTCTAAGATCGAAGAAGAAATATTTATCGTACTACATATCACTGTGAAAATTTCTTCTAATAATATCAATAAATTTCCAGACAACACAGATCCAACAATTTCAAATGTTTTGGCTGCAGCATCCGGAATTTTCATTAATAAAGGAAACTAATCTAAGTTTCAATCATAGGGCTTGATTACCTGGAAGAATGTGATTTTCGTTTGAAAAATGCAAAAACACACCGTTATTCTAGGAGTTTTATGATTCTTGTTCAGATTGATTTTCCATACCTTCAAAAAATAAATCTTTTTTTTTTCTCCAAAATGATTTTCTCTCAATACAAAATATTTGTTTAGCTTCGGAAACCGATGAAAGCTAATACTTGCATTTGTATATGCTTTAGAATTACAATTTTTCACGCCACAACACTCTCTAGACTTGCTGATTCTACGTTTTGCAAAACTAACACTTTCCATTATTCACCTTTTGCGACGTTATTTGTAAGAAATCAAAAACTTTACATGCAATTACATATGTTGACGTTGGAAATAAAAACTTCATCCATCTGGCTGCCAGAGTTCGCCAGCTGACATGTCAGATCCCAATAAATATATATATATATATATATATATATATATATAAATATATATATATATATATATATATATATATATATATATATATATATATATATATATATATATATATATATATATATATATATATATATATATATATATATATATAATTCTGAATTTTAAACTCGGCCTACTACGAATTGACAAATAGGGCCGATTCTCAATATTTTGTATCGCGTTAGAGATATCGAAAAAAGTTATGAGAAAAAGTTGTTCAGAAATTTTTTTTAGCTCTATATACTAATTTTCTTGACAAAATTCGCATTTTTAATTTTTTCAATACTTTGATATCCCAAAATAATTTTTTTCATTTTATAATTAGTGTGCCATGGAAAATAATAAAATTGACAGAAGTGTCAAATACTAGTTAGTTTGAAGTATTGCGTTAAGTTAAATTTAGTGAATTAGTGATCAGAGAATCAAAATGCCATTAACTTTACGTGAAAAAATCGAAATAATTCGGTTGCTTGGTGATAATTATCGTAGCAGCAGACAAGTTGCTGCAGAGTTTAACTGGAGGCACCCCGAACGTGCTTTTGTTACTCATGGAAAAGCAGCCGCTGTAAATGCTCTTTTCAATGAAACTGGCAGTGTTGTTAAAATGTATCTGAATGTTCAACCTCGTCGAATACACCCGCATCTTGAGGTAACTATATATTGGCGGCTTCCCTGAACTTAGACGAGTAGCTAGACAGAATAGAAAAAGAACTGAATAATGTATTCGAATAGACGGAGATCTAGTTGAGAAAGACCTCATCTAATTACAGTTAATTAATTTTTTGTATCAGAAAAATTATTGTTTTATAAATCTTCTCTAAATTTAATCAGTCATAAGAATAAAATGATTATCATAAAAAAAATTCTCATTCCTTTATGTGAATTATTTTATTGAAATATTTGAATACATAACACTATTAAATTATCAAGTAGTCAAGTTCTTAGTTTCCATAGGGTACTAGTTATAAAATTGAGAAATAAACTTAATAATTTTGAATTATAACCAAAATATTGAAAAAATTGTATTTAGTCATGAAAATTGGTATATGAACCTAAAAAAATTTTCTGAACAACTTTTTCTCATAAAATTTTTCCATATCCCTAACGCGAAACAAAATATTGAGAACCGGCCCTATTTGTCAATTCGTAGTAGGCCGAGTTTGAAATTCAGAATTCAGTTATCTTAAAAAATATGACACATCACCGTTTATGACTGTACGAAATTTCAAATCTGTGTTTCTTTAAATAACCATAATATGGGGGTGTCTTCATCCTAAATGCGATACACTGTGTATATATATATATATATATATATATATATATATATATATATATATATATATATATATATATATATATATATATCATATTTCAAATATCGTGATCCAGGAGGTATAAAACGGATTAATAACCATTCCTCTAAGTCACGGTTGTTTTTCGATAAATTGCAATAGTTTATAATTTTCATGGAAAAACGACTGAAAAGTGCTTACCAAAATATAGTATTGATAATAATAATAGTAATAATTAGATCTTTTATGTTCTAAATAATATAACAGAACTACTACAGCTATTACAACAATTATACAACGAAATAATAGCATGTGCCAGCCTACTTAACATCGTTAAAATCAAGCAAAATAAACGAATGAAATGAAATATCTTTGATCGTCCAACATCTCCGTCATTCCACAAATGATACATCGAGGCCCATATAAAATAAAATAACACGGCCAGACTAATAAACCAACTGAGTATGTTGAAATATTTTTCTATCGGTGATCTGCATTTTACAGGAGGGGTAAAACAACAGTTCTCAAAATGTTTGAAAAACTAGATTTTGTTCAATGTGCTGAAGTTTTTAAAAACAGTAATTCTACTCAAGAAGAAGTTATCACCAACGGCATCCGCTTTCTTCTTTCTATGTACGGAGCTCCTAAAAAAACTACCTGCTTAGATAAGCATCGATATGTATGTTTCGTTAAAAATACTAAGAACAAAAAGCAAGTTCAATTAGCTTCTCTTCCTCCAACCTCAGCTGCTGCTCATCAACATCTTCGGGTATATTACCAAGTTCAAGTGCGGCTTAGTTATCAGCTAGACCCTACAGACTGGGGTTGGAAGTTGGTCGACAATACATTGGAACCAGTTCGAACTTTACTCCTACCTGCACCGGAGAAACTGCTGAACAGAATTTTTTGCAACTGCAAAAAGGGATGCAGTGTTAAATGTGGTTGCAAAAAAGTCGGACTGTTTTGTTCTCTGGCATGTACAAACTGTCAAGGCCGGTCGTGCTCCAATGTTGAATCACTAACAGAGGAGGATTCGTTTGATTCCTACGAGGATACATCGCTATTGACTCAATTTACTTGCACTCAGAATGAAGAAGAAGAAGAAGAAGAACGAGAAGAGTTTGACGGTTTAAAATTCACCACTTTTTTTTTTTTATCTTTTCCAATATTTACAAATTTCCGTAATTTTGCAATAGTTTCAAATTAAACAGGATCACAACTGACCGGTGGAGTAGGCCTACGGGGGAAACCACGTTAAAAAAAATGCGCTAAGTACACTACTTCATAGGTGGCGTGGAAACGTGTGCATATTATGACTATTGCAACTTGTACAACTTTTTGAATCGTTATATTTTATTATTTTATGATCTACAATTTTTGTCTGAAATATTTTTATGATAAAACTTACCGTTTCGTTGAAAATCGTGAAAAACTCATTTTTTTGACCTTTGACCTTGAATAAAATTTTCTCCATACAGGGGAAAGATGGGGAACTTTCAAATGTTATTTTTAATCATATTTTTAACAACCTTACTGATTTTCAGCTTGATCGGAATTTATGTAGCTTCGAATGTTTAAATTGACCGGACTACATATCATCTGCAAATCAAAAAAAAATAAAACCGGTCTATGTACTGAACCTCTCGCATTGAACTTATCGAATTTCCTATCTGGACACAGTGCCTTCAATAGATTAAGTCAGGAATAAGTTGAACGGAGCTATCACAAATCCACATTTTTCCAACGTTGATAATAGCTCCCGATGATCCACCCAGTCATTTGCTTCTCAGTAATATTTATATATTTTTGAAATTAAAAAAGCTAAAGTATTCTGCCTTGATCTTCCCTATCGTATATCTAAATTGCCGACAACGAAGAAATGTTGATCTATTGTATCATTTTTGCAATTATTTTGGAGAGATTTGAAGGGAACAAACTCACAAATGATGAAAAGTACGGAAGTAGAAACCGAAATTCTCAACAAAATATTTTTTGTCGAAATGAATATGTATATAAACAGCATACCTACCTTATACAGACAACATGGGTCAATGCAACATAAAATGATAGTTAAACTATAAAATCACAAGACCTCAAAAAGTCACCTACCGACCCGGTCGCGTTGAGAAATTAAGTGTAATCTAGTAGTTATTTAAGCTCTTACATTAAGTTTAATGATACACCGAGTTTAATTTGACATTTGACAAGTGAAAATGTCGAATTAAACTCAGTTTATCATTAAACTTAGTTTAAAATATACGGTGCGAGAGCCTATATGTGTCTGAAAAATATTTTTTCCGTCGACCTCTAATTAAAAGCTTACTTTAACGTACAAGAAATTGATCATTAATGACCCATTTTAATGTGCAATTTCTCCTATTTTAATGTATAGCAACCAAACACAGAAGTATTCAGCACGGAATAGTTGAATTATTCTGTGTCTGTACTGTTATTCCACAGAGAAAAGGAATTCATAATTCAAATCGAAAAATTAAACTCTATACAAAATAAAGTATAAACTGCGGAAAAAATTTTATGCAATAATCGTTCGAAAGTAATTAACACTTCAGATTCCACCAGTTCCACATATTCCTTATCGGATATTGTAGGTAATGTGAACTATTCAGAATGTCACATGTCTAATATTCCATCTATGAATTTCTCAAATTGTTCCATAGGGAGCATAAATATAAATATATCGAAACGAACATAGAAATTTATATTGTGTCAAGTGTATCTGTCATGCAAAATAAAAATTTATTTCAATCAAGAATTTATACTCAATTCATGATGTGGTCGACGGAATCATGATGAGGTCGACGAAAAAATCTTGTAATAAACTCGTTTATTAATGTAGCGATTAATGGTCTCGAACCATTAACGCGCTCGCTGCGCTCACGCGTTAAAATATCTCAACCATTAATCGCTGTCATTAATAAACTAGTTTATTAAATAACTATTTGCGTAGAGAACAGCAATGCGATCAAAATTCAAAACTTTGGTGTAATCAATCTCAAAAATTTTGAATAATTCAAATTCATTAATTATTTTTTCCGTCGACCTCTAAATAAAAGCTTACTTTAACGTACACGAAATTGATCATTAATGACCTATTTTAATGTACAGAGTGGTCCAAATTGGACACTTTTGATAGGAAACGCCAATTTCTAGAGGAGTTAGAGAAAAACTAGCCTGCATGCTACGAGGTCGATTTTTGTGAGAAAATGAATGCCGAAAACCGCACATTGATATCTTGACTTGTTCGAAAGATACAAGGTGTTTTTCAATTTTGTGCATTTCTGACCCAACCCCGTAACTTGTTTATTTTTGAATATTTCTTGTTTCTGTAAAAACATTCTTCAGGCACTTTTTTAAAAGTAATCCAATGGCATTACTAGATTTTTATTAAAAAATATGGTTTTGAAGCTATAACATAAACTTGTATTTTTTCTTATGGACCACCCTATATATTTTTAAATATTCGTGTTTGAAATAAAATTCTCTTTTCAAATATATATAATAGTTGCTACTTCTCTTTGAAAACATGCATTTTGTTGCTGTTTTCGAATTATTTCAGATGAATTTTCAAAATCTGGGTTGCCATGCCTGAATATGAAACAAAATAGTTCTACATAACAGCTGTTAAAAAGAATTAGTGCCTATTTTGTAATAACGCATAAATTTGATCAAAAAATAGAATAACAAGAACAACAATATTTTTAAACTATTTACAACATGTGTTCGAATTGAGCACCATTTAAATCAAAACATAATTGACTTCACTTCATAACATTATTGACAGCATTAATCAATTCTATCGCAGGTATTGAACGAAAGGCATGTCGCACTGCTGCTTTCAACGCTTCTTGGGAATCAGGATGGTGTTTATATGCGAGGTCCTTTATTCTTCCCCAGAGATAAAAATCTGGAGGCGTAAGATCGGGGGATCTTGCAGCCCAATGAACAGGACCCCGGTTGCCAAGCCAATTATTGTCCGTAAATATTTCATTTAAAAACGCCGTTACGATGTGTGCGTTATGACACGGTGCCCCGTCTTGTTGGAAGTATATGTCTCCAATTTGTTGTAATGGCAAATCATCCATTATTGGTTCAACAAATTCCCGCAATATTTCCAAATATCACGCTGCCGTAAGGTTATCCTCATAGATATAGGGACCGATAAACCTTCCTCGAAAAATACCCACCCCAAACATTGAAACTATCTCGGCCTTGATTTTGTGTAAATATAACAATACCCCAGTATAAAACACTATTTCAGTTCAATAACGTATTATTTGTTTCAAAATCCACCATATAATTTGCGTGAAAAGTATTTCCAATGTAGCCTCAAATAAGATTCATACAAACACCTAGGTATATCGAAATGTCTCGAAAAGTATTCCTTTTGATGGCTGCTATTAAGTTTTATTTGGGAAATTTTTTTATTACCGGTGCTAGTAATTCCGTTTAATCAAAATAAAGATATCTATTAAGTTTCATTCATATGAAAGAGCAAGTATTTCAATTTATTAAATTTTAGTTGATTATATATCGTTGTCGGGTTGTGTTTTATTACAAAAATAATAATCTTTCGAACGAAGAAAATCTTTGTTTTCATTTTATTGAATCTAAGTAATGAAAATATGACAGTGCAACACAATAAAACTCAATTTACTAATTTTCATTTATAAATGTTCTTTGAAACGTTGAAAGTTCACTGAAAACTTCAAAAGTTATCATTACATAAATATAATTATTTTTATAGTATCAAATTTCATTAATTGTTAGTATTATAGGAAATTCCTCAAATAAGTACATTTATTTAATAAGAAATTTCATATTGTACTAAGGAAGTATAGGATAAATTGAATGAAATATTTGATCAATATTCCTTATAAGTAGAATTTTCCGGATTCAATAAATTTGAATATTTTTTCGGAAAACTGAATCAATAATAAAATTATTTTAGGTACTAATAGTTCCAAAAAAAAAATGCTAATTATTTGGCAGAAAATTACTCTTTTCAGTAGGTCAGAAAATTTTTTCTCTTAGACATATTTTAAATAAAAATAGTTTAGTTTTGGATTGATTGGGCCGATACTTGGTGTAAATTAATAAACATATTAAAACAATGGTTAAAAATAACAATTTACACATTTATTATAAGAAATAACGCATGACGCACGTTTCGGTGGAACTTCACCTTCTTCAGATGCTAATGGCAAACAGTTTACCATTAGCATCTGAAGAAGGTGAAGTTCCACCGAAACGTGCGTCATGCGTTATTTTTTTATAATAAATATGTAAATTGTTATTTTTAACCATTGTTTTAATATAAATAGTTTAGTACTGAAGTAATAATTTTTTTAAACTAGTTATAGATAGACATAACTACTGAAATGTTAGTACTCACCATTCTGAGATTATATTCACACTATCAAAGAATTGAAGCTCAAAAGAATTTATAGATAAAATAAATAGCTGGGAGGGCAAAACGTATTAGATTTTTTGAAAGTATCTAGCTGTTAATGATTCTAAACAACTTGAAAATGTAGGCGATGGTTCCGTTTACTTTATTTTCTATAAAAATGATCACGCTAATGGTAACTACAAGCTTCTGCAGCTGTTAATTGCACCGATTATTCATCCTGTTAGTGAATACCTGGATTTTCTTGGTTAATATCATACACGAAGAGACCTTCCGGTTAAATCGAATAGCTCGATGAGCCTGATCTTCTAGTATATTAGTGGAACCATTGTTTCAATACATTAATAATAATACTAACTTTATTATGCGATTTATAGTTTGCTCTTGAACATACACACACACGCATATACCGGGTGTCCACGGAAGGTGGCTCGCCCCTATAACTTTTTTGTTTTCGGAGATAATGAAATGCAATTTAGAGGATCTGTTTAATGCATAAAACTGCAAGTAACTCAACTTCATGCAACTTCCGGTTTCACCGGAAGTGAAATAAACTTTCGATTTTTAAATGGATATATTTTCAGTTTTTTCGTCTCCTTATGACATTTAAAATACAACCATGTATCATTTGTTACTTTTTGAAACCATTTTTTTTTTCAAAATTAATTTTTATTCTAGAGGGCTATCGATAAAATGTATGTTAAAATACAACTTTATTGTTTTCGATCAAAATGTTTCAGCTATGTGAAGTTTGATTTTAAATCTTTAATTACTATTTTTTTCAAATGGCAAGATGGGACTTGGCGGGTTGAAAAAAAAGATAATTTTATCAAGATTAATTTGATACCACACTCTAGGTATTAGGTTGAAAGAAAACTTTCGATAAAAACCTGAAATCCCATAAGCTTAGAACTTACTCTAAATGAAGAATATTATTGAGATTAAAATAACATTTGAAATCATCTAGTAGCCTGTGACCAACACAACTGAAACAAAATAAGTCCGAGCCACCCACCACAAATCTACGTCCCAAGACGGTAAACGGGGCCATGTTAGGACCGAAATTATTTATTTGAACGCATCTATAGCCCTCTACAATAAAAATTCATTTCGAAGAAAAGAAACAACGGTTACAAAAAGTAACAAATGATACATGGTTGTGTTCCAAATGTCATATGGAGACAAAAAACTAAAAATATACCAGGTATCCCATTTAAAAGTTGCATGAAGTTGAGTTACTTGTCAAAAAATGCAGTTTTATGCATTAAACAGATCCTCTAAATTTCATATTTCTTCCACCTTCCGTGGACACCCGGTATATATATATATATATATATATATATATATATATATATATATATATATATATATATATATATATATATATATATATATATATCAGGGGTGGCTATTCGAAGGCGGCTAAGGAGGCTAAGCCTCCTCCTCACTAATATATGTTCTACTTTCATGATCAAGATGGCTGGTCGCGTCTCTTTTTCAGTCAATATGTAATGACGAAGTAGATAATTATGTTTTTTAAATTTTCAACTTAACTCAACTTCAACGATGTTTATTTCCTCTAAATTAATTGTGTTTTGTTTTATTTTATTGTGACCATTTAACTTAAAATGTTAGTTGACATCACATTGTGTGTTTCTCGATCAATAATGTTTTATAGAAATCAATAATGCTGTATCTCGATCTTTACATCTTTTGCAATCATTCTCAAAGACACAGTGAGTAGAGTTACGATTGACCTTTAAGGAGCAATTTTTGATTTTCTTTTGTGCTTATGTTGTAGCTTCCCTGAAGATGACAATAATCATTGTCGAAATATCGGAAATATAGTGTTATAAGAGTACACGTTTTGCTTGCTGCTATACCCAAATATTATTATCCTAATTATATATATGTATATATATATATATATATATATATATATATATATATATATATATATATATATATATATATATATATTCCCAGGTCAAGATGGTGTTTGAGGACTTGCGCACGTAACCAACTTATCCAGTTTGAGCTAGAAAGATTTGAGTGACGAAGTTTCTTACTTAGATTGTGTGATGATGACGGCAAAGTGCACCGTAGTGGTTTCAACCATTTTCTTAACCTCCGACATTTTAGTTTATAGATTTCATGTTTTTTCCTGGTTTATGAAATGCACTCCTCCACACTTGCCGTTAATTACCTAAGTTGAAGAATTAAAATTTGCTGCGTGGTTTAAGAATTGAGTTTATGTCAGGGTTTTGCACACCTGGGGGGTTTCAGTTATTTCTATCGCCGCAAATTTTATGATTTTCTAATTGACTTAGAGGGTTAAGAATCTGTATGTAAAAAAGTACAAAAATGAGGGAGGAAATGTGACCTTAGTGCCGAAGATCTGCTGCGCACGCGTTTTTCATAATTTACCAAGAACAAGAATACTTTTGTGAATAATTTTCATTTGGATATATAAAAATTTGATATTGAAACTAAAAATTGTGAAAAATATTCTGAAATTAACCTACATTAAGTTTTCACATTCTGTAATGAAACACAACTCGCCGATATAGGAGTCAACGTACGAGTTGGTTGAAGAATCGTGTTTGTTTGATTCATTATTTATTATTCATGAAATATCCTGCCACAGAAATTGATAAACGCGGTATTTCTCAATATAAGTACATTGTTTATCGAAAATAAACATATCCTCTGATTTAAAATGCAATTATTATATAAGTATAAAAACAATATGCGTATTGAATTATCTTCGTATCGCATTGTATGAAAATTTCGTGGGTCAAAGGAAATGTCCAAAAAATATGTATTTTTCGATGTAAAATATAATTCTCATGTAATTAACCATGAGGAATTTCACTGTATACTTGATTTTATATTATGAATTATATTGTTTATTATGTTTTATAGTCTGAAGGGCGATTTGAATATGAACTTACGGATTTGATAATTTATAATTACATTTTCTAAAGGTGTTTAAATATATTTAATGCACATTATAGATAAAAATCACTGATATTTTAAACTGGAGTAAAAGTATAAGTTGAGCTAATGAATTTCTTATGGGTTTCTCTAATCATCAAAGAATGATTTATTTCCTCAATTTCCCTTTAGAATGTTATCAAGTGAATCACAATCAGTAATTTTTCGATATATAAATAACTATAATACAATAGGTATTATGAAATCGTGATTGAAGTTTCGAAAACGTCCCTGTTCTGAAAATCGTATAGTACCTATAAAGTGAATTTGTATTCCCGAAATTGATATTTATGGATGGAGTCTAAAATTTAATAATTAGTGAATTCAATCTTATGTGATCAGCTCAGTCATTCAAATTATTGATATCTTCACTATAGTTAATAACGTGAATTTTGATATATTATATAGTTTATTTAATTCAATCATTAATTTTATTTTAATTATATATATTTTCAGTTATCTGTTCATGATTAACGATGATTTTGTTTCGAACTGAATATGCTAGGAAATTATTCATATTTGACAATTGACATTGTTACAGAGTATGCTATTTTTCTTGAGTAATTTTTTTAAATTCCTGACTCCTTCGTGTTGAAAAACAGGAAGGAAATTTTATGGATTCGTTTCAAATATACAGTTCTTCTTCGTATTTTACGATGTTTTGAGTGTTTCATTATAATGAACTATCAAGTACCAAAGGCTGAATCCATACTTAATATTGAATTCCTTATTATATGTACAGAAATATGATATACCTAATGGCTTCTTACAAAAGTTTGAATTTACTAATCTACGTTGAATTGCGTTATCTGAGTGAAAATCGTTATTGAAATATGAAAATCTAGAAAGTTTAATTAGTTTTCTGTCGTGAATTTTAATTTAGTTTAGGTGCTTGGCTTGAAAAATGAGAAATAATTATGATGAACAAAACTAAATTTGAATTTACTACGTTTATTATCACAAAATATTTTGAAAAATATAATACTGCAGAAATAATTATCCTAGAATGCTTAGGTACCATTTGTTGTAATAAAGAAATAATTCTTCAATCCAAATTTATATATATATATATATATATATATATATATATATATATATATATATATATATATATATATATATATATATATATATATATATATATATATATATATATATATATATATTCATTCGAATTGTTGTTGCCTGTGAACTATTTATAATCTCTTGAGAATTATTAGCAATAACAGGCTTGTCGAATCTCAAAAAACTCGATTTTATTAAAAAGTTGACGTTATAGTTTAGAACATGTGATCTTCAAAATTACAAGTAATGTCTTTTTACAGACAACAATCAAATATTTTAAACCTATTTTGTACATTACGTGGGTGAAGGTTTCTGTGGTTCCCTTCCCATCTAATATCAACAGACCTGTCTGTTGATATTGGACTAAATAGCACGTAATTAATAACTGAAGACGGCCACAGCCGCAATGAGTAATTTTTGAAAACAAGATAAATAGTACCCTATTCTTTGACTTTTCAAAATCAAAATAATTTGAACCTATTTCGAACATTACGTGGGTAAAGGTTTCTGTGGTTTCCCTTACCATCTAATAATAACAGTTTTGAATGTTAATATTGGACTGAATAGCACGTAATAAATAACAAAGAACGGCCACAGCCGAAAAAAATTTTAGTGAGACATAGTAGTCTTTTTCTATTCAATTTTTTCAAATCAATAAAGGTCAAAGAAATTTCAATTTTTTCAAAAGTTTTGATAAAGCCACGAATGTCGTGGCGAAACGTCAACTTTTTAATAAAATCGAGTTGTTTGAGATTCAACAAGCCTGTTATTGTTAATAATTATCAAGAGATTATATATATATATATATATATATATATATATATATATATATATATATATATATATATATATATATTTATATATATATATATAAATATATATTATATATATATATATATATATATATATATATATATATATATATATATATATATGTATATATATATATATATATATATATATATATATATATATATATATATAATTATATATAAAACAACCATTGAAGTTTTCATTGAACTTCAAGAAATCTATGAAGATTGCCTCAAAACAACAAAATATCTTAAATTAGAAAAAATACAAAATTCTAGATTGATATTATTGTTTAGCCTCTGGTTCATAAATGCTAGGAAGACGAAGAAGAAATAGAAAGCTCCGAATCAACGGATCGATAGCGCACAGAAATTTCAATTTGCTAATATTTAGAAATTTATTAATGGATAATTTTTCAATATATTTTGATGCGTATTTAAAAAAAAATCAAAAAAGGTTCTGAAAAGAAGTAACTCATTCCATGGAAACCACCAAGAATCAAGACAAAATACATAAAAAGCGTAACTTTGTACCTTTAGGTACAAATGTTTTCTATTGCAAGCTGAGCTCTATTCGAGTACCTAATTCTTACTTGACACTTTTTGACGTATCTATTGAAATGAAGTGGTGGGGGGTGATTCAATGTTTGAATAATAGTATGTTATTCAACGGGCGGTAATGTAGGTCATAACTCACGCAGATGAAGTTTGCAGCACGAGCTGCAAGCGAGTGCTGTAATTCATCAAGTGAGTTATGACCATTACCATTCACAATAATTAGGTAGTATTAACTTAATTTGAAAACGTCAGAACTATTCAAGTGACATTAACAGATGAGTGACGGTCGATCTTACTTGATATCTTAGTAGACTATATAGAGTGAGTTATAGCAGTGAGTTATTATTACTCACGCTGTTTGCTAATAGATACTATTAATTGTGAATTAATGAATATATTATTCAATAGGAGTAGATAAACAGCTGTAACTCCTGATCGAAAAGCATTTATTGACCCATAAAAACCGTCTTATCTGTGACCTGTCAAATTTTTAGTTATGCCGGTAGAGAGTGTTTTTTGATAAAATAACAGAAAATTGCCAATTTCTCTAAATAATCAAAGGCAATAACTTTACTTTTTTCCATAGAGATGTAGTTTGATTATGCCAAAATAGGCTAATGAAAATCTCATCTCGATATCCTATTTCTAGATTTAAATTTAAAGACCATTTAGTTATCACATAATTCTAAAATGAAGCCTTTACACCTGTATATATTTTTATTTATTTGCCGTTTTCAAAGAATCGATGATGAAATTTCATAATTTGATGTTTTCCGAATAGGTACTAGTAATCTTAGTTCAAAAAAATTTTGAAACATGTTAGGGGCATAATAATCAATGAATATAATTTATGCAATTGCAAGAAGGTAGTCAGAATATGAAGAGCATGCCATGAAGAAAAAATGCCTAAAATCAACTTGTCAACAAATATTAAAAATGTACTTATAGTAGCAGTATAGGAGCAGGAGTTTTTGTGGCACACATAAGTACGGACTGAAAACTATTGAAATGCGTTTACAAACGATGAAGCTGTTGATATATTTGCGGTATATTTTGAATATCTTCAAAGTGCGGCATGCCATGCGAGAATTTGTTGGGCATATTTGAAGAAAATAGAGAATTTTTATCTGAAATTCATAGGGTCGAAGCTGCCAGTATCACGCAAATTTCGCAGTAAACTCGGAAAAATTTTCGCATGGCGTAAACGCCGAATATAGAGCTCTGTATATTCTCTGGGCCAATGCCGCATTTTGAAGAAATTCAAAATTCACCGCAGTGATATCAACAGCTTCATCGTTTGTAAAAGGCATTTCAGTCCTTACTTGTGTGTGCCACAAGAACTCATTACACTGCCACTATAAGTATAATTTTAGTATTTGTTGACAAGTTGACTTTAGGCA
Organism: Cynegetis impunctata; assembly: GCA_030704885.1. Taxonomy (NCBI): domain Eukaryota; kingdom Metazoa; phylum Arthropoda; class Insecta; order Coleoptera; family Coccinellidae; genus Cynegetis; species Cynegetis impunctata. The sequence continues at coordinate 149,415 of JARQZK010002235.1, read as the reverse complement.
TTGTTTTTCCTCCATAGACTACTCTTCATATTCTGACCCCCTTGCACTTGCATATTATTACATTGATTATTATGCTACCACTCGATTTTTTTGAAGTAAGAATGCTATTATTTAAAAATCATAAAATTATGGAATTTCATTATTGATACTTCGAAAAAGACGAATAAATGAAAATAAAAAAGTGTCAAATAAAAATTAATCCAATAAAGCTCATAGTCCAAGAGCCAGCGACGATCAGACCTTCGTTATTTTATAAAACCTTAAACTTTCTCTGAGTATTTGCCTAATATAGGTAAAAACAATCCCCGATTATGAAGTTTGGAAAACGGTGGCTTTGGATGGTAACAAGTAGCAAAGTTGTAAAAAATTGTACCTTAGTTTCGTTAAAGTATAAAGCTCAGTTTTTATATATTTCATTTGGACTAATATCAGAAGTCACGTCGTCCATTGTCAGACACTTAGTATGGTTGCAACCCCCTATCAGACACCCTTAAATTATATTGAATTGTAATTAAACTTACGTTATATTATAAAGGCTGAATTTTTCGTATGTTACTTAAGGAACTACCAAAAGATGTTTTCCCAGTGGTCAGACAGTTTCGATGGTTCTTACACCTTGTCAGACACATGAAGGTCTACCGTAGGTGCGAGAGCGAAGTATATACATACTTGCGGGCGCGAGTGAAATAAATAGTGCGTTCGGTCTATTGCGATCTGTCACTGCGCACGTTTCATTTACTCAGTATTATATGTTTTTTGGATTTATGGAAATATTTCATAATATAGAGTAATTTCTAAATAATGATATATAATTTCATTAAGAATTAGATATTCAGAAAATAGATAATTTAGGAAAATTTTCATGCCAGAAAAGAAATAAATCAAAATTCTGATGAAATAATCAATAAAATTTTGGAGTATTACGTTTTTTTTTAAAATTTAATTGTAGGTTGTAGTTCCTTTGGTTTAGAAATAAAAGTTGATACTGATATTGTTGAACATTCTGTTGGTAAAGACTGTAAATGAGAACTTCCTGGAGAAGTTGAAGGTTGCAGTTCTATTGTTTGATAAATTGAAGTTGATTGTGATGTTGATGATTCTGTTGAAGACTGTGAATCAGTTGGGTCTATGGTCAACGCAGGTATCAATGACGTGGCTGGAGAAAAGTTGTCTCCAGGTACGATTTCTTTTTCTCACTATTAAGTCCAGAACTGAAATAAAATATCTGTCCGGAAGTCCTGTGAATACTTTATAGCATTCCCTGTGACAGCCACCGTCTGTATATTCATCAGGCAAAATAATGTCTTTATATTTGAGGATATGTTTTTTTCTAGCATTTAAAATAGCTTGACATTTTTTCAATGATTGTTCAGAAAACAATATCATTTTGCCATCACTTTTTCCACACACAACACAAATTAATACGTCTCCCATGATAACAATTTATTAAAACTGAATCAGACATTTTTAATAACTACACAAATAAGAAAAAACGACATATGATGCGCAGTGACAGATTGCAATAGACCGAACGCACTATTTCGCTCGCGCCCGCTTGCATGTATATACTTCGCTCTCGCACCTACGATGTAGACCTTCATGTGTCTGACAAGGTGTAAGAACCATCGAAACTGCCTGACCACTGGGAAAACATCTTTTGGTAGTTCCTTAAGTAACATTCAGAAAACTCAGCCTTTATAATATAACGTAAGTTTAATTACAATTCAATGTAATTTAAAGGTGTCTGACAGGGGTTTGCAACCATCCTAAGTGTCTGACAATGGACGACGTGACTTCTGATATTATTCCAAATGAAATATATAAAAACTGAGCTTTATACTTTAACGAAACTAAGGTGCAATTTTTTACAACTTTGCTACCTGTTACCATCCAAAGCAACAGTTATCCGAACTTCATAGTCGGGGATTGTTTTAACCTATACTAGGCAAATACTCAGAGAAAGTTTCAGGTTTTATAAAATAACGAAGGTCTGATCGTCGCTGGCTCTTACTCTATCAGCTTGAAACGGAAAATATTTTTTGGCATATTTACTAGGTGTATTTCAGAAAAAAATCGCTTTAAAAGTTTTTATGGTATCATTGAAGATTAAGACATTTTTATACTGAATCTTTATTAATAATTATTAACATCATAAACGCACCAAAACCTACATAAAACCTTAGTTACTCATAATACATTAGTTACCATAATATAATACATTAGTTACGAAAGCATAATACGTTATATACCAAATAATAGTAGAACTAGTTTTCATGAACATATAAAACAATATTTTGACAGTTTTCAATCTTGATGGATACACCTTTGCCGTTAGCGTCTGCGTGTCCTGTAAAACGTCATCTTCCGTGTAGTGGTCATCTTCGCTAATTCATTGGTTCGTTAGGCTCCTCCAATTCCAATTAAAAAAGCAACTTTCATCATTAAAAATTCCTCATCTGGGACAAAAAACCAAAATTCGTTGAGCTATAAATGGCGGTTACGCCCCCTGGCGGCCATCTTAGAAACCTGAAAATAATTTCCAAGATTTTCTGTTGGCCATTTTAGTCATAACATTTTTTTACCGCAAATCTCTACGACGAATAGTTTCTGAGATACAGCAGGTTACCTCTTTTAATCAGACACCCGGTACAAACTAAAACATTTAATGCTGTGTTGAAATCAATATTGGAAATAGTGTCATGGAAAGAATACGCAGAAGTCCACTATTAGCGCTGCTTCTTAATCACAAGAAAATAGTTAAAAAAGGAAGGCTCAATGCAGAAATCGGCATTTCTGGGTTCATCCCTTATTACAAATGATATATGTAGATTATACTATTATCTCTGATTTATAATCGTTTCCTTTTGAGGATTATCTTTTGTGACAATGGTATCAGTCTTTATGTTCTAAGAATATTTGATAAAGTTTGCGATACAATGAATGTGTGATTCTCTTAGATTAAATGGTTTGTATAATGTGAATCCGATTTTGATTAAAAAAGCTACGTTTGTGTTCAGAAATTCTAGTCTGAAAACTTATGAAAGTTCTACCAATGTAGACACAAAGAAGTGTAGTAGCTTTGCTTACTGCGCCAGCTTACTGCCTATCCACCGGTAGATACGCAGCTGATTTCGCCCTTTTACTATGTGAACTATTAACCACTCAAATTTCATCCGTCATACTTACTTATTTTCAAAAGCACAAGATATCAACTGACTTTATAAAAAAATTTGAGCTATCAATACTATTACACTTTCGCAGCCTCCCACGCCCACACTCACCGCTAGTTAGTAGCTGACGGTCGATTAACTGATTAGTTATACGATATCAACTACAGATAAAAAAGCAGCTTTTATACTATGAATTCTTCAATTGCAACGCTACATCCTGGACTATTTTTTCCGAATGGGAATCTTTTTTTTTCGTGCGTTATAATTTTATTCTACACATCTCAATTTGTACTAGTAAAACATATCATTTACTACTGAAATTAAATCTTAGTAATACTAATGAGGACTTTCATCTGAAATAGCAAATTTTTTACATTATTGATGGTGCAATTTGCAGTTAGTTCATTGCTTTGATAATTTTTAAATATCTAACACTTATAGCAAAAATGAATTAAATATTAACTATTTTTCAAATTATACTGTAAGACATGCTTATCCTGCGAATCCTGCGATAGATCAATATTTTCCAATTATATTTACTTCTTATTGTATTGAAATTATATCCTGGTGAAATATTTTTTATTACTATCGCTCGTTAAATTTATGACTCATCAAAAAAAATATCATTTTCAAAAAGAGTAATATTAAATGTTTTATTTTTATTATCATAAAATGAACATGACATTCAAAGCATCAATTGGATCTATGTTCTGCACATATGGATTATTTGCATTTATTGCAGTACATGGTGGTTATTCTTCTTTTCTTTGATGGACAAATAGCGTATATGATCCTTTTTCCTTTAGTATGTATATTTTCATTACTTGATGCAGCCTGTGGTTCTAAAATAAAATACTATGTTGCCGTAAATTTGACGACGGATCTTCCAGCTATCTAGAAAACATTCACTCTAAAAACTTTACACACTGCCACTGGCATCTAGACACCAACTGATGTAAAGTCACAGGCGCACTAAAGCGGCTTACGAATAATTTCGAAGTTATATGATTAAATTAGTTCGACCATCGTAATTTTGAGGAACCATAGTATTCAAGGGTTAAGAAGGGTAGAAAAAAGTAACATACATTTTGAAAAATACAGTGAAATTATTCAGAATTATTTAGAAAAAAGGTCCTGTTTTGTCCGCAAAGTAGAGTGGATACATAAAAGAGGAAATGACTCAAAGTCAAAGCAATATATGGTCAAACTGTCTTTGAGTAATTTCCTCTACCAAAAAGATAATGTTAACTTATACATATATCCAAGTCCAGATGTTTGAAATTTTCTTGTTTCTATTTATCATAACAACATGAAACATGTGTCATGAGGTTTATTCTAGAAAACCATGAATTCAGGGATCCATGAGAAAAAAAAAAACTGTTTTTCATTCAGAAAAGATAAATTTCCCATTGTTAGTCGTAACAGAAAATAGACTATTGTAGGTACTTACTGTATCCGAATCGAAAGTCAACAGCGATGTACGGGAGTAGTTTTTGAATCCGTTTTACAACCTGGAACTCGATTTTCGAGATTTTTCTGATGTCTGATATATATATATATATATATATATATATATATATATATATATATATATATATATTGAAATTTATAGAAAGTTACTTGACTAACAGAAAACAACATGTTGAAACTAAAATTAATGAAAACACTTCACAGCAGTAAAAGTCACCAATTCTGGGGTCCCGCAGGGTGCATACTTGGTCCTCTCCTCTTCATTTTTTATGTCAATGATGACCTGCCCTCCTTAATTTCCGGTAAATCAGATGGTGAGGGAATGGTCAATCTGGTCACTTATGTGGTTGATATTAATGTGTTATTATCATCACCTAGTCTTAAAAAAACTACTCATATAACTGAATCTGTCCTGCTTTACATAAACAACTGGTGTGATAGTAATCATCTCAATCTTATAAAATTGTCAAACTGTTGCATGACAACAGAGTGTACGACGTTGGGATTTTTCTTTAGAATTGCGAGGTACGGGGTTTTTTCTTTCTTCGGAATGAAAATATAATCTTTCAACGGGATTACGAAAAGTCTTTAACGACACACGTCCGATACGCAAATAACGGATTCGGTTAGTTATAATACTCGGCTGCGCCTAGGATTACAATATCCAACCTCATCCGTTATTTGCTACATATCGGCCTTGTTACGTTGATAACTATTGTTGTATGTGATAATTATGTACAAAAACCATTTGAATTAAAGATATATTATTATTATTATTATTATTATATTGAGAAAATCAGACAAAGTTGGTACAAGAGTATGGCGTAGAGGTGCGGAAATGCTTTTCAGTAGTAAATTTTTTCGCTAACCGCCGAGATTTATATATAGGGATATAAATTTTTTGTTGTTTTTTTTAGGATTTTCGCATGTCCACTGCTCCTCCAGATTGAATTACAGAGTTGAAATTACATATGTGGATTAAGAAAGAGCGTTTTGGTAGTTTGAACTATTGTTCTTGAACGTCACCATCAATTGATTTATTTTACCGCCGTAGTTTTATGTTGAAATTTTAATGGTTTATGAGGATTTCCGAGCATTGCGCATCCCTAAGGCATTCAAAATTCGGTTAGAAGGCTGAAAATTTTTACTTGAATTTGATTATTAAGGGTGTGCTATTTGGCTTTTCCTCACCGCTGCTGTTTTTATGTAGCAATTCATGCGTTTTGTTAGGTATTCAAGTATATCTCTTCAGTCCCTACATAATGTCTTAGGGGGTTAAGAATTTGTATGTAGAAAGAACAAAACGGAGGGCAAAATACGACCTTAGTGACGGAGCTCTTTTGCTAACACGTTTTTATTCATCAAATTGAAAAACAATTTTTTTAACTAGAATCAAAGTGTTGAAGCATTTCATCAGTTTCTGATTGAGCCATCTTGATATATATATATATATATATATATATATATATATATATTTATATATATAAAATAAAATAAACTAAGACATTTATTTTGAACGAATCAAACAAACCTCCTAGCGGAGCTGGTTATACGAGTTCACGAAACATCGCGGAAATATTTTCCATGTTACCTTGAGACGGTCAATGTTAAGAAATATTAAGTTGTTTATCCAATCAAAACGGAAATGTAGAACAAACTGTTTTCGCCCTTATTTGTTGGCTCATCAGACAAAAACAAAAAAATCATCCACTTCATCGAAAGTCATAACAACCAATATTCTCTAACGGTCTTATATTTTCCATTGAGTTAACTAGAAGGAAATATAAGACCGTTTAGAAATATTTGGTTGGTTACATATCTGCTTCGTGGGATGGATGTACGATGAGCCCCCAAATAAGGGCGAAACAGCCTTGTCCATCATTTCCGTTGTTGCTGATAAACAAAACTTAATGGTTCTAAACATGACCGTCTCAAAGTCTCAAGGTTACATGGAATATTTGGATGTTTCGTTGAACTCGTTATAACCAGCTCCGCTAGGAGGTTTCTGTTTGGTTAGTTTTCAAATAAATGTCTTAGTTTACTTCATTTTATTGCCACGAACGTGTTTCGATAAACGAAGCATTCTGAATTATATTATACATATATATATTATATATATATTATATATATATATATATATAAATATATTTATATTATATAATATGTTATATTATATATGTATGTATATATTATATTATATATATATATTTATATATATAACGACCGCTTATCGAAACTCTTCTCTTTTGCTTCGGCAGACCAAGATTGAAGATTTTTTTAAGGTTTAATTGTACTAGTATATACATGTTCCACTACAAATTTCTGCACTTTTATCGTTTTGATCTCCGTTTGTCATTAGATATTAATTATATTATGGGTTTCCATTTACTATGTTATATAGTTATGTGTTTACATGTACATATAGGTAGTTTCGAATTATCCGAAAAAAAACCGATTTTCCGAACACCATGGTCCCCAAACAATTAGTTCGGATATCGAGCTCATGTATATATTATTTATTTTTTAATATAATATTATATATATATTATATATATATATGAATATATATATATAATTATTATATATATAGGTATATATATATATTATATTAATTATAGTACTATATATAATTTATTTATATATATATATTAATTATATTATATATATATTATATATATTTATTATATATATATATATATATAATATATATAATATATATATATATATATATAAATATATATATATATAAATTAATTTATATTAATAAATATAAATATTAATATATATATATATATATAAATCAGATTTTATTGATCATCATGATATGGAAACAATGTTTGTTATTATATTAATTTTAAAAAGATATTCAAGAAGTAATGAGAAAAAATATTTTATCTGTTTGAAAAAGAGAGTCTTATACCATTGATCAAGATAAAAATATGCTTGTTATTCCTTTTGAAAATTCGAATATATCTTGAAGATGTAGAAAATCGGGAATATTTTTATCGGACAGATCAAAGCAAAAAGCTCCTTTAACAAATTTTGGTATTATTGGTTCATCATCTATAGTCTAGTCAACAAGTGCTTTTTTGTTAAACTTTTTTCAGCAGTCTCGGAAAAATATGGGCAAGGTGATTCGATTCGGAATAGAATGTTAATATTTTTTGAGAAAATAAACTTCCACACGCGAAAATTGTAAAAGTTATAAACAATTTACTGAAAGAAAAAAAGAGGGGTTTTGTTTTTTGCAAATATCTCAACAACCAATTGAGATTTTTGATACCTGAAAAAATATTCAAAAAGAAGAGGAAGTTTCCTAAAAGAAAGTTTTGAACTGCCGGAACTGTAGGATCGAAAATTATAATTTTCTCAGAGGGCTGAAAATACGGCCGAAAACGGCTAATCTGGCTTGCGTAAAACACGCACATTTAGGACACTTTAACAATAAACATTATTTAACCATATTAAATACAAAAACGGAGCTCCGGTGGCGGAGAGGCTATAGGTAGCGCTATGCCGTCTTCGTCGACGGAGTTGGTGGGTTCGATTCCCACCGTGTTCCTGGGTGTTTGTATCCGTCCGGATTTAAGTTGTTCCCCTCATTATAGTAAATTGATGGCTAAATGTTCAAGTTAACGAAGCCAAAATTGTACGGAGGTCGGGCGCGTGTGAGAGGGCACACGTCCCACCTCTTTTCAAAAAAAAAAAAAAATTCAAAAACTAAAAATTGAAAAAATTCAGGCACTAACTGGATAGTTGAATGAACAATAATTCGGTGGCAAAAAATTTTTTTCGCTATTTTTCAATTAGTTATACAAGTTAAAAAAAATTCCAAAAATTTCAGTGTTTTATCAAGAATTTACGTAGTTGCAAAATAAAAAAATGAAATAATCATATAATTTTTTTTTCAATTCTCCTATAGGCAAACAACGCATTTAATATTTTTTCCTACAATAGGAGACGAAAATTTAAACAAATATATTTATGCAGCTTCCGATCATAAAAACCCGTTCTTTGAGAACATTTTTTTTATTTTGCAACTACGTAAATAGTTAATAAATAAATGAATTATTTTTGAATTTTTTCAACGGGGATCTATTCTGAAGCCTTTCAAAAATAGTTCCAAGAAAGGAAAAAAACTCAGACCTATAGTTGAATAGTTATAACACTTAAAATTTTCATGTGCAAGCCAAAAAAAAATGAATTATTAACAATTGCATAACTAATGAAAAAACATGATAAAAACTATTTGCCACCGAATTATTGTTCATTCACTTATCCAGAGAGCGCCTCAATTTTTTCGTACATACATTTTCCTATTAAATATGGTTAAATAATGTTTATTGTTGAGGTGTCCAGAACGGGCTTGACTTGCGCAAGCCAGATTATACGTTTTCGGTCGTATTTTTACCCTTCTGAGAAAATTATAAATACCTATTCATCCTATGTTTCGGGAGTCAAGACTTCATTATAGGAAATTTCCTCGTATTTCCGAATATTGTTTTAGATGCCAAAAATCCCAATTGGTTTTTGAGTAATTCGCAGAAAACCATACTGCTCTTTTTATATTTCAGTAAATTGTTTATAACTTTTACAATTTTCACGCGAGGAACTGTATTTTTTTAAGTAAAATCTACATTCTATTCCGAATCGAATGACACCTTGCTCATTTTTTTTCGAGACTGAAACAAGTTGAACAAAAAAGCACTTGTTGGCTGGACTACTAATAGAGATAGATCCTCAGCTATTTTATAGATACCTATAGAATAATTACTGGTTTGAATGAAATGATCAAAATTTCATTAAAAACGAGTATTTTTATAATCATGTAGGAATGAAGATGTAATAAACATTTCACATAAGTTTGAAGTATATTATTTTCATAGAACACAAAGATAGAGACAATGAGTAATTTTTATTATGTAAATAACTATAAAAAATGATTTTTATGTTTGTTGCAGCAGTTTCGAAATCTCCTTGATTCATTCAAGATAATGTGAATACAGGTGATAGTATTATTCATTTCTTCCTCAATTTCTCAAAACTTCACACAGTACCAACATAATAATTGAGGCCTCGGTAGACCAGGCGGTAAGGTTTACCGCCTGGGTGTTGTATATGTCCGGAATTTAGTGGTTACAGATTTAAGAGAAATTGTTGGGTAATGTCCGAATGTCCGTTCGGAACCGGCGTTAAACTGTAGGTCCCTCGAGATTAAAAAAAAACATAATAATTATGATTCGATTTTCGGTGGATCAAATGTCTCATAGTTTTAAATAGTAAAAATTGATATTTACTAAACCTATTTTCAACTAGAAGGAGAACGTGCTTTCTTAGTCTTGTCCTCAAAATATCAAATAAAAACAGCAAATTTTCTCATTCTATATTGGATTATGTACCTACAGTATTTCTTCAAGATTTTTCTTTTCAAATTAAAAATATATTATTTTAAGAGAGATTATTGTTATTCATTTTGAAGCAACGTTTTGAAAATTTCAATCATAAATGCATTATATAACATTCATTAGTTCCAAATTTCTATAACACTATCCATTGTTAGCATAGGAACAATGGGATTCATTTTCAAAACGGGGAATTTCAATATTGAGAAAGTAAATAGCATTAACATTCATTTCAAATTTACGATAATTGCAATGATTCTTCGAATTCTGAAATGAGTTTTTCTTATATTGGTAAATGATACGATTCACCGAACTAAACACTAATCTGTTATTCGGACTACACTAACGATCGTTGAAGTTCAATGAGATAACACAAACAGCAAGTTCAATATGAGTGAAACTTACTTAGTCACTTGATAATTATGTTGATTAATAACTAACCGTTTTTCGCTACAACTATGAAACTTCCTGCGTAAATGTGGTGTAACTAATTCACAATGTTTCCACGATCATGATGCATATGATAATTTCCTTTTCTCAGATATCTACCTACGTAGTAACCTTTAAATGGTATAACTACAATCATTGTTGAATGACTGTGAGGAAAAACGGGTCCACCGCCTACCGGTTTGGCTCCATTAAAGTGATAAATTTAAGCTGAACTTCAATCCAGGTTTCCAAACTACCTACGAATTTAAGGGAATTCCTTTGTTCACATGACAAGTGACTCACAACGTATTTTCAGTAGAAGCGAAAGCAACACTCGCAACAAAGCTAATTATACAAATTAAAACATTCACCAGCGTTCAGCACTGACGATTTGATGAATAGTTGCTACCTCCAGCTAGTGGAATAAAAATAAATCAGAATTATTACGACTTAACATTCGGTTGTTGAATCAACAACATTAGCGTTCAACAGTTCAGTCAGATATATTAATGAAAATTTGGTGATTGGCGAATTTAAAGTGTGCATCTCTGTTAGACCTTCGAGTATATGAAAAGAAAGGTGGGGATTCGTAATATTTATCATTATGCATTTCGAAAGAGACATTTGTGTTCTCCTCTAAACTTGTTTTCAGAATTGTGAACAAGTGACTCGTGAAACAGAAACATCCTGCCATGTTATGGAATGAACTCCAATAATAAACCGAAAAAGAATTCAGAGGTGGAATAATCAGTTGAAAGTGGGGGGACATAGGTATCAGTTAAGTTTGATTTCGTATCAGTGAATCGTGGCGATAACCCCAAATCAAGGTTGACCTCAAGAATGTCTTCGCAAGACAACAGACAGAATAAACTCGACTCCGAAGTAGAGACGGTGAACGCTGAGACTCCCCTCATGGGCGACAAGACTGAAAATAATAAGCCGAATTTGGCGACGCCGGAAATCGACGACTCAGATGACGATCGGGATGTGGTTAATAAACCGTATCCAGGAGTGGACGACGGATTTTTCGATAACGGCAAATCTAATACGCCAAGTTCGGGACGTGATAATTCCGCGAATGTTCCAAATAACCACCCGGTGAACTCAAAACCCGACAACACGGAGAAGCCTGAAGTTCAAGATGACGGGGATGTTCGCCCCCATAGACGTCCATCCGTTACGTTTCCGCGTTTTCCAAATGAATTCGATTATGCGTCTCCCAATCATCATCGTCACGTACATGATATGGACTCTGGAAGTGGGATTCTGGAAGAAATTCCTGACCTCAACGTATACCAACATAAAAAAACACTGGCACAGGGAATGATGGATTTGGCGTTATTTTCTGCAAATGCGAATCAATTGAGATATGTCCTGGACAGTTATGAAAGGCATCCATACTATTATCCAAGTATGATATTCATATCAATTAGTTTATTATTTCAGGTGAGTAGAAAAAGTTTTCTCACTATTTTTCATCAATTCTGAAATTAGTCCATGTGACGATTCATAAAATAAAATACATGACTATAGATATCTATTTCATATAGTAGCAACGTGATTTTAAGATTCAGTAATTTTTTTTTGGACAAATGAAGTGGTAAAGACCACATATAATAAAATTTACAATATTATCTACAATTAATTATTTTCAGTAAATGTTTATTTACTCTTGAGAACTTGAGATTTTCTTTCTAAAATTAGTCGCGGATAATTCAATATATTTTCAACCTGGACATACAAATGTATCATATTTTTTTCAGTTCGACTGTTTTCTGATGGTTTTTAGTTGAGAAACACTATAGTAAAAATAGCTTATGATGTTTTTGTTTCTTGAAATAAAAAATGCTCGATCATTTCAGATGTATGATCGAGATAAAAAACATAATGCAATGAATTATGTACCTATCATAAATTTGCGTTGACAAATTTTTAATTGTCACTAAATGACGAAACAAGATTGAATTCCAATTTTAATTGTGTGCTTCAGGGTGCAACTACTATTAATTCAAAATAAAGTGATGTTTTTTGAGGGAAAGCAATCATCATCATAAGTATGAAACTTATTGGGGCATTTTCGTCAGATAAGGACTCCCAGGAGATACATATATACCTATATATACCTATATATATATATATATATATATATATATATATATATATATATATATATATATATCGCACCCTTAGTGATACAAGGGCATAATACGAAAAAGTAGTTTTGTGGGAAATCGCGTTTAAAGATTCTGGTTCCCTACATTTCAGCTTATTTTTCGTATAAAATGCTTATTATTTGTGTTATAAATGTGAAATTCTGCTGATTTTTTTACTGATAACTACACTATAAAGAACCATGAAAATAAAATGGAATTTGAATGAATTTCAAATTTTTTTTTGGATATTTCATGTGAGTAAGGGCCTAATAGATTTAACATAAAACAATTTAAAAACTATAACGAACCAATAAGATATAATTCCTTAAAACATCGTTTGTTTTCAGCAATATAGAGACCTATTATTAATTACACCCAAAAATTTACAACATTTTGTATAATATAACGCTGCAGCTACAAATTATTCCATATAACACAAAATGTTCAGAACAGAATTCTCCTGATTTTTTCTCATAGAAGGGCACAAATACTAATTGCACAAAGCTTTAACGATCCGCCTTCGACAAGTATGGGCACGTTACTGATTGCGACCTTGTAGCTGTAAGAACGGTACACGCGAGGGGAGAGTGTGAGAGAGGCACAAATACAAATACCAAGTCATGATTGACATTTTTCTCGCTCTGTCAGCGCTAACCGGTAGATGATTCCATCTTGTGCCCGTATCATTTAAAATCACACTTTACAAAAATTTTGACTTGAGCCCTTATATTATTGAGGGTGCGATATATATATATATATATATATATATATATATATATATATATATATATATTATATATATATATATTTATATATATATATATATATATATATATATATATATATATACATATATATATATATATATATATATAAATATATATATATAGAGAGATATAGATATATATATATATATATATATATATATATATATATATATATACATATATAAGTATATATATATATATATATATATATATATATATATATATATATTTATATAAATATAAATATATATTTGTATATATGTATCTCCTGGGAGTCCTTATCTGACGAAAATAATAATAAACAATCTGCCATTATCTTATATCAAAAAATGCCAGCACGTTTAAATTATACCCACGAAGACTATTTAAATTTGTTTATTATTTATGGAGAATGTAATAAAGTATTATCAAGAACTTGCAGCACATTTGCTACTCGATATCCAGAAAAACAGAAACCGTCACCAAACACTGTAAAACGCATACTGGAAAATTTTAAAAATTATGGCTCTGTCAAGGCAAAAATTCAAAAAAGAAAGCCTATTGTTGATGACGAAAACATAGAAATAGTAATTCTGGGATATTTTCATGCATTTCCAAGATTTCTAATCATGGCTATTTTGATGAAATGATTACAACAATTCATGAATTTCTAATAAAATCACAGATATTTCAAAAAGTTCAAACCTTAACCCCCACAATACTAATATAAAAAAAGGGAATTCAATTTTACACAATTGACGTAATTAAATACAGGGTGTTCTATTTGACCTAAACAAGTTTTCGCGGTTTGAACGAAATGTAACGCGAAACACTAAGTATGATACTATTGAATTAATTTCAGTTGTAGAACGTAGCTCTTCTTGTGTTCTTTTCATGTGACAAGAAGCAAATGAGTATCTTTTACAGGAAGAAAGTTATACCGGTTCTTGTAAATCGTTTTACCTGTCAAATTTTCTATAAAATGTCAAATATCTCTAAAACGGCTAGGTTTAGGCATAAGGTATGTTTCACATTTTCGACTCAGAATTTTATGCTCTTTTCGAAAACCCTAAAATATATAGGGTGTTCCATTTGAAATTAGCTAGTTGGTATCGACTTCCGGTATAAACGGAAGTGCCAGCTGCTTGTAATTATTTTGGTTGGATTGGCCACACCAACATTAGTAATAATCTAAATTTTCAAAATTTTCTGATCCGTACTTTGTTCTATATCGATCGATTCAGTTCCCGGTGCGACACCCTATATATATATATATATATATATATATATATATATATATATATATATATATATATATATATATATATATATATATATATATATATATATATATATCTACAGGGTATCTACACCAACTGCCTAAGAACACGGAAAATATCGCAGCAGTGGAACAGCGCAAACATAATACTGATTCACAAGAAGGACAGTAAGGAAGATATAAGGAACTACAGACCAATAAGCCTACTGCCGGTAATCTAATAAATCTTCACAAAAATCATCACTAATAGAACACAGAAAATATTAGGATAAACAATCACGGGAACAAGCTGGCTTTAGAAGTGGCTTCATTACAATTGACCACATCCAAACGCTTAGGGAAGTAATCAGTAGAACAAAAGAATACGAGCTACCATTAGCACTGGCCTTCATAGACTTCGAGAAGGCATTCGACTCGATATACCCCAAAGCAGTAATTGAAGCCCTCACCCATCAAGGTGTCGACAGTCAGTATATAGAAACTCTGGCCAAGATATACAAAGAGGCTAGAGCTAGAGTAAGTATATACGACGGAACCCCAGAATTCCCCACAAGCAAAGAAGTCCGACAGGGAGATCCAATATCTCCGAAGCTCTTCACGGCCACCTTGGAGAACATCATCCAAAAATTGGACTGGAACGGAAGAGGTCTGAAGATAGATGGAGAATATCTGAACCATCTAAGATTCGCTGACGACATTGTCCTAATCGCGAACAGCCCTGAAGAACTACAACAACAGATCAACGAGATTAACATAGTGAGCAATGTAGTAGGCCTAAAGATGAACTTGAACAAAACGAAAGTCATGTACAATGAAATGGTAGAAAATCACGATATCACGGTCAGCGATACCATACTTGAAGTAGTGGACGAATGCATATACCTAGGACAGTTAATACATAAGTCTAGTTCACTACTTCCGGAAATCAACAGAAGAATAAAATTGGCATGGAAAGCATTCGGACAAAATTCAATCATTTTCAAATCAAGAATGCCACTCCGTCAAAAGGCCAAAGAGGCGCCCCAATATAAGATGGGATTATGATATCAGAAAAAAAAACTGGTATCAAGCTGCTCAACAACGTAATACATGGGCAGGAATGAAGGAAGGATATGCGAGGAGGCTGCACCGTACTTAACGGTAGACCATAGCTGCATATGATGATGATGATGATATATATATATATATATATATATATATATATATATATATATATATATATATATATATATATATATATATATATATATATACAGTGCTTTCATGATGAAAGGAACAAATTCATTAAAAAATTAGGTTTCTATTTCATGTTAAAATCCTCGGACAGGTCGATTAGTATTTTTATTTGGGCATTTTTCGCAATAAAAATTTTGTATACAGGGTGTCTCATTCAAGAGCTATGGCTTTGTCATTAGTTTTTTTAAAGGTAATACCCTGTATATTATTTTACTTTACAATTCTACGATAAATTCTTATCACTTTTTGTGAACATACCATATGCCTCAACTCGATGGATTGCCAGAAACGGAGATAGTGGGTAATGAGAGGTACGATATGAAAACACACAAATGTAATTACTAATTTAATTTTTACATATGTTCAATCTGTTGTCCGTTTACTTCGAGACATTTTTGAAGTCGATTCAATGTTTCCCGTTGCACATTTTCAATTACTTCTGGACTGATAAGTCTTATTTCCTGCCTGATTCTCTCTTTTAGATCATCAATATTATTTGGTCTATTCAAATAAACTTTAGACTTCAAATAACCCCATAAGAAAAAATCCAATGGGGTTATGTCCGGTGATCTTGGCGGCCACTCAATCGGACCTCTCCGTCCTATCCATCTGTTGGGAAAAGTTGCATCAAGAAATTGTCGAACAGCGATTGAATAGTGAGGAGGTGCCCCATCTTGTTGAAACCATATCTCGTTATTAGGTATGTCAGGATCTTGTGGGTTAGGAAACAAAACAGCTAAAGCCGGAATGAGTTCGAACTGGAGAAAGTTCAAGTAGTCCTCTCCGTTTAGTGTTCCTTCAAAAAAATAGGGACCAACTATACGATTTCGAACAATCGCTGCCCATGTATTAATTTTTTTGAGGCCGCTGTGTGTGGCATTCTTGCATCCAATGAGGATTCTCGGTCGCCCAATACCTACAGTTTTGTCTGTTGACGTGGCCATTTAAAGTAAAGGTGGCTTCATCAGAAAAAATTATGTTTGTAATGAAATTTAGATGTTGATTATGAATTTCAAGAATCTGCTCACAAAACTGTACTCTGCGGTCAAAATCGTCTTCTAATAATTCATGTACCAGCTTAATTTTATAGGGATGATACTTATTCACCTTAAGTATTTTATGCACGGACCCTACTGATACACTGAAATTATTGGAAATTGTAGTAATGGATGTATGAGGGTTATCTTGGGTTTCTAGTAGAACGTTCAGCACTGTTTCTTCAGATACTCTCGGTGGTCTTCCTTTAGGTAAATCTCTAACGTGGCCGTATCTCCTGAATTTTGATTCAATTTTGCTGACTGTCGATCTAGTAATTGGCGGACGATCAGGATGATTTTCATTGAATAGATTGCAGACTTCTTCTTGTGAACGCACCCTATCTCCAAACCCAATCATCATAAGTACTTCAATACGTTCTCTCTCAAGTAATTGCATTTTCTTAAACAATGAAGTAGTGTAGTGCCTGGAGCGTTAAAAACGTGAAAACTGCGGACTATACAGCACCAGTGAATGAATTCAGATGGTGCATGTGAAATTTCATTCTTCAGATTTAATGACAATGTTTACCTAAATTTTTTTTTGTACTTTTAATCCACATTTTAAATCTCCAGGTGCTCCACTATCTCCGTTATAATCTGGGAATCCATCAAGTTGAGGCATATGGTATGTTCACAAAAAGTGATAAGAATTTATCGTAGAATTGTAAAGTGAAATAATATACAGGTTATTACCTTTAAAAAAACTAATGACAAAGCCATAGCTCTTGAATGAGACACCCTGTATACAAAATTTTTATTGCGAAAATTGCCCAAATAAAAATACTAATCGACCTGTCCGAGGATTTTAACATGAAATAGAAACCTAATTTTTTAATGAATTTGTTCCTTTCATCATGAAAGCACTGTATATATACCTATAACATTATTAGAATAATAAGTATTTGATTTCAAATATCACTATAATCTATGACGCGGATTAACACAAACGTAGGCTTCATCAGCTAGACCTGTACACAAAAATCGGGATATCCCGGATTATATCAATTTTAGATGTTAGTACCTAAGGAAAACGATAACAACAAGAAATTGAATAGTCAGGTAATAAACTAGTAATCCTTCGAGAAAACCTGCACCAAACACGCAATATTGAATATATTAAGCAGTGGGAAACGAATTGAGTCTAAGTATTTGTTCATTAAATAAGTTATCAGAATTCTGATACCATTTTATTTCTAGGGCTTTCCAAATGTTTAATTTCAATCCTCTTCTCTCCCTATGTAAAATATGGAAATTATGATTTTCATCTAATAATTGATTAGAACAAATATTATAATATCTCTTGTTGTTTTTAAAACTATCCTAGCAATTAACTTCTGGGTGATAACCCCATTGCGCCTATTCTACCTGGTCTAATCCGGGTCTCAAAAGGGTCGGGAATTTATGATAACCCAGTTGCGCCGATGGTAAAAATAAGCCTAATCTATAGACTCAGCAGAATTGCTTCAGTCACCCCTAACACTAGACAAGTTCACAACCAAGGACATACACCACATACGCAGACGTGTGTATGAAACTAGAAGAAAAGAACTGCCAAAATTACCGAAAAATATTGCTGAGCTACAAACTGTTCTGAACGATATGTCGATTGAAACGTTCAAAGAGGAAGAAAATTTTCTACTAACGAATGATTTTGAATCAAACATTGTAATTTTTTCTTGTGTTACTAATTTAAAGTTCAGTGTAAAACAATATATGTACATGGCACTTTTAAATATGCCCCAATTTTTTTTTTACAATTGTTTACTATACACGGTATGCAAAACGGCCATTATGTTCCTCTTGTTTTTTGTTTATTGCCAAATAAGTCGCACAAGTCATATTTAAAATGTTTTGAAATCGTAAGCCAAGAATGCGTAAAACTAAGATATCTATTTGAACCTGCTGAAGTTGCATCGGATTCTGAAAACTCATTTATCCATAAGATTAATGTGGTCAGAAACAAAAATTATAGGATGCAGATTTCATCTAAGTCAAGCTTGGATTAGAAAAATCCAAAGTTTAGGGTTGATGTCCGAATACAAGAAAAATGATTCACTTATTGGAAGTATTTTACATTGGACACTTGGCTTGACATTTTTAGAGCGTTGACGAATGACGCAAGATTGAGAAATTATTTTGATTATCTTGTTGATAATTATATAGACGAGGATTCTGAATTTAATCCTAAAATTTGGGCTTGTGCTGAAGCTAGTAGTTACAGAAAAACAAATTGCTGTGAATTCTTTCATTCTGATTTAACTAAAAGTTTTTATGCACCTCATCCGGATATTTTTAAATTTGTTCAAATATTGAAGGAATTTCAAACTAAAACTTAAATTAAAATTAATAGTATTCATTTACCAATTAAAATTACAAATAAATCGTATAAAGACAGAATTGGAATCTTAGCCGAAAAATTAAATTTATTTAAACAAGGACAAATTGAAAGGTTGGATTTTGTAAAAATTGCGTCTTATCATTATAATAAAATTTGTATATCAATAAATGTCTTGTGCACTTAGAACTAATGTCTTGTATACTTTGTCAATGATTATTTGAAGTATTTTAGTTGAAAAGTAAAACCGGCATTCCCAAAACCCTATTTCCTATCGGGCATAATATACCTCCTTTCTCAAAATATAAAATTGAACCTACGTTAAAAATACAATACAGAGAGGGTTCTGCGTAGCCGATTTCTAGAAGTCCCAAATTTCGTTACTGAAGATGCAAGAAACTTTGTAACTTCCTGCTCGACAAATACAGCTAAGAGAAAAATGGTATTGTTTATTTCTCTAGTAGTAGATAATGCTGAATACGCGAAATAATTTGCTAAAATTCGAAGATATTGGGCTGCCTCAATGCAAGCTACACTGAAACATAATTTGGGCATAAAATTAATTCACTTATATTTTCGTGCAAATATTGTTATTGATTATTTTTTTCGTATGATTTTCAACCAATCACAACGATCAATTCAGTTAAGTTACCTCGTATAATTTCGATTATATAACTCATGTGTGAATGAGCCAATAGAATCCGTGAATTTTGCATAATGACTGCGTATAAATAAGTGAATATACCCTTGACGACGTGATATAATCGTTTTGGTGTTTCGCCTCGTGTCAAAATGTATGAATATTTTCATATTGACGGTGTTTTGACGTTTGTCAAAAAAAATTAATATTTTTTATTCGTTATATAATCGTAACGAATACCACTCGAGCAATCGAAAATAATCGATTACACTGACCTCGTCACTCGGCGTATTTTTTTAAAACACCACTCGAGCTGCGCTCTCGTGGTGTTTCGCAAAATACGTCTCGTGACTCGGTAGTATAATCGATTATTTTCGATGCTCTTGTGATATTACTACTCATAATACCTGATTATACATAGAGTAGCTCTACCAATCGAAAACTAACAGGACCGTCAAACTTTGACGTTTATCAATAACTGTTCAGAAATGAGTCGATTCGGAGATTTTTACTTAATATACTCAACAAATAATCGTATCAAATACAATGCGTACTTCAAAATAAATACGGTTATACATCTCAAACTTCCTGCATAATTACAAATCGTGTCAGTTTGACAGAATAATCCTCCCGCTTCGCGGTCGGACCATTTAAACTGTCAAACTGACATTTTTTGTAATTATGCAACAAGTTATCGATGTATAACCTGATTATTTTGAAGTACTTATAGTTTTACTACTGATTATAGTGTTCAGTCAGTATAAAAGTTAAACATTGATAGAAAAGTACCATTTTCTTCGTTCCTAACATAACGGTAAAGCTATCGTTCGTATACCGAGGATCGTGTATTCGAATCCAACTTTTATCTTGGTTGTTATTTTATGTCCCCTGAAATTTTGTGGTTCAAAAATTTGTACATATGTTGCGTATCTATGTCATTGACATAGATTCAATCAAGCCCATTGGCTGTTCGAAACCGGCGTTGAATTGTAGGTCCCTGGATATGAAAAAAATGAAAGATGATTAAAAAAGATCACGCAAATAAGATTAAGGTGAAATAAGCAGAGTACAACATAATGAAAAATAACTTTTTTTATTCGTATGGCATGACATACCCAGATAACAATTAAAAACTCCCGAATCCTTCTGTGCTATTCATCTACTTCAATTAATGCTTTTTTAAGAACATGAGTATCTATATTAAATTTTTTGTATCATCCCTATATAAACAAGCATTATTCATTTCGATTTTTTAATAAAATATTCTTTATGAAGTATATAGAGTATAAATCTTTTCGGTTGTCAAGTATTTTAATTATTTAATGATTTGCCTTTGTTATATATTTCTATATGCTCATTAATTTCAGTGGACAATTGTAGACCCCACGAAGATCATATGTTTTGTACAGGGTGGGCAAATTTCGATATAGAGTATCATGGTATCTAGGTACCTATAAGTGATACAAAAAAATGAAGGGCGCGTCTCGATCTCTTTTTTCGAGTCAAATTCACTGACTAAAACCAAAATTAGCTATCATCTTTTATTTTTGAGTTATAAACTAAAGTTCGAATTTTCGACTTTTAGACAAGTGTGAATATCATGGTCGTTTGTGAAGTTACGAGATAATAAGTTTTAGATTCTTACATTTCCGTATAATACACTGGCGTCGACAAATTTGAAAAAAGTGTTAAATTTCGAGTTATGGCCTAAAGATGTATTTTATAAAATGTGAATCAAAGTTGGATGTGGTTTGGTTGGAACGGATTTTTCCCCCTTTCTAGCGATGTATCATATGTCGGGTCGCTTTAGACGTTTAAGTCTGTAATAGTGAAAATAAAATTTTACTCCATATCTTTTTGGGTTTTTTATAATTATTACAAGTAGGCGGGTGTCATCTATGACAGAGTGTGTCCATTTCTTTCCGTCATAATACAAATTAACTGATTTAATCGTGAAAGTCACGATAAATATGATATGTAAGATATCTTTATTCTGTTGTGATATTGCATCTGAGATATATTTCAATCGCTATCCAGAATAAAGAGAACCTAATGAAGCTATTTCCTTTCAAAAGGTTAAAAATTATTATTAAATATCTTCAATGTTCTAATTTGCTCTGCTTGTCAAATGATCCACAATTAATAAGATTTTCGTTTATTCTTTTGAAAATGGCTCTTTTAAGTTGTCTTCTTTCTAGATAGCGATTAAAGTGTATCTCAGATGCAATATCACAACTATTATTACTTTTTCGTAATCCCATACTGTTATTTTGATTTAAAGGCATTCAGATGACAATTGAAAAGTCAGTGTTAACGACCGGCGGCCGTAAAGAAATCACTTGTTCAAATATTTATTTCAAAACATCATTCTGCTTACAATAACAACATTGAAATCTTGGTCCACAGCGAGTTGGGAGAATAAACCTCTGATTTTCATTTCGCATAGGCTAATAATACATCTTCATTGACCACCTTTACATTCTTGCTTTTACGCCACATTTCAAAATTTTCATATTCTTTTTGATATCGCTCTTGAGTTATTTTCAGCAGTTGATCAACACTCGCTGCACTGCACATGATTCTCCCCATATTTCTAAAGGAATTTATTTTGTTCCTCAATTTCATCCATGGTCGTCGTTAAAGCGAACTTGAGAACACAAAAAACTGACGTTGTTTATAAAACTGTCAAACTGTTCCATGACAACAGAGTGCACGACGTTGGGATTTTTCTTTAGAATTGCGAGGTACGGGGTTTTTTCTTTCTTCGGAATCAAAATATAATATTTCAACGGGATTACGAAAAATTTTTAACGGCACACGGCCGATATGCAAATAACGGATTCGGTTAGTTATATTCCGAGGCGCAGCCGAGGATCATCATACAATATCATACATATCATACAATATCCAACCTCATCCGTTATTTGCTACATATCGGCCTTGTTACGTTAATAACTATTAATAAAACTTTCTAACATGTCAAATTTCTCGTAATTTTCGAACGACATCCTGACTTTTACTATTAAATCAGTTCATGTATATTATGACGGAATGAAATAGACACACTCTGTAACACCCGCCTACTTGGAATACGTATAAAAACGCAAAAAGTAATGTAGTAAAGTAAAATAATATTTTCGATATTAAAGACTCACACATCAAAAGTGACCTGACATATGATAAATCGTTAGAAAGGGGAAAAAATCTGTTCCATATATGATATTCATATTCACATTTGTCTAAAGTCGAACTTTTGTTTATAACTCGAAAACAAAAGACCACAGCAAATTTTGGTTTTCGAATTCGTCTCGAAAAATGAGACCGAGAATGCACCCTCCATTTTTTTGTATCTCCTATAGTAACAGAGATACCCTATACAAACATCGAAATCTGCCCACCCTGTACACAAAATTTTCACAAGAAAGTTTCATCCATTATCCAATCAGAAATTTCATTAAATTTTACGTAGTATTATCATATTCACAATGATACTTTGATTTCATTTAGTATGACAGTTAAAGACCGCGTGAAGATGTCGACTAATGTTTTTCACATTATGATCCATACAATTTCCACCAAAAAGCTTCATCAAATCAGAAGTTTTATTAAATTTCACCTACTATAGTATTATTGATATCCATAATAGCTTAATTTGGGTGGATACACAAAAGAAATGATAAATTCAATTCCAATTATGAAACAACCAATTCTTAATTGGATATAGGATATACTAACATCATACTATTAATAAAACCAAGAGCATTCATTATCTGACTTATATTATATTCAATATATAACTTGTAGTATTTAATATTTCCCAATTTTTATAGTTTTCTATACTCTCAGTTGTATGCAGGTACCTACACCATAAGAAAATAATATATTTGGAATTTTTTGCAAGAAAAACCTTAATCGAATCAAAAGTAGAACCTACCAAACGTCACATAATTTTGATGATTCATATTATAACGTTTTAGTTGTTGTATTTATTAAAGAAATGATAAATTCCATTAAAATGAATCTATTGCGCCTGAAACAGTAGCCCCGGCATATTATCAAATTCGATATCAACGATAGTTCAATTCTCCAAATAATAATACTTGAAATGTTCCTTTATTAATAAAAAGGTTATCTTGCAGCAATTATTCATTTATTTCAATAATTTATTTTTATTCAGCCAAATTCTAGAGACGATCAGTTTCAAAAGATTTTTTTTTGCAGGTTGCCATTGGTGTTCTACTCATTTGGAATGCTACCTACAATGTCAAAGATGATAAGGAAGTATGTAGAGCAAATAAAATCAACAATTACACAGTTATAGGAATTTTTTTGGTAACTGTAGTCAATGTGTTCGTTTCTGCGTTTGGAGTAGCGGATCCTCCTAATTATGCACTTTATTTTAGAAATGCTAATTCTACATCTTAGTAAAAGTGAACTTCTTTTATGCAACCAATTCAATGCCAAGGTTTTTCAAATATAATGTTTTGCCAATCTTGAGCATGACAACATGACAACATTTTGAATGAATTGAATTGGTCTTATAATATCCAGATATATGATCATGCTCACTTCATTTAAAACTAGCTATATATTTAATATATTTAACGAACAGTTCTTTTCAGAATTCAATGAATTAACTATGCTCAATGTGTCAGACTATTCATTTGTTGAATATAAAATATGTTAAAACCTGTGATTACTATTTTTGATATCTAGATAATACGATTTATATATATTTTTTAATTTCATTTAAGTGATAGATTGGTAAGATAAATGTCTGTTCAGATGCCCAGCAAACAAAAACACTTACAATGTATAAAATCAAAATATAACATTCTATATGCTATATATAGCATTTTGTAAGGTTGAAATTGTTAGGAAAAAATTACAAATATTCTAATTATTTATTCTAAGGTGCCGATTACTTTATGGTTTTTAATTAATTTCATGATATTAAACCTAATAAAATTGAAATACAAATCAAACAATGTTTCATTCCATTCCACCACGTATGAATTAATAAAAATATGATAATCTTGTTATATGAGGACATTAAATGCATATATCTAATACTACATAGATATTTAAATGAACGTTTCATATTTGTTAATTATGGTGAACAAAAACAAAACTTGAATTTACTACGATTATTATCACAAAAATACTTTGAAAAATATAAAACTGCGATTGCAATTTCGGTCACTAGACCATCATCGGGCAGATTGAGTTAAGGACTGAATACATAATTATAGATTTGCGCTTACGGGCGGGATATAATTATTGCAGGTACCTTAAATAGACAAGAGGAACATATTTCAAGAAGGGATAATCGAAGTGGATTTCCCAAATTGGTACAATAAAATGTTCTTAGAAAAATCATTATTGTTTGAGTACACTAAATATACGAGAAATATATCAAGTCAATCTGCTAGTTCAGCAAAATATCTTTTGCATTATGATTGAGTTTAAAAATTTCCGAAAAATCGGAAAAATATTTAACATATTTTGGCCCTATAACAGACAAAGTTGCTAATATCATACCTGAATGTGAAATTAAAATTGTTTTCAAACATAAGACAAAATTCTCAGGATTTTTATTCAATGCCAAAGATATCACTTCAAAATTTGAAAGTTCAGGAGTTTATGAGGACAAGGTTTAAAGAACACCAACAATTTGCTTAAAAAATAAAACTGATTCAACGTTTTCAAATCATTGCCGTAAAAATCATCACCCGTGCCCACAAATAGATAACTTCCAAATTATGCACAAATTACCGAAAGGAACCAAACTAACTTACTTAGAATCATTGGAAATTTTTAAACTCAATCATAATGCAAAAGATATTTTGCTGAACGAGCAGATTGACTTGATATATTATTAGTCCGGGGAAGTAAGATAAAAAAGTCTATCAACGAGAAAAATAAAAAAAGTAGGGGTCATAATTTTTTTTAAGTAAGTACACTGACCCCTCATCGCTTTCCTAAATTTGTGACCAAATCACGTGAAAGCTCGAAACACAGCTTGCAAGCACATTTTAAAGCACTAAAATTCGATGATTTTTTGCTTATAACTTTTTCTGATGTACTCGCACAAAAAAATCATAGAGATCAAATTCACAGTAAATTTTATGCCCGACACGATGACGTAAGTCGGCTTTTGAAATGAAAATTTTTTCGACTCAAAATTTTCCAAAAAATTAAAATTGTATGGAAAGGTCGTGTTTTAACCGGCAACCATACTGAAAATAACCATATCGAGATCAAAACATAGGGAAACATAGATGGTGTGCTATAAAAAATTTACGTATTTTCAGATTTGGAAAATTCAAAATGGCGGCCGCAAAAATCGAATATATATATATTTTTTTCAATCACGCTTCCTCTTGAAAACATTAACGATATCGAAACACGGTTGGTTGCAATCGATATGGAAAAAGTTGTAGTTTTAGGCATAAAATAAAAAAAAATTTTATAAATTTTTTTACATAACTTTTTTAAAAAATTTATTGAAAAAAAATTTTGTTTGTTGAGTTTTTCCTCATTTTTGCATTGAAAAATAAAGTCAATCATTATACTCATACCCGAAATGTATTTGCCGTTAAAAAACGCGTATTTCAAAAACAAAATTGTTTAAATACAATAATCAGAAGCCGAGATATAGAAGCTCAAAGTTATATAAATATATTGTATTTCAACTGTGTACGTCGAAAATTATGTATAATATGTTAAATAAATTGATTTATAAATATAAATTATTATGTTCCTGTACTGAATTGAAGTATTTCCTAATCACTGATCCGCAAAATACCAGCACAAATCTAAATATAAAAAAGCTGTTCGAATAAAAGTAATAAAATGCATCATAGAAGAGTACTACCGCTTACCCCCACCACTACGCCGAGCGGCTGCCGCGTTCATATTCGGGCGAACGCGGCAAGACTACTGATTTATTTTTGATGCAGCCAGTGATCCAACGATCTTTTAAATCTGTATTTAATCACCACACAGGTGAAACAATCTAATGCAACAATAAGAATTTGAAAATTTTTAATAGTATGGTCACAGTACGAAGCGAACTTTGAGCTTCTATATCTCGGCTTCTGATTATTGTATTTAAACAATTTTGTTTTTGAAATACGCGTTTTTTAACGGCAAATACATTTCGAGTATGAGTATAATGATTGACTTTATTTTTCAATGCAAAAATGAGGAAAAACTCAACAAACAAAATTTTTTTTTAAATAAATTTTTAAAAAAAGTTATGCAAAAAAATTTATAAAATTTTTTTTATTTTATGCCTAAAACTACAACTTTTTCCCTATCGATTGCAACCAACCGCGTTTCGATATCGTTAATGTTTTCAAGAGGAAGCGTGATTGAAAAAAATATATATATATATTCGATTTTTGCGGCCGCCATTTTGAATTTTCCAAATCTGAAAATACGTAAATTTTTTATAGCACATCATCTATGTTTCCCTATGTTTTGATCTCGATATGGTTATTTTCAGTATGGTTGCCGGTAAAAACACGACCTTTCGATACAATTTTAATTTTTTGGAAAATTTTGAGTCGAAAAAATTTTCATTTCAAAAGTCGACTTACGTCATCGTGTAGGGCATAAAATTTACTGTGAATTTGATCTCTACGATTTTTTTGTGCGAGTACATCAGAAAAAGTTATAAGCAAAAAATCATCGAATTTTAGTGCTTTAAAATGTGCTTGCATGCTGTGTTTCGAGCTTTCACGGGATTTGGTCACAAATTTAGGAAAGCGATGAGGGGTCAGTGTACTTACTAAAAAAAAAAAAAAAACCCTACTTTTTAATTTTTCCTCTCTATATACTTACTTCCCCGGATTATATCCTATATTTAGTGTATTCAAACAATTATGATTTTTCTAAGAACATTTTATTGTAGGTACCAATTTGAGATTATCCCTTCTGGAAATATGTTCCTCTTGTCTATTTAGGTACCCGTAATAATTCTTTCCCACCCGTAAGCGCAACTCTAAAATTATGTATCCAGTTCTTAACTCAATCTGCCCGATGATGGTCTAGTGACTGGAATTGCAATCGCAGGTTTATTTTTTTCAAAGTATTTTTGTGATAATAAACGTAGTAAATTCAAGTTTTGTTTTTGTTCATCATGTTAAATAATCACGTAGTAACGACGGATTCCATCAACTATTTATTTGTTAATTAAATGTCCGTTACCTTCTAGATGAAATATGAAATTTTCTTTAACAAACTTAGGTATTTATTGATGAATGGAAGTGAAAAAATGATTATAATTTACAATTGAAGAACAGAAGTAACAAAGAGGCTATGTGCCAATTTGACGAAAACTGAGATATTGGTATAGAAATGTTCTATATGTGTCATCGACATGGAAATCTCTTAATAGGCTGCGCTCTGGTGTCGCACGATCCAAAGAGAATATGCGCAGATGGGGCCTATCAAACGAACCGGCACTGTGCGACTGTGGACACACTCAAACCACCTCCCACCTCACGCAGTGCCCAAGCACCTGCACCATGAAGGATTTGATGAATGCCACCCCGGAAGCGCTGGACGTGGCCAAGTTCTGGTCCAAGACATCATAAAATGAAAATTATTTGAATGTGATATATATCTATACATCTATATATTTTTATCCCTTTTTTTTGTTTTTTGTGCCTGTTTATAGCTGTCTTTGTATTTATTAGGCTTACTTTATATATGATGCTTCTGACACGATTAAATAAATAAATAAATCGACTAAAGCCTATCAAACGGGCAAAGTACCAAAACTTCAAATTTCGTAAGCAATCAGGCAGATAGGCGGCGATTTCTGCAAGTGATCAGTTGTTTTCACATCAAAGGGGTCAAGTGCCATAATGCGTACCTACTACTTCTCGATGTGTAGTGCGTTCATTTTGTTTTTACCGTTTTTTGCCACGGCTGTAGAATATTGAGAGGAACTGTTCACATTGAATCCGGAAAGTCGCAAAAAAGGAATGGGAAGATTAAGTGATGAATAAAGACAACGTGATGAATAAAGACGACATAGCTCCCTTCAATGCGATAGGAATCTCGCGTTGATCAAGAAACGAAAGCGTAAGTGCGCTCCGATAGTACCTGAAGACCTGAAACTTAAACGATGTAATACTGTCAAGTACATACACAGGCCGAATTAAGGTTGAGCCACACATATCCGTACCGTATCTGCACCGAGACACGGCCGTGTGTCGGCCAATAAATTCAAAACCACACATTTCCGTCACACGGCCGCATGACGGCCGTACTACGAGCGCAAAAACTATAAAACAATGTAGTACTCTTTCTTCGTCGTACCAAGCTAGTTAGTCGAGTACTTAGGCACGCTGGCTAGTATTTGGGAGGTCTCGGGTTCAAACCCCGGGGCCGACTGGTCTGCCATGAGTTTTTTTCAGAGGTTTCCTCATGGTAATGTAAGTCACTGCTTGCAAACTTATAAGGCGAATGCTGGGCCAGTATTAATCCTCTGAATCCTACCCACACTTCCAATGTTCCATAAATATCCCGTCTCACCTATCCCTAATGCATATGTACATACAAGTGTATCCTCTGATCTGGCTGAAGGAGTTAATCCCAAACTCAAGCTGCCCGCCTCCCTGACACATATTCAGAGAGGAATGAAACACGTGTGTTTCCTTTTTTTTTTCGTCGTAGTATACTAGTAATATAGATATAAAGAAAAAACTGTCCTCTCCTTGTTGATATTTCTTCTTATAAGAAAAAACTACTGGGATGAAAATGGGGGAACTGAGGGTGGATCCATTGGAACTTTGAACGTCATTCCTTCGAAAGCACCCTGATTGAGAGCGATTTAGGTTTGTAATTGTGTTTGTCGGTGTCATAGGAATATAATATGGTCGGTGTCCTGCAGTGAACTCTATCTAAAATTGGGTTCACTGGTATCCTGTAATAAAACATCTCTTTCGAAAAACGTGCCATATCAGAATCCCAGACCGGATGACCGTATTGTTCTCTACAATTTCTTCTAGACTTATGTTTTGTAGGGTTCCAAAGGCGTAATAAAGTTTATGATACACCGGATTGGATACAATAGTAAGAACAACAGAGGCACAACATACATGTCTTTATTTGAATGGCCGAACCTAAGAATTAAAGATTGAACAGTAAAAAAATTTTCTAGGGCGAACAGAAAAATTGCCCACCCACTAGCTACGCTCTAGTCTCCATTCATACTATATGCCGAGAATCCATCAGACAACGCACCGTGTCCGTCAAAAATAAAACATGAACTATCTCGCACGGTGCGGAGATGTGAAGACAGCCACATAAGAAACCACGGGGCAATTCATCACCGAGACACGGCTGTGTCTCGGTGCGGGCTCGGTGTGGACACGGTGCGGACATGTGTGGCTCAAGCTTTAAAGTTGTAGATATGTCACAGAAATTTTTTTTATGTACAAGTGGCAGCCCCTAGCCCCAGGGGTTCACAATTATTATCTGACAACGTTTAGAAATTACTGTCCTGTTCAAAATGCCGACGCTTTCGAATGTCATACTTCTCCTTGCCCGCTGCTCTACCCCCACTCTTCAACTACTCTCACGCGCTCGGCCGTTTTTCGTCATGTTCAGCTTTATTTTAAACATATTTCTCTGCGTTTTTATGAAAAACCAAGATGAAAGAAAAAAACAGAAGTACTAGTGAACAAATTAACTACGAAGGGACAATGGTCTCCTCGAAGAATTTTTTAACACAGTATTTTGGCCGGAGGGAGTTCTTTTGTGCGAATTTAATATTGGCAGAAGTTATTGAAAAGAGCAAAAACAAATTAGTAAAATAAATATAAATTTTTAATTACGGAAACAAAAAAAATATCGATGGAAATATTGTGAAATGTGCAGTTCTGAAAATAGTTTTGGTTTTTTAATATTTTGTACCGTTGAGGAATTGGCGAATATCACATCTAACGATAAGCCTAAGTTGCCGAACGTTTACGTAAAATATAACTGATCAACTGGTGCGGAGAAAGGTGACGTTCTGTACAGAATTTGACGTTTTCCACACTTCAGGTGCACAACTTCGAAAAATACTAATTAGAAAAACTAAAACAGAAAAAGTCATCCCCTGTAAAAATTTATCCGTAATTTTTCCTCTTATATTATATTACAAAGTACTCAAATTTATGATTTATTATGAAAATAAGTCATAATTAGTTTCAACCTAATTAAGGCCGAAAACTGCATCGATAGGAATCAAATAACTAATTTGTTGAAATTTTTAGAATTAACTCAATATAGTAGAATAATTATATAAGATGATAATATAAATGGTTATCTTGAACAAGATTTTAGCCATCCAGAAGAGTAATATATTATTTCATATTACTCTATGGTTTTAATACAAGTCTGTTATAACCTAGTTACTATCCGTAATGTCAAAATAATATTCAAAATAGCATATAAATGTACAGTTTACATCATATACGAATTATGAAAGAAATGTGAGCCAGCTTTATTTTTGTGATGACTATTTCCAGAAAATCGAACATTGTGAAAGTTGCCTTGTTTTCAAGAGTGGTACTTATACTTCTACAATTTGTGTTTAACTATCTGATTCCAGATCATGACGCAAACGTTTTTCAATATCCAAAAGAGAACACAACAGAATCTTCTGCAGACAAAATAGTACATCATTTGTTTGGAGGATTTTTGAGGTGGGATGCCCACTATTTCATGCACATAGCTAAATATGGTTATACTTATGAAAATACAGTTGCGTTTTTTCCACTATTTCCTCTATTGGGAGCTATATTCGCAAAGATTATATGTTTACTAAATTTACTGAATATAGATTCAATTCTATTAATATCATTTATAATATTGAATATCGTGATTTTTATTTTTTCTGCATTAACTCTGTTTGAACTTGGCTGTAAATTATTGACTGAAAAACAAGCATACTTCGCTACTCTATTGTTTTGTTGGAATCCTGCTTCAATATTTTTTATTGCACCTTATACAGAGTGTCTCTTCAGTTTTTTGTCTTTTAAATCAATGTTAAATTGTATTTTTTTGTATGAAAAATATTACAAATTACGTAAAAGAATCGTAATTTATGATATCTTATACTTACTTCCTGTAGCATTAAGTGGAATCACAAGATCAAATGGTTTGTTGAATGCATGTTTTTTTCTATATTTTCTAGCATGTATATTTTTAGAAAATTTTATTCAAATTAAAGGTAATATTTTGATAAGAGTTGCAAAGAAATTGTCTCTAATTCTAGCATTCATTATTATCACAATATTTGGTATCATTTTTTGTATAGTTCCTTTTGATTTATTCCAAATTTATTGTTACAGATTATTTTGCTCTGATTTTGTTAGAGATATACCATCTGTTGTTGAAACATATGGAAGTGATAATAAGTTTGTTCTTCTAGGAACTTTTACTCAACATAATCAAACATGGTGCCATAATAAATTGCCATTAGCTTATTTGTATGTCCAAAAACATTATTGGAATGTAGGATTTCTGAAATATTATGAATTCAAACAAATTCCAAATTTCTTCTTAGCTGCACCAATCCTAACTTTTTTCATTTACAATTGTAAAAAGTATTTTTCCCAAAATTATCCAAAATACTTTCTAGAAATATTCAAATTTGATATCGCTCGAATTAAAACTGTTTCCATATTTGAGAATCCTCTTCTTTATGTTTTTATTATTCATGGTTTTTTTCTTTCAGTATTCTGTATGTTTTTTATACATATTCAAGTTAGTACAAGATTTTTATGTTCAGCTAGTCCTCTTTTATATTGGTTTAGTGCACATTACCTGTCAGAGAAAGGTAGAATATGTGAAATAAAAGATTTTAATAAGTTGCCTTTCAAAAGGAAGTTCATAATACTGTATTATCTTACTTATTTTATTGTTGGAACTGCAATGTTTTGTAATTCCTTGCCATGGACATAAATGTTATAAATACAAATATATTAAATATACCGTATTTTTTATTTCTCGTATGAATGTGTACTTTCTGGAGTTTCCTCTCAACTCAGACAGCATACAAGTTATAAAATAATAAATTTTTGATAATATTTGAAAAACTGACAATTTTGTTACTTAAAATTAACAACAACTTTCCCTCTTAAATGCCCTTTCCTGACTTCAGCTAGAGCATCAAGTAGACGAGGGAAATCAAACTCCTTATATACCACAGGCCTTATCTGAAATAGAACATATTCTCAATAATTTATAGACGATGCGAAATCTGATTTATAACAAAAAAAAGTAAACTTTGAAATGTCCTTTTGAAGGGTGCCATTTGAATGTGTAGATATTTTATTTTCCGTTTTGGAAATTTTTGCAGATGATTATTGACAATCACCAAAGAATATTGAATAAATCAGTTCGAAATTCAAAAACAAAATTCAATTCAAGTGATTCTTTAATATCTCACTCTAGTATTATCTATTTAAAATAAGAAAGGCATACTTGAGTGTCTAAATAAGTTATTATGATAAATAGCAATTTCAAAGGCAAACAAATTACACAACCTCATCAACTCATATATAACTACAAATAATCAAATTACTAAAACAACATGAATCAATAGACCTTTTCATCATCTGACATGCGCAAGCACAGCAGCCATGTTGAAAGAGCGCTAGTTTGAAAGTTTCGTACTGTTTTGTACCAAATGCATTGGAAAGCAATATTTTCTCCACAGTAAATTGATTATAGGAAGAAATTATTGATGGAGCTGTACTTGTTCTCAATTAAAATGAAGCATGTAACTGTGAACAATCAGAAAAGTGGATGAAGTATCATGGGCTTTCGCAAAAAAGCAAAAAAACACTAGATTATTGCGGGGTTATATAAAGGTTCGTTCCAACCGGCATCAGTTACGCTGGCTAGTATTTGGGAGGTCTCGGGTTCAAACCCCGGGGCCGACTGGTCTGCCATGAGTTTTTCTCAGAGGTTTCCTCATGGTAATGTAAGTCACTGCTTGCAAACTCATAAGGCGAATGCTGGGCCAGTATTAATCCTCTGAACCCTACCTACACTTCCTATGTTATAAATATCCCGTCCCACCTATCCTTAATGCACTTGTACATACAAGTGTATCCTCTGATCTGGCTGAAGGAGTTAATCCCAAAACTCAAGCTGCCCGCCTCCCTGACACATACTTCAGGGAGGAATGAAACACGTGTGTTTCCTTCCTTTTCCGGCATCAGAAACAGTTTCTTACAGTCAGGATTCTGCGCAGTAACTTAAATGCGTTCCAACCAGAATCATAAACGATTAGGAAACGGTCAGTTTTGCGTTCCATCCAAGGTTGCAAACTGTTTGAAAACTATCAGAACGGTTTGCGGATTATCTTCTGACCGTTCATCTGGCGCATGTGCAGAGCTATTATTTTTCAGATGGTGACAATTTCTTTAAGATTCTTTTGCTTATTTTTATTCGCCTAAACTATTGTCACATAAAAACTCGCATTATAATGTCTACATATTTACGTTATGTATTCTTGTTCGGTAAAACTAAAAAAATGGCATATATTTCATAAACAACAAACTTACATTTTATTGTAGGTAGGTACTACATTTACTTTCCACGTTGCAATGAGATATTAATTGCACTAACACATTAATTAAAAAAAGAATCCTAAAATTAAAGTAAAAAAAACATTGAAACATGAATGTAAGAAAAAAAATCTGAAATTTGCTTAATAAAACGTTGCATAAAGTTTTTCGAACAAGTTGAACAGGTTCTATTTTTTTAAAAGATCATTTCTTTCAGTCAGAAGTTCATTTCTTTCCTTCATTAAGATAAGTTTTTGTTTATGCACCTCCAACTTCTCTTTTTCAAGTACTATTCTATCTCTATTGCATTCTTTTCTATCTCTTCGTGTTTGCTCTATTGTAACATTTCTGTTTGTGGTAGGATTTTTTGTTTTTAATGAGAAGCTCTTCCGTGAAGCCTGACTGACTACTTCTAGTAAATTATCAGGCGTTCCAACCATATATCAGGAAACCAGTATTTTACAGACATGCGCGTTGAGAACGATTTGCAAACTGTTAGAAATTTGTTTGTGATTCAAGGTTGGAACAAACCTATATCAATCCAATCGTAGTAACTCAGTAAAATGAAGTTAATTATTAGATATTAAGTAAATATCTCCCAATTAACTAGGATTATATCTTATTAGCACATGTATTGGCTTTAAATGACATATCGATACCACTCTTACATATACATACTCCATAACAACACCGTTTTTCTTATTCGTTTCCGTACAAATAAGATAATTATAGTGGACTTACAGCATGTATTTTTAAATTAAGATACTTATTGTTTTATTTTGTGGTTAGTTTTTCCTAACGGATATTATTTATTTCACATTTGTTGATTTTATTCATTACAATGGTATTTTACCATGCTTGTTTACATAAAACAGTACGAAAAATATGGCGGATACTGACGCATGCGCACAAAAATTATAAGTGATGAAAAGGTCTAAGATCTTATATTTTCATGTAAAGGCGGATTTTCCTAGGTAACGTTTTTTATGCGTGGCATTCGTCGTAATACGTCTAGCGCAACACGCCGGCACTACCTGATAGGAGTTAAAGGCGGGTTTTCCTAGCCAGCGTGAACTGAATAGGGAATTACAAGTCGGCAGGATCGTATTTTTTATCAAGCTGAGCATTTTCTTTTCTCCTAGGGAACGTTATATTACTCAGTAGTACATATACAAAAACTTTGTTACAATGAGCAGTCTTGGACCAAAAAAGCTAAAAATATTCGCTCTTTTACTTTTTGAGAAGTTTAAAAGCTATTTTAGATTAACCCGTGAGCAATTTATTTGGACCTTGAATGACATCAAAGAGGACCTGCCATATAAGGACGGCACCAAAAATTACTCTTGAAAAACTGACTGTTTTTTATTTTTAATATCTTGGTTAATTAATTTCAAAAAAATAAGATTGTTTTATTACTTAATTATAATTTAAAACAATGTTACTATTATGCCCACTCTTTAAGTTGCATGTCCCAAATATATTGAAAACAATTGATATGTTCGATGATCTGGTGGTGCTCTTAGTCAGTGAAGGCCATTCTCTTAAGACTTCAATTTGTTGACATTATAACTATATAAAAATACAAAAAAAAACGACCACCATCAGTGCTATATCACAAAATATATGGAGATACGCCGCGTATATTGCAATAGACTCCTTTGAATCCACTTGGTCTCATAACGCTCGACGTACACATACTTCTTTATCGTCCTCTGCCAAATGTTTCTTCAGTATCTAGAGTGAATATTTTAAAATTTTTTCGTCCTGAATGGCTCATTGTCATAACATGTTGTTAAAATAAAGTATAAACTTTAAAATAAAAACACTTGGCTTATGTTTCACAATATAAAAAATATTTAGATACTGTATTTAGCAGTAACGAAAAGTCGAGTTATGAACACATTATCGAGTTATGAACTCATTATCAAGACTGGCTACAGGAGAGTATTGCATCGTAATTTATAAAACAGACAAAAGCAAAGGTGATACCTGAAAATCAATTTGTTCGTTTACAAGGGATAATTGACTATTATGGGCGGAACTTATTTCGAGAATTTCGAGAAGGTCATGGCGTTTACCCTTGTTACCTGAATGTAACAATTTGGTTTTGTTGAAATCCAGGAAGTGATTGAATTTTATACAATGTTCAGAGAAGCCAGTGGTATTTTTGTTTTGTAAAATTGAATTTTAATGTTCTTCAACACGAAAATTTATATTCCTTTCTGTCTGTCCAATATAGAAAGCAGGACATTCGTCGCAAAATATTTTGTAAATACCAGTTTTCTCCGATGTTAGATTTTTCTTTATTAGTCAATTACCCCTTGTAAACGAACAAATTGATTTTCAGGTATCACCTTTGCTTTTGTCTGTTTTATAAATTACGATGCAATACTCTCCTGTAGTCAGTCTTGATAATGAGTTCATAACTCGAAACATGTCGACTTTTCGTTACTGCTAAATACAGTATCTAAATAATTTTTATATTGTGAAACATAAGCCAAGTGTTTTTATTTTAAAGTTTATACTTTATTCTTTATGATGTTTCACCAAGTGATGTGCGAGAATTCAATCTCAGTTACATGTTAAAATACTACTGAGAAGTATAATGTTCCCTTGGAAAACATATATAAATGCGTAGCTTGGATAAAAAATTCGCTCCTGCCCCAGTGAAATTCCTTTTTCAGTTGACGCTGCGTATTACAAACATTGGCTAGGAAAACCTGCCTTTACATCAATCACGAATGTAACCTACCTCTTTTTTTGTTAACAGTTCATTGATGAATGCCATCCCTTTATTGCACGGAAGGAAAAATCCCCATTTTATCACTCGTCCATCTTTTAAATTAATAATATTTTCTTCCAAAAGTCTGCCACCACTCTTTAAAACACCTGGTATGAGGCCATGTTGGTCAGTATTCAACATTAATGGCGAATTCAATGTAATGAATTGCTTGAATTTCCAATTTTTAGGTATGTTACCAGCGCCAAATTTTGCACAATCCAAAATTATGTCGAAACTGAAACATAATAATAATAATAAATCTTTATTTTATCCACAATTACCCTCAGGTGTCGATCACGTTAGAGAAAAAAAAATAAAAAACAAAAATAAAAACACAGATAATCTTAACTAGTTGTATAAGTCTGAACATAATACTAGAATCCCTCAAAATCTTTTTCACAAAGAAATTCTTAATAGAATAATAGCATTTTTTAACTAAAAACTTTTTCAGTTTTTTTTTGTAATACAGCATGTTTACTTTTGAAGTTTTGGGGTAAAGTATTCCATATTTTAAGAATATAGTAAAGAAATAAAGGAACTCTGATTACAATAATGCTGAGTAAATAATTAAATTAAAATTGATTCTAAATCCGAATAATTGGAAAAATGTATTTTATTTATTCTCTTATTCTTGTCTTCAGGTTTTAAATTATATTACCGTTAACTTTCAAAGGTGAGTAGGTAGAGCCTTCAGTGAGTGTCACAAAAATATATTGTTTTCAAAGTAGAATTTCAGTAGTGTGAAATTGCAATAATTTTCTTCATTATATAACATTACATAATTTCAAATGATAAACTTTATAATAGGAAATTATGAAATTTCAGAAACTCGCTATATCCAGATAATAAATGTTTTATTTAAACTTAATATAGCCTTAATTTAGAAACTACGCAGTCCAAATAACTTCTGATTTCACTTAAATTTAAGATAAACGAAATAATTATATTAAAGCCGGTGTTTAAAAAGGTTATTCACCATATTACTAGTTTCATCCCTTCAATACTTCTTAACCTTTTTTGAGAATGTCAAATGGCAACTCCTACCTTGAGATTCTTTAAATTAAACCACAAAAGAAAGAAGAAAGAAAAGGAGTGAGCAGCAGAGCTGTCATTAAGGTATTATTGTCCCTTAATTTTTGATTAAAAAGGTTATTAACCAAATTTCTAGTTTCATCCTTTCTTGAAATTTCCGAATGGCAACCCCTCCTACCTTGTGATACATAAAAGCTCAAGGAAAATGAAAGTCAACTACATAATAAAAAAGAAGGACACCCTACTGCGTAGCACTAGGAATGATAAAACCCCTCGGTGCATGTGCATGTCGTCAATATTTTTTGAATGAATTATATAAATTAAATAACAATGAAAGTCGATTTTACGAATGAAAAAAGGAAAATTGCAATAAATGTATTAATAAGTCGATATTACGAATAAAATCCGTGAAAATTTAGCAAAAAACTTCATTGATTGACTGTCGAATTTGAATATCCTATTCCGGCTCATTTTGCTGCAAATTATGAATCAAATTGATAAGATGGGAAGCAGACACAGACGCAGAATCAAGCTGAAGCTATCAACGTCGCTTGGTTACCGTGGCACACAGAGCACTTCAACGCATGTTTTGTAGGACTTCGTATATTGACCTTGGCGCATGCGCATGTCGTAATGCCTATCTAAAAAACGCTATAATTTTTTATTCTTCCTTGGGAAAAATTGGGAACAAAACTTCTCTTATGAAATCATATGTATTTTATCGATATCCGTTGGAATTTTTAAAATCGGACCAGATCCCAACTTTTTGTAGTGAGACTTTAGCTTCGCCTCGGGGTAAAAACGCTATATTTTTTATTCTTCGTTGGGAAAAATTGGGAATTAAAATTCCCTAATGAAATCATAAGTGTTTTATCGATATCCGTTGGAATTTTTAAAATCTGGCCAGATCCCAACTTTTTGTCGTGAGACTATACTTAACCCCTTTATCTTCGCCTCGGGGTAAAAAAGCAGATAAGTAGGCAACAGAGCTCTGTCACTAGGTCAGTTTTTTCCTCATTTTTATTTTTTTTTACATACAAATTCTTAATCCACTAAGTCAATTTGGAAAGACTGAAGAGAAGCACGAAACTTGAAAACGCATGAAATTTCTGAATGAAAATTTCGACGGCGAGACAAAACATTTGAAAGCCCAAAATAGCGCCTCCCTAATTTCAAACGAAATCACTTACACATTTTCAGGTTTCTAACTGATCTTGGAGAGCCTTTAGAGATGTGCAAAGTTCAAAAACGCTTGAAATTTCAATATAAAAATTTCAGTGGTGAAATATATCAATTGAACCCCGTAAGGTACGAGTAGCGCAATTCTTCAAAAACCACGAAAAAACCAGATATCCCTACATAAAATGACAGCAATCAGAGCAAACAGTTTACACCGCCAAAAAGCAAATCCTCTAACTCAAGTCAGAGGACGTTTAAGTCTGCAAAAATCCTTCAAATGTATGGACTTTCTACAAGCTCGAGAAAGCGTAACTTCGGGAATATTGTTTATAATTAATCAAAACATTTTTGGCCACCGAATTTCCCTCCATTCACATCCCTGCCACTCTTTCGTCCAAACTTTAAAGATGGCCAAAATTTGGTCTGAATTTACCAAAATTTTGACAATTTTGTTCTGCCAACCCCAGATACCAAATTATAGCTCACTTGGTTGGTCTGATGAGAGCCGCTAGAGAAACAAAAAGAATAATTTTTTCGGACAATTTAAAGCAGAGTTAACAATAATAAGAATGAATTTACATACAAATCTCAAAAAATTTCATTATCAACACGACCTGTATGAGTCTGTTTTATATTATACTATAAGAAGGAATATAACATATTCACAAAGTCTTCTTGAACTTTCTACAATGTTTCCTTGGTAATCTGAATACATTGTTCATTTATCATCAGTTCCTTGAATATCTTCGGCCACAGATGAAAATCAAGTGGCAATACATAAGTATAGTTTGACGGTAATTCTTGCAGAAAATACACCATTTTACGAAAAATGACATAGACAGAATGACATAGTAATAAATGGAAATGAACAAAAAGGGACTACACGTGAAATGTGTTCAGAAGTAAGCAAATTTGATAACTGAATCTACTATCCAGCAGTGACATAGGTGCTTTGTTTTGTGGCATATTATAATTTCACTATGTTTAATGTTATCTGCCAAAAACATCGAAAGAGAGATATTAAAATCAGAAGCTACTTGGGTATCTAGTTTAATTCTATTCTGTTGTATGTCCAACACTTTCAAGATCTAAAATGAAATTTTTGTCAGTTTGTAACTCTTATTTATGAATATATGTTTGAGATCCTTAAATCAATATTAATATTGATATATATATATATATATATATATATATATATATATATATATATATATATATATATATATATATATATATTTTTAGTTTTGGTTTTTCTTTGACCCAATATATATTTTTTTCGTAATATGTTCTTGGTGTTAGGTCAACTACGTTAAGGTTATCTACGTTAAAGGTAAGAATATATTTTAGACGACTTTTAAAATTAATATAATATACGTCCTTTAGTTTATAGATTTTGAAAAAGGCCATAAAATGTCAAACAATCATTTGTACGACAACTAAAATGCATCATTTAATGTGACCTAACACCAAGAACATATTACGAAAAAAAAAAAAAAAATATATATATATATATAAGAACTTGTGCAGGTTACTAAAAAAGCTCACAAATATAGTATTCAATAAACAACATATTGTAACTGCTTGTTCACTCATTTTCTATACTAACATACTTGAAATTTCGGATAATAGCAGTGCTGCACATGAACATCAAAATATTAAATGTATAATTCCACCTATTCTCAGCGTTATAATGTATATATGAATGAAACGAGCTTATAAACTAAAATAAATGAAATTAATTATTTATTTAATTTATATAACTTTTGTAACAGGAATTGTTTTACTTGAGTTGATAGCCGGTTTTTTTTTTCTTTTTTTGTTTTGTTTGGTATTTTTTTTTCTTCTTCCTTCTTTAATGTTTATGTATTGTACACAACATTGAGGTTAATTTGTGAATTATATTTGTAGTACTGCCCACGCACAAGCCAAGCTTTTGTGGGAAACCAATATTTATTTGTTAGAAATTATGGAAAATAGTGTATAATATTATAGTTTGTTGGATTTATTATAGTTTTGTTGGAATAATTATTATTATTATTTGATATGTAAAATTCGGTTTTTCTTTGATGGTAATATTTTGATTATACAAATTTGTACATTAGCATTTCTCTAATATGCTTTCAACATATAATTTATACAGAAGTGTTTACTATCTTCGTAAGTGTAGCTATAAATTTTCGAAATTTTCAAAATATGGACTACTGATGCATTTTCAAGACAACAAGGACAGAAAGAGATAACCATTCTAATTTGAT
Source organism: Cynegetis impunctata (assembly GCA_030704885.1). Classification (NCBI taxonomy): domain Eukaryota; kingdom Metazoa; phylum Arthropoda; class Insecta; order Coleoptera; family Coccinellidae; genus Cynegetis; species Cynegetis impunctata. The sequence goes on along the minus strand of JARQZK010002235.1, from coordinate 107,688 downwards.
GCCAATTATCATACTGTGGAAGATAAAAATACTGTTTGAGAACAAATATTCAGCTTACAGGTTTGTATTTGCTATGCTAAATTAAATTAAACAAAATTAGTATTTGGTTAGTCTTTCTGTTCTTTGAAGCGTACCTACTTTCTGCAATCTGTTTTAGGTAATCTGGTTGTGTATAATCTAGTACTTCATCTGCTCCCAAAGATCGAACAAGTGGAAGTGCATCTGTTGAGCATGTACCTATTACCTTGAAAAATATATGTAGGTTAAACTAAAAGTGTGAACTATAATTTTTATACATCATTGTATTTTATCTTGAAAAAGTTCATAAAAATTCGAGTAAAGCTTGGTTCATACAGACGCGAATCGCGAATTGCGAATAATGTTCTGATTGGCCAATTTGAAATCAATATGGCAGCCTGTCAAAATTTTTAATATTTGGCGAATTCGCAAAATTTAAAATTTGGGGGGCGGGAAAATTGGATTGAGGTCAATATATTCGCGCGAATTGTTGTTAGGACCGGCTGTTTTATGGTTAGCACATGCGCATTTTAGCTCATCTTATTGTGTTCAACGTTGAGCGTGAGTTGAGAGCTGAATTGACACGTGTCTTGTTTGTTTTCGTTTTAGAAATTGTTTTGCTCTTGTTTTTTTTGGATTTTTCATCAAAATTATGTATCCTATGAAAAATTCTAAATTTTTTTTCATCTTTGTAACGCATTTCTTGAACTAAATTATGATACGCCCCTTGCTACATCCTTAATTTAAAAATTTCGGAAGTTACAACTGACCATATATTTTATTCTGTATTTTTTTAAATAATAAATAAGCAGCGATTTTACGTCCGTTGCCACTGAAATAAACTTAAGGAATACACATCCATTGTTATTGAATACAAACTCTTGATTTCTCTGTATGTCTCGAAATGAACAATAATTATTAATTCTCAAAATAAACAAACAATTAGCTGGCTGAATCGGCCAACTTTGTCAATGTCAAATGGCTGACTATGATGTCATGTCATAAGTCACTTATCGCCAACATTAGCAATCTGGAAAAAAGTAAACATCCCCAAAAATATCGCAAGTATATGAAATAGTCCAAACTGGCGATTTATTTTCCTGCGAATTTGCTATTCGCAATTCGCGATTCGCATCTGTATGAACAAAGCTTAAGCAGGTCCTCTTTTGATAAAAGAGGAGTAAACAACAAAAGTGTTTTTGGATGATTTAATATATTTGCATATCTAAAGCATTTTTTTTATGCATATGTTTTTGGATGATTTAATATATTTGCATATCTAAAGCATTTTTTTATGCATATGTTTTTGGATGATTTAATATATTTGTATATATAAAGAAGCATGTTTTAAAACCATTTGGACACATTCAGGTTTTTATTTCAGATAATCCTGACAACTGATGTACAAGTCTTCTACTTGTTGAATGACCTCAGTATTCCATGCAATTTCTTCGTTGCATATTGTGAACTCATAAGAATTTAGGTTAGTCATTTTGAGGCAAAGGAAAAGTAAGTTATATAATCTAAATAGGTCATATTTAATATCATCAAAGAATGGGATAGTTATGCTAAATAAAATATTGAAATCCACAATGAAAACTGCTGTTGAGTATACAGCATAATAATCAGTTAGATGAGTGAATGGTAACATTTTCTCTATGTATTCATTATATTTTGAAAGAGGTAAAATATTCTTGTGCAAAAAATGAAAGTATGCAACATTTACTGTGTTTTCAATTTCTGATAATATTATGCCTATATCCTTAGAATAAGAACTACTAGATTCAGTTTAAACTAAGTTACATCAGTTTTATAACCTCATTGTCTACTTTGGAAAAAATCTAACGCATGGATTTCTTTACATAATTAATCATTCTTGTAGGACATGGACACAAAACCTATGTCTCAAAGGGTTGAATAGTAAAAAAAAAATTATAGGCATAATTAAGAAATTTGTGAGGAGTCAAAAGTTTTGTAACAATGAAGAATGAGATATACTTTTAAATTAGGTGCTGCAAAATCTAGTGATCCTCAATTTACCTGAACCCCTTGTGATTTCAGTAACTGCACAGCTACGGTTCCAACACCACCAGAGGCTCCAAGAATCAATACTCTCTTATTTTTAGGGTTCTCAAATTGAAGACCTCCAGTTACATATAAGGCCCCCCAAGCTGTCATGGCTGTATACACAATTGAAGCACTTTCTCCTGGTTTCAAATGCTCTGGATGAAAACAAATCTACAAGGGATATTTTTTGTTAAAATACTTGTGTTATAGTAGTCATAGTTGTTGTAATAGTGAAATATTGAGTTATTAATTGAAAATAGTCATGTTTATGATTAAACTTATCACCTTAGTTCACAATATGAACTTGAATAATATAAATTACAGACTAAAAAATATAAACATCAATTATAAGTAATAGCTAATGAAATTAGTTTAATTTTTTAAAAAGGATTTTCCTGCTTTTTATATACTTACATGATCACTTGAAGCCAGTACATACTCTGCAAAAGATCCTTGTTTGTGTAAAGGTACAAAACCATATACCATATCACCTACATTAAATTTGTCATTGGATAACAAACCTTTGCTAACAATAGTTCCGGAGAAATCTCTTCCAAGAGTTAGAGGTAATTCCATCTCACTTTTTCTCAACACATTTAGAACAGTTCTAGCGTATCCATCTACAAAAAATTAACATAGTATGTATATCTTTCTGACAACTCTTCTAACAAACTGTGTTCTTCATTGCAAACCTTTCATTAATAAATCTATCGGATTAACAGAGGAAGCTTCAACTTTAATTAGAACATCATTTACTTCATTGACTATTGGGGTGCGTGTTGAGGAGAGTAATAATTCCTCCCCATAACTATGTACCTGCCAAGCATTCATTTTATAGTTGTTAGCAACTTTTTCTTGTACACAAGTCTCTGAAAATTCCCTGACATATTTGAACCGTAAAATATTTTTTCCAATATTGGATAACATGTTATATATCGCTTTAGTCGGTAATCAACTGATAATATTTCAACATAATGTAGAAGAAATGACTATTGTTTTAGGTAAATAGACAATACTTATATATAACCTTCACGAAAATTTAATAACTTCTAATAAATTATGTTTTTTGGGAGTGTCTAATGGACCGTGGAACGGATGATTAACTACAATTTTATTTTAAATAATAATATATTATCCCGCAAGTCCACGGTTAGCATATGATACAGAATCGATTTGATACTGTGTACCGCAAGTTATTAGAGAGATTTTAAGCTCCTTAAAAAATCTTCTTATCACGGCGTTATTTTTGCTAACCATAATCATAACCACGACGATTAAACTAAGTTATTTTAAACCCCTACTTTAAACTTCATATATTGACGGTGCGGCGATCCTTATTTTGTTTTGGGTTTCCTAACCTCAGAATATCTGGTGTTCAGTTTATTTTAATTGTAAAAATATATATAATTTTTAAAATGGAGGATGATTTGTTGAATGTTAAACATAGAAGAAACCGTGATGTGGACTTACCATAGATATAGGTATACTATATATACTTACTCAGATATATATATATATATATATATATATATATATATATATATATATATATATATATATATATATATATATATATATATATATATATTAAGATTTCTATGGGACTTACTAAGACATATTATACTGAGACGTAATCTCCATGTGCCTGAGATTGACATAGTGGAAATCCTTACTAGTACAGTAAAAAGGTATATTTTACTAAAAAAAAATACTTAATGGCTGAAATTTTTCGGGGGTGTTCGGGGGCATGTCCTGAGTCTAAAACTGAGTTTTCGTATTCGAGGGGGTGGGGGAAGATACAACCCCCGGTCTATATGGGGTGAGTTCGTTTTAATTCTATATCTCCGTTGCTGTTGCCCGTACAGTCAAGTCCAAGAGATCATATTTGTAGGAAATTGAATTATCTATCCAATGATAATAAAATAGAGGTCATAGGTCAATTACAATTGCCGGTCAAAGGTCAAAAGTGAAGGGTAGTTTTTCATTTTTCGCGAATACCATGAAACCGGGAAGTTTTTTCGCATACTGCTTTGATACCATTTCAAAGTACTTGAAGTTACCTACAAAATGAGCTCTCGAACACCCTTCTACGATCAAGAGTTTTCCATCACTCCAACGATCAAGTTGACCGCGCGCGCCAATGTTGACCGCGCGAGCCGCGTGTCGTACTCTCATTGCTCGTACATTGCACTCTCTACGTGCAGTAAATAATTATCGTTAAATTTTTTCCTAATTAGAATTAATAATATGGCTGAAGGTGGACTTGTTTTTTTTTTCAAGGGAAAACGGGAAATCCATCATGGACAAACGACAAGGTCTGCCCTTGCCGAATAGTGTGAGACTCCTACTCACTAAAACCCTATAAAAACCCCAACTTTTGAATGTTCAGTGCTCTGTCATGAATGTGTGTGTATTGCCGTGCACTGTTTGATGATTTGAAGTGTCTCTATCATTAATTTTTCTGCTGGCGACTTTCATGTGAATTGGGCTCTTTTGGATGGACTTTTATCGCCATCTTCGTATTCATCATCCTTTTCGAATGTGTCACCACGAACGTCTTCTTCAGGAATGGATGGCGAGTTCCTGTCGTCGTTGAGAAAATCGTCATCTTCTTGCAGGGTAGAATATTGAGCGATGTTGTTGCATGCGGTACCGCTACAAGTCCCACAAATCGGAGAACATTTCAGCCAAGCTGGATTCTTTTCGACATCCACAGGCCTTTCCACAACTAGTTTTGCAGGTGCAGGAAATTACTTTCAGCAAACTTGGCGGCGCCGGAACTTTTTCGCAGGCGACGGGCATATAAATGCTCTTCGTTTTCTTCCAACCCCAGTCTTCAGGATCTTTGTAATTTCCCAACCATTCTTGAACTTGATAATACACTCTATACGTGTGTAGACGAGCCGCATCTTCAGTAGGTGGTAGGGAAGCCAAATTGAAAGTGTTTTTTTTTCCAGACTGGAGAAAACGCTTGTAACGATAGTTCAAGTCTCGTCCTGGTTTCCTCCGTATAACTTTTAGAAGAAGAAATGTCCGAGGGCACAGGTTTTTGAATATTAATGACCTGTCAACACAGTGACGTAGCTCCCTAAATTTTAGGGAGTATTGACTAAACTTCCCTGAAGTATTTTAATAATCTACGGCAAGTTTTAAAAAAACGCACGTAAAAACAAGTCCACCTTCACCCATATTATTAATTCTAATTAGGAAAAAATTCAACGATAATTATTAACTGCACGTCGATAGTGCAATGTACGAGCAATTAGAGTACGACACGCGGCTTGCGCGGTCAACATTGGCGCGCGCGGTCAACTTGATCGTTGGAGTGATGGGAACCTCTTCATCGTAGAAGGGTGTTCGAGAGCTCATTTTGTAGGTAACTTCAAGTACTTTGAAATTGTATCAAAGCAGTATGCGAAAAAACTTACCGGTGTCACGGTAGTCACGAAAAAGGAAAAACTACCCTTCACTTTTGACCTTTGACCGGCAATTGTAATTGACCTAATGGACCTATGACCTCGATTTTATTATCATTGGATAGATAATTCAATTTCCTACAAATATCATCTGTTGGACTTGACTGTAAAGGCAACAGCAACGGAGATATATAGTTAAAACGAACTCACCCCCATATAGACCGGGGATTGTATCTTCCCCCACCCCCTCGAATACGAAAACTCAGTTTTAGACTCAGGACATGCCCCCGAACACCCCCAAAAAATTTCAGCCATTAAGTATTTTTTTTTAGTAAATGCCATTTTTGTGTCTCTATTTACTGTACTATACTTGTACTTCATTATTTTGGTTTTATGTAACCACAACTTTATTATTAAATCAAGATGGTCTTTCAAGGATTTAACAGAAAATTTTCAAATTCAATGATCGACAATATTTGGTAGTGTGTTGTCATATAGTTTGAACGAGATTTTATAAATATATTTTATATAAAATATGGGATGTATATTTTAATTATTACGACTTTGATTTCGTCAGATTTCATTTGAAAAGCCAAACGAGAACTCATTTGCAAAATTCGCTTATATGAAAATAAATGCACTTTTATTTCAACAAATATCCTTCGCTTTGTTCAATCTGTCATAAATCGAAACTTAACAATTACTCTTTACTTCTTATATATCCACTTGAAATATTATAGAACGTCTAAGCGTGAATCTTGAACCGCGTTGAATGTTTTATTAAACTATATTAACTGTTGAAAAAAGAAATTCCCTTGATGTCATTTGTATAATGTTGGTACTTTGTCTTTCTGACAGTACACAGTAGAGGATCCTCACAGTAGACTGTCTATGTTATTCATTCAGAGATTGAGCGTCAAACTGAACACACGTTTAACCTCTGAATACCAAGATTTAGAGGTTAAATCTAAACCACGTGTGTGACTGTGATATGGTGATAAAATTTTGAAACAGGCAAGCCGGGTATTGGTATAATCCAAGACCTCTGGTAACAGACCCGGCCCAAGACGATTTGTATTGGGCAAAATAGCCATATCAACTAGCCCATTTCACCCTTCCGATAGGGAGGGTTTTTAAATAGAAGAAGAAGAAGATGTCTATGTTATTCTAGGTCTTTAAATGTTAGTTACAGTGTTTTAAGTTAAGCAACAAGTATCTTTCCTAAGTTGATGTCCATCTTTGTGGGTTTTCTCACATTTTAATTTACAACAAAACCTCTTTTTTCATGATCGATCCAATTCACCTCATCAGGTAATGGACCCAGGACGACGTTCAAATTAGGAAGAAAGATTCTCAGTGAGTTGTGATATCATACAGTATCTGGTGAAGAAAAGGAGGCAAAATGCCCGACATCTGCGTGGGAAATGGCATTCAGATCAACAAATTTACCGGTGAAAATTACAGTCAGTAGGAATTTCAAGTAAATTGTGACTTTCGCATAAAAGGTTTTCTCAGTGTAGCAACAGGAAGAATACCAAAACCAAATACTGACTAAATCGAGCAATGGAACAGGGACGACGCTACAGCCACATGCCTCATAACATCAGCTCTGGATTAGAAGCGAATATACCGGATTCAAAACTGCGAAACTTCAAGAGAGGTATTTGATAAACTCGATAATTTTTGTGAGCAAAAGTCGGAAACGAACAAAATATCAGTTCATGAGAACTTCTACAACTATAAAATGGAACCTACCGACTCAGTGGTTCAGTTTATTTTAAAAAGTAGAGAGTTCAGTACAGCAGATCAAAAATTCAGGTGATACAATAAGTGACACATCTATTGTAAACAAGATAATTTCCACATTGCCCTCGAAATTCAGTACTTTTCGAACAAGCTTGGTTGTCAATGGAAGCATCCAAACAAACAGTGGCTAACCTTACAGCTAGACTAATTGAAAAAGAAGTGAGTTTGACCAGTAAAGAAACTGAAGAAAAAGCTTTCTTCACCAGAAGCAAGGTTTCAACGAAGAAAAATCCTGGAGTTAAATGCTTCAACTGTAACAAAAAGGAACATTATGCCAAAGAATGTCGTGCTCCGAGAAGGACAAAGTAGTCGGAATACAAAGAAAATCCTCAAGGAAGTGCTTTCATTACAGAGAAAAATGAAGAAGTAGTAGCATTGTTAATGAACCACCACATGGATCCTTGTCAGCTTGGATCCTTGATACATTACAAGTAGAAGGAGTTGGAAATATCCATATTGACTAGTGGATGAACGGAAAATGGTACAGCAGTTCTTTAGAAGACGTATGGTACGTACCAGGTATCCGAAGGTGCTATTACAAAGAAAGGATTTTCAATCCACAAAAGCGACCCAAGAGCAAAAATAACGAAAGATGATCATATAGTAGGACTTGCCATCCGCGATGAAAACAATCTGTATGAGTTACTGTTCCGAGTGGAATCAACAAGAAACGAAATTAATTCAGTGTCAACCGGCTCATTAAGAGGATAGCATGAGAAACTTGGTCATCTAAATATCAGATCATCACGCGAGCTACTCTCGAATAATGCACTCGTCAATGTAAAATTAACCAAAACTGAAGACTTTTTCTGTGAAGCGTGCGTGTATGCCAAACAGCACAAATTGAAGTTCTCGCCAACACCTCATCGTGACGTAAAGCCAGGTGATCTGATATAAAGTGCAGTATGTGGACCTATGAGCGAATAATCAATCGGCGGTGCTCTTTACTTTGTTCTCTTCAAAAACTACAGAACCAGATTTTGTGAGGTTATATTTATAAGATATAAATTAGATGTTTACGACTGTTTTCGCGAATACCTAAACATGTGTGGAAAAAAGTTCGATCACTTAATAAAGATGTGATGTTAGAACGGATAACGGAACTGAATTCGCCAATAAGTGATTGACAGAATATTTTCACTCCAAAGGAATCGTCATCGAACATACAGGTATTTATACACATGAACATAATGGTAAATGTGAGCGGCAAAACCGAACCATAGTTTAAAGTGTCAGGTCTCTATTATTCTCAGAAGACTTGCCAAAACTATTGTGGCAGAAGCCGTGAACACAGCAGTTCAATTAAGGAATAGACCGCCCAACAATGAAAGCAATACTCCATATGAACTGTGGACTGGTAAGAAGCCAACTCTTGAACATTTGCAAATTTTTATGTTCTGAAGTCTACTTACTGATCAATGAACACTCCAGAAGAAAATTAAATAAGAAGAGTGAAGAACTGTTACTTATCGGTTACGAAGGAAATTCAGCAAACTACAGACTTTACAACCCTGATACCAGAAAAGTATATGGATAAAATGGCGTCGTCAGGCAAGTCGCGTTTGAACTCGGAAAGTGATAATCCTGAAAATAATGTGAAAATTATACCGATAAATGTATGAAGTGTGGAGAAAAGTTCCATCCATCGTGCCTAAGACAAGTAGCTATGAGAAAATCGGCAGTGTGTGTCCACCAGAGTGCAAAATCATTATTTGATCCAGACGACCCGAAAAAGGTCAAAATAACGTATCTACTTGAAAATACAAGTTGATGAACTAGAAAAAAAGAATAGAATCCTAGAAGAAAATAGCTCTCTATGGAAACAGAAGGTAGAAGTTATGAAAAATAAAGATGAACAAACCTCGCCTCTTTCTCCGCCCCCTCATTCCTCGCCTGTTCAACGCGTTATCAACAAAGTTCAAATTCCGAAAAATGACTCACCTGTCGTCGACAAGGTAGATTCGAACGACCTACAAACTTCTGAGCCGAATTATGGTTCATCAGACCTACCAAAGGGGGAAAATGTGAAGAGCGCAGATTGTTCAAGATGAGGACTATAACAACCAATGGCCTGACGTTAGGAATAGGCGAAAAATAAACACAGGGAAAGCGGTCAAAAATAGTCGTCCTCAGCCCATTCAGGGCTGTCATGAGGAAGAGACCACTCTGAAGGTGGCACAATAGAATACTACAATTTTTGTTACTGGTTTTGATTCATCATTGTCAAGCGATGATATTTTGAATTTTCTGAAAAACAAGAACTTAGGCAAAGAGTGTTCGTGTGACGAAATGAAAACGTTAAAGGACAAACAACGAATTTGCTTTCAACTGATGGTAAGCCTGTGACAGAAAAGAAAAACATAAGTCTGTACATTTCTTATGGACAAAGTGTATTGCAGTGAACTTCTTTCGGAAAATTCAGCGCCTTCAACGCAGCGCCAGCCTTAAACTTAAATGATGAACGAGTGATACAGGCATTAAATATTAATGTCAGATCGTTAAGAAATAAGCAGGGAGCAGTTTTGGGCATTCGGATCTGGTGGGGCATGTATTCGGATCATTTGACAATTTTCAATTTAGCTACTCTATTTTGTGATTTGAGTAGGTAAAGCCTTTGACTGTGTGTCCCACAGGGTTCTTTTGGGCAAGCTTCGGTCATATCACTTCACTTCAGGTGGTATTCGGCTGTTGACTTCATACCTTTCTAACAGAAATCAACTGGTTAGGGTTGCCAGGGCCTCATCGGCGATGAGCAAAGTGACAACTGGAGTACCACAAGAATCAGTGTTGGGACGGATCCTATTTTTAAACTACATGAATGATTTACCAGTGTATGATACTTCTATACAGAACACGCTTTTTGCCGATGATGCTACGGCCTCGGTTGCCACAACTTCAGTTACCGATATCGTGGAGTAGCTGACTGGTATACAGGAGAGACTGGAGACTTGGTTCAGCGTGAACCTGCTGCTACTGAACAGAGAGAAGACTCAGAGGATGGTATTTTCTTCGAGGAACACAGGGAATGTTAATGAGTGCTAAGACATTAACATCTTGGGCGTTCGACTGGATCCGGGATTACTGTGGGATGCACATATTGATACATTGATCAAGAAGCTAGGAACCAGCTGTTTTGCGTTGCGGAGACTTGCTGGATGTATTCGCAGGTGCTGAAAGCTTCCTACTTTTAAATTTTCTATTCCGTCATGGCATATGCTGTGGGGTCATGCTGCTAGGTCTGATATGGTTTTTGTGCTAAAACGCAGGGCTATTAGAATTGTTTCTGGATTGGGGTATCGAGACTGCTGCACGTCGACATTTAAACGCCTAAATGTGTTGACATTTCCCTGTGTGTATATTTTTAAGAATCTCATGTTTGTGATGAAGATTATAGAATTATATAAGACGTATAGTAATGAAGACGCACATGATACGAGATATCGGGATAATGTTGTTGGCAGGTATCATCGGTTGAAGCTTCGAAAATGTTGAAATATGTAATTTTACTCTATCTTTCTGATATGTGGAAATACTGAATTGTGTTATCACGAATAAATTATCTATCTATCTATCTAAAGTTAATGTTTCAATACATGTTATTTTCAATGAAAATACCAACATAGAGTTCAGGAAGAACTCTGTCTTACAAAACATAGAAACCAATGACGATATTATCGTAGGTGTTCCAGAACAAGAAGATGTACAGGCTGTCCCATTTTCGATATCCTCACGGGATAACTCGGTTCTTGCAGAGAAATTGAAGATTCGGTTGGCATTCCAGAGACAAAGGTTTCGAAGATATTGAAAAATCACAAATATACCCTCTACATACCCCAAACTATACATCATTTGCACCCTGGTGAAGCTGAGAAGCGCATTGAGTTTTGTAGGTGGTATATACAAAAGACGGAAGAAAATGTAAATTTTGGGCGTTTAGTGGTATGGTCCGATGAAAGCTATACAAGAGCTTTGTTTTGTAGCAGTGTTTCATAGAAGTTTCAATTTTTGCTGTAATAATTTTTAAATTAATCTTTGTTCAGAAACTTATTATATAAGTATATTAAATAATGATTTTTCAATCAATACTTTTCATTCTATTCGATATAAATTGAAGTGGTATTTGTTTATTACGCCAAGAGATCTATTTTAGATGTAATATTTGTAAAAAAGTGAAATTTACCTGAATACATGGCTAATATTCAAAATATCTTAAAGTTTATATAGTTTTGAAAAGCGCAAATGATTTATGTTTTGAATATGGAAAATATGAGTGTTCAATTTAAAAAACTATAACATTGGATTATATCTAAACAATGACAGCTCATTTCAAAAATCTGACTACACCACTGGATTCTACGTGAAAAAATGGTTTAATACTTGTGAAGACTTATTGAATCATTTCAATCTGCTGAATATATTCAATATTTGATGTAATTTGTGAAAGTTTTTTCGAAGGATTACCTAGCCATTACCGCATAATTTAGTTTCTTATTGTTATCGTTTTACATACTAAAATAATCATAACCTGTGGTACCAAGATTTTAGTATTTAGTATCTATTCGATTAAGCCACCGTAGGGTGAAACGGTTTCATCACATCATTAAAATTGAATATTTTCAACCGAGTAAGAGCTTTATCAATTCAAAATTGTCAAAAAGAGCTCAACAATAGATTTATTGAATGAATTATGAGACACTGTAAATACATTTTATTTGTAGCTTTGCTTCGTCGTTGTTTTATCTGGCTTCCAGGTCGGCAGTCTTATGCAGTTTTGATGATGCTCCAGAGGAGAAGGTTATTCAAGAAAAGGGTTTAATAAAAACTGAGCATGAGAGAGAAGATACAATCTGAGAAAAACGGTTCCAAAAGCTCCGCGGAAAACGTGTGATCCGTGAAAAATTTAGGCAGAAAAAGCATTTTATTCAGACTGATTTATTCTCTCCTTGAGAATTTCTAATAAAATTGAAATTTGAGTTTTTATGAAATTGTGAAAATGAACGCATTCTTTCATAGTGGTATCTTTGAATTGAATAACTTTCGAAACAATGAAGATGCGAAAGCAATTTCGCCACTCTATAATCAAATAACTGAAGGAAATGAATTTGAAAAATTAAGCTACAGATTCTTTGGATGGTTTCATTTAGCGCTCTAAAGTCTATTACTGTTGCTGAAAAATATTACACACACACACACACACACACACACACACACACACACACACACACACACATATATATATATATATATATATATATATATATATATATATATCAGGGGCGGCTAGTCAAAGGAGGCTAAGCCTCCTCAATAATATTCCGTGTATCACTAATATATTATATTGAATAGTCAGCATTCAGCATATTCATATTAATCAAAATCATATTATTTTATGCACCTACCTTCCTTTCAACGTACATTATGTAATATAATTTATTGATCACGATAGAAGGTATTTACATTTACTGCATTTCATTCATTTCAAGATTTGTGGCAACGCTTCGGAGGCATGGAAAGGTATATTCTCAACGTTCATTATGCCTGCCACAGAAAAGCAAACAACGGTGCAAATACAATGAATACTTCATTGCAATAGAAAAGCAAAACATATGTAAATGGCAACACGGATAGGAACCCAGTCTCATACAATGTCGACCAATCACAACTATAGAATTTCGCGTGACATCGAGTGAATTCGTTGGAAAGCATTAATTGAATCGTAGTGTGATCGTAGTTACTAATGGCAGCGTGTTTACTTATATTGTTCGCGTATTGTTTTAAAATGAGTTTGGTTACTGAAGTTAATTTCAAAAATTTCAATGGTGACTTAGTGGAATATTTGTTATCCCATAACTTTAGTGTACTAAGTTATGAGGATAAAGTTTTGATAAAAACATTGCGACCTACCCCTGAATTAAACAATTTGGTGCAGCGTAACAGACAACAAAACCGCGGTTTTAATACAAGGAATTATGGGAGACATCCTTGCCTAACCGGATCACAGGTAAAAAATAAATTATTTTGTTGGCAGTGTTTACTTTTTACTAGTGAAAATGTGTGAAAATACAGCACGCGGATTAATATCTTACTTACAAGATGAGGAATTTATATATTTTTTAAACATCTTTAAATTAGTTTTTGAACAAACAGAAATAGTTTTTCAAATCTTACAGCACAAGTTTTCAGATGTAATTTACTCACGAAATCGGCTCAAGTTTCTTTTGGAAAAAATTTCAGAATTTCGTGCAGAAGACAGTTTATTTTGAGAAACTATTTTCTGTATTTCAAACTACTGATGATACGACTCAATTTAGCCAAAAACGAAAGAAATGCAGTTACGCAGGTATGGAGCTTCACTATAAGCAAATATTTTATGAAATTTTGGATACTATTAGGGGTCAAATAGAAATAAGGTTCTCTGATTTGAAAGAACTGCATTTCTTCGACTTACTCAATAAAAATTTGTTTACCGGATTTTCGGCTAATTTTCCAGATAACCTTTTGGAAAATTTATGTCAAAAATACACTTTTTTTGATAAGGTGGCCATAAAAAGTGAACTGTGTGTTGTTTATAATGACAATGAAATTTTGGGGCAAAATGAAAATCATGTGAGGTCTATTAAATACCTTTTTGATAATGATTTAAATCAAGATTTACCCTAAGTTTATAAACTCTTTGTCTAATTGTTTCTATCCCGGTGACATCGGCTTCCGTAGAGCGCTCGTTTTCCACTCTTAAGAGAATTAAAACTTATTTACGAAATTCAATGAGCCAGGATCGTTTGAAAAATAGTAGTTTGTTGTCTATTGAAAAGGAATTGGTAAAACTTTTGGCAAAAGACAAAAAATTTTATGAGGATATTATAGATCATTTTGCTAACGTTAAAGATCGCAGAATCCCCCTAATCTTCAAAAATATATAATAACTTTTTATTTGCTCTCACCAGCTATTAACAAATTCGTTAAGTAGGTAGGTAGGTACCTATTTTGTGAAAGAAAAAATTTGATGAATAGATGAATTGATTAATTGGCTGAGAAGAGTTTTTGCGAATATTGTAAATAGGAGTTGTAGGTCTCAAGGTAGACACTCGAAAGTGAAAACAAATTAATAGCTTAGGGTGCTTGTTTTACTTTGATTTTCTTTAAATTATAAGGCGGTTGACCTTGAAATCCTAAAAATTTTCGCCTATGGTGTATTTTTTAACACCTCTTGTAGCCTCCTCAAACCAAAACCTCACGAGCCGCCACTGATATATATATATATATATATATATCAGTGGCGGCTCGTGAGGTTTTGGTTTAAGGAGGCTACAAGAGGTGTAAAAAAGTACACCATAGGCGAAAATTTCTAGGATTTCAAGGTGAACCGCCTTATAATTTAAAGAAAATCAAAGTTAAACAAGCACCCTAAGCTATTAATTTGTTTTCACTTTCGAGCAGTGGCGGCTCGTGAGGTGTTGGTTTAGGGAGGGAGGCTACAAGAGGTGTAAAAAAATACACCATAGGCGAAAATTTTTAGAATTTCAAGGTCAACCGCCTTATAATTGAAAGAAAATCAAAGTAAAACAAGCACAATAAAATATTAATTTCTTCACGAAAAAAACTGTTTTCACTTTCGAGTGTCTCTACCTTGAGACCAGGCCCATATTAAGAGTTTCGGTGCTCCAAGGCACTGGATTTTTTAGTGCCCCAATACATTTAGGGTTGCGTACCAAAGGGTAAAAACAGAACTCTATTACTAAGACTTCGCTGTCTGTCCGTCTGTCTGTCACCAGGCTATATCTCAAGAACCGCGATGGTTAGACAATTGAAATTTTTACAAATTATGTATTTCTGTTGCCGCTATAACAACAAATACTAAAAACAAAATAAAATGAATATTTAAGATGGGCTCCTATAGAAACTCGAATTTTTTGACCTCTTTTCCTCGATATCAATAATGACAAAAGGTAAGCACTTGAAATATTCACAAAATACTCAGTTGTATTTTTCTTCAATAATAAATGATGAAATTGAAATAAAATATATATTTGAGGGGGGCATAGTCAATGGTACGGAACCCTTCGTGCACGAGTCCGACTCGCACTTAGCCGATTGTTTTAATATTTATCAGAAATTGATAGATGTGAAATAATATATTTTATTTTCAAACGTACGATAATAACGTCATTTCTCGATTGACAGGATCATCGAAAAGTTCTATTTCTCCGCCAAGGCGGAGAAGTGTTGCTATGCAACACTTTTCCGGCCGGCGGCAGGAAAAGATGCAAAGATGAATTGGTAACCACGAACAAAAAATTCTCCAATTCAAACGTCATTTTTATTCGTTAAAGTAACATTGAATGTACAATTGGTCAATGTTGCATTTTGATAATTAAAACCATGTAATAATGAACTGGTAGGATTCTGTCTCGGATTCTGTTCAAAAGCTGATGCCTCAATAGAGTAATCTGAGTTGCTGGTTCCAGGGAATTCGTTGACGCGCAATATCCTACCAGCAATGTCATTCTTATTTCGCAGAGAATCCTCGATATAGCCTTCTGCTACACTACTTGACTTCCAACCTCCGTGTCGTTTCAAAGACTCAATGTTGGCTCCTCCATCTATAAGTAGTGTAGCAGAAGTTCGCCTCAATGAATGACCTGTGTATTCGCTTGGATGATTCAATTGCAAAAAAGTGGCAACCTTTCTTGGAACACTTCCTATACCATGTATTCCCATCACAGCTCTGTAGCATTTTCCAGATTGATATTTCAAAAAAATATATTTTCAACGAAATCCTTTGGTCTTAACGCAGTGAATCTCCGATAAATATTTAGATTATTCTCCCCGATAACTGTGAATGTTCGAACTTTTCTCGTTTTACTATCAGGAATATTGACTATTATAATATTTCCCTTGTCCTCGATATCTGTACTTTTCATTTTCACCATTTCGTCACATCTGCAGGCACCAGATATTCCGAATAATAAAACAATCTGAAACAACCACGTGATCAAAAATACAAAATTAAAATTACTTGAAATATGATAGTTACCTTTAATCCTAAATATGAATCATCCGGCGCTTCGAAGAGAAAACGTTCGAACTCTTCCTTAGAAAAAACTCTTGATTTTTTTGGAAGAAATCCTTCATTGGACTTTTTCAAAAATATGCGCAACTTCAGATATTTACCAATATCTATTCCATGTTTGATCGCTAGTTGCGACTTTATCATTGAATATCGGGCCCACAAAGTAGAGAATTTCCATTTTTTTTCCCTAGCCATTGAATTGAAATATGCTACAAGCACATTCTCTTGGTAAACTGTCACATTTTTCGAATTGCACCAATTTACGAAGTGATCATATGCTGCAGAATATTTTTCAATAGACTTCGATAGTCCAAGGGTAGACTCTGCTTCTTTGGCCAAAACCTCAATTTCTGAAGACATTTTCACTTTAAACCACTTCTCACCAGGTTGCGAATTAAAACTATCAATATTATTTTACTTTAAGTATATCTGTCAGAATCAATTTTGTGTGGCAACCGTAACTAGGAAAATGTTCCATAATTCTTAACGATCGTAAGTGGATAGAATTATGTGCGTAAATGTGAATCGATCCAAAAATGGATATTCAGATTTTTATGAATTTCAAAACGTTTGAAAATAAAATAACATATTTCATTCGGAGTAGAAGTGACTTTTCATGAAAAGTGACACTTCTCCTCCTTATGAAATAATATACTATTACTTTTGTCATAACAGAGTAATTTCCATGGTTACTACTTCTATATTTCAATATGAACATAGAAAACCTATTCAAACTTACTTGATTACATCTTGGATGAAATATTTTTTAATTAATTAATTTTTTAAATGTAAATCAACGATCGGAGAAAAAATAGTATGTATAATTCGTGGGAAAAGCATATTCCCAAACTCCTGTGTTACCAGACTCGTCGCTACGCTCCTCGTCTGGTAATTATCACAGTCGTTTGGGAATATTATGCTTTTCCCACTAATTATACAATATACCTAGTATTTTTATTCACGAAACTGAATAACAATTCAAATATTCAACAAATATATAATAACGATTATTATAATGAAAATTATTGAATTTCTAACCTAACTTTTGAACAGTAATTGAAAACAATTTCGGAAGAAAATGGTACTTAGTACGATCATGTGTACGTACCATAGATAGATATATACTACACGTTATTATTATATTAAGATTTTATGGTACGTACGCAAACGTCACCGTCGGGTGGCCTAAGGGGTCATCGAAAATGAATAATAAGCTGTTTTGAATCGAATGTACTTCAGTGTTTCCTACGAAATTGAATAATTTTTGTGTTGTATTAATTTTTTCAAATATTCAGCAAGCCTCGAAAATGGCGTAATGCCCCCCTGAGGCCGATGCCCCAAGGCACGTGCCTCGTATGCCTTGCCGTTAAGATGGCCCTGCTTGAGACCTACAACTCATATTTACAATATTCACAAAAACTCTTCTCAGCCAATTAATCAATTCATCTATCCATCAAATTTTTTTTTCTTTCACAAAATAGGTACCTACCTACCTACTTAACGAATTTGTTACCTATTCGAGGAATTAATCAATTGTTGCCCAGCATTCTTGCCAAAAATAGATTAAACTAAAACAAACAGAGACATTTTCCCTAGTAAAAAGTAAACACTGCCAACAAAATAATTTATTTTTTACCTGTGATCCGGTTAGCCAAGGATGCCTCTCATAATTTCTGATATTAAAACCGCGATTTTGTTGTTTGTTATGCTGCACTAAAGTTATGGGATAACAAATATTCACCATTGAAATTTTTGAAATTAACTTCAGTAACCGAACTCATTTTAACAACAATACGCGAGCAAAATAAATTAAAACCGAAACAGTTTTCGTCCACTAGTGAATACGATTAGGATTAATGCTTTCCAACGAATTCACTCGATTTTACCCGAAAGCCTATACCTTGTTGTGATTGGTCGACATTGTGTGAGAATTACTGTATCCTTTTTTGAACCGAGCAGGTAGCTTCAATCGGTGTTGCTTTTACCCGTGTTTTCTATTTCAATATAATGAATAAGATATATTCATTAGCAGCGTTTTCTTTTCTCTCTGGTATGACATATGGAATAATGAACACGTCTATACCTTATTAAGCCTCTGCAGCATTGCCACTGTTGATATAAAATCTTGAAATGAATGAAATGCAGTAAGTAGTAAATGTAAATACCTTCTATCGTAATTAATAAATTATATTATATAATGTAGGTTGAAGGGAAGGTAGGTGCATAAAATTATATGATTTTGATTAATACGAATATGCTGAATATGCTGACTATTCAATATAATATAGTAGTGATACATGGATTATCACCTATTGAGGAGGCGGCTCAGCCTCCATAGCCGTCTTCGAATAGCCGCCCCTAGTATATAGGTATATAGGTATATATAGGTATATAGGTATATATAGGTATATAGGTATATATATATATATATATATATATATATATATATATATATATATATATATATATATATAGATATATATATATATACCAAGCTCGTTAGTTGAGTACGTTAGGTACGCTGGCTAGTATTTGGGAGGTATCGGGTTCAAACCTCGGGGCCGACTGGTCTGCCATGAGGTTTCCTCATGGTAATGTAAGTCACTGCTTGCAAACTTATAAGGCGAATGCTGGGCCAGTATTTATCCTCTGAAAACCTATCCTTAACGCACTCGTACATACATCTGTATCCTCTGATCTGGCTGAAGGAGTTATTCCCAAACTCAAGCTGCCCGCCTCCCTGACACATACTTCAGGGAGGAATGAAACACGTGTGTTTCCTTTTTTATATATATAGATACATATAAAGGTATATAAATTATATTAATAAATGTAAACAAGTATACTAAAAAATTTATTGCGGTAATCCATATTTCTTATGGGGAACTCTAGGTGGGCCATAGTTTTCCACTGGTACTCCATAAATTTCTATAGGTTTAGGTATTTCGACTGCAGTAGTAGTTTGTACTGGTTTGGAGTTTAGAGAAACACTGTACTCAGTGGCAGGTAACACAATATTTGGTAGTCCAGCTTCAACTGCTGCAACGGGTTTTTGCAATAAAGTAGGTATTTTGTATTCGTAAGACCATACTACAGGTTTTACTGGTGATGATGGTGGTCCGTACTCCACTGCAGGAACAGGAATGTGCGGTAGTCCATATTCAACTGTCGGTTTGACCGGTACGACCTTTTCGATAACAGGTGCTCCGTAGTCTACAGACGGAATTATAACTTGAGGTTTTTCAGATTTAGGGGCATGTTCTACAACCTCAACTAATTTTGGCACATTTTCAGGAATATTATATTCATACGAAGTGACAACAGGTTTAATTGGTGGTTTTGCTACCTCATATTTTATTGGTGTTACTACTGGTACTCCATATTCGACTGAAGGAACTTTTTCTGAAGCTGGAACTCCATACTCTACTGAAGGAACTTTTTCTGGAACCCCATATGCTGTTGATGGAACGTCGACTACAATAGGTTTTGGTATATAAACAGGAAGGTTGTAATGATAAGATGAAACTATTGGCTTCAAGGGAACTTCAGGTCTTCCATATTCGACCGTTGGTTCGATCGGTACGAATTTTTGGATAACAGGTGCTCCGTAGTCTACAGACGGAATTATTACTTCAGATTGTTCATGTTTAGGAGCATGTACTACAACCTGCACTGTTTTTGGTACATTCTCAGGAATAGTGTACTCATACGAAGTGAACACAGGTTTAATTGGAAGTTTTGATTCCTCATGTTTTGTTGGTACTGGTACTCCATAGTCTACTGAATGAACTTTTTCTGGAACTGGAACTCCATACGCTGTTGATGGAACGTCGACTACAATAGGTTTTGGTATATAAACAGGAAGGTTGTAATGATAAGATGAAACGATTGGTTTCAAGGGAACTTCAGGTCGTCCATATTCGACCGTTTGTTCGATCGGTACGACTTTTTGGATAACAGGTGCTCCGTAGTCTATAGACGGAATTATTACTTGAGATAGTTCATGTTTAGGAGCATGTTCTTCAACCTGAACTGTTTTTGGCACATTTTCAGGAATAGTGTACTCATACGAAGTGACAACAGGTTTAATTGGAAGTTTTGGTTCCTCATGTTTTGTTGGTGTTACTACTGGTACTCCATAGTCTACTGAAGGAACTTTTTCTGGAACTGGAACTCCGTATCCTACTGAAGGAACTTTTTCTGGAACTGGAACTCCATATGTTGTTGATGGAACGTCGACAACAATCGGTTTTGGTATATGAACAGGAAGGTTGTAATCATAAGATGAAATAATTGGTTTCGATGGCGCTTCAGGTGTTCCATATTCGACGGTAGGGACTACAGGTTTAGGTGGACCATACTTTGCATCTGGAATACCATAAGTCTCAGATGGTGTGTCATAAGTTGCATGAGGGATATATGAGCCATAACTTGCGGACACGCTCAAAATTATTGCGATGATCTATGAAACAAATGAAAAATATATGAGATATGATTTTCTGGAAAATATTCAACTATTCTCAAGATTATTAGATATTTTGCTAATGAGGAGTGGAAGTTAAAATTCCGGTGCCTCGCAATTTTAACGTTTCCGTTTTCGTATCACGACAACTCCTCGCTAGGTCATCACAAGTTCATTTTGTAATCAATGATAACATTCTACTTATCACATCCAAAATATTTAAAGTTTTGTTCATGTCTCTTATGTTATTCATCAAAGAAATTTTTTTTTGAATATCAGTTAGTTATAGACATTGGAAGTTCTGTATATATATATATATATATATATATATATATATATATATATATATATATATAATAAGAAAAATGAACAAAATATAACGTCAGAATCATAAACATTCATTCTAATTATTCAAAAAACTCCTACTTCAACACTACAAATGCATTGAAAAATTTGGTTTTAATTACTTTCGTTGGCAAATATAGAAAAAAATGATTGAAAGTCGTTGAAGTCATCTCAAATAGTAGTACCTATTCTCAAAAATATATGTATGAAACTATTCAAATTTATCAACTTTTTCATTTCTACGACCGACTCACAAAAGAAGAACATTCAGAACTGAAATACAAGGAAACTCCATAGAACTCATAGAAATAAAGAATGCGAAGTACAAACTCCAAAAACTGAAAGATTTCTGCCAAAATGAAAAATGGTGCAATCTTATAACAACTAAATAATATAGTCTATAAAATATTATGTCTGAGTTATGAATAAAGTTACAGAACTATAGCTGAAGTAAAGGCTAAAATAACATAAAAAACTTCGAATGCATTAGTCCACCAGTATTTCAATAAAGAACGGAAGCCTAGCGGTAAGGTGTATCGCTTGTAAACCGATGATTTTGGGTTCGAGTCCCACCTTGCACTTGTGTGTTGTGTATGTCCCATGAAATTTAGAGGCTTTAAATATGAAAATAATTGTTGGATAATGACTCAGTTTCAAGCCCATTGGTCGTTCGGATCCGGCGTTAAACCGTAGGTACCTTGAGATAAAACAAAAAAAAATAAATAAAGAACGTCATATACTTAGATATAGCCCGAATATGGAAAAAATGCATAAAATGAGAGGTAGTTAGGTATATGATCGTAATTAAAATATAATATTAAATATTGTCTAGTTTTTTTGAGTTGAATTCGAAGAATAATAATACATGTCTTTCCTTGCTAAACTTGGATAGAAATCTCATGATTATTGTAAGCCCTATGTTTTTTAAAAATATTTGGCACTACAAGATGAGTATTCTCCATAAGTGCGAGGTAGAATGTTCTGTAACAGCAGATTTAAAAGACAGAAGGTTTATTCATTCTACGTACAGACTATAAAATGTATGTTTTTATGTATTTAATATATATATATATATATATATATATATATATATATATATATATATATATATATATATATATACATATATGTATATACCTATATTTATATATACAGCATCTGCGTTAACCATTGCAATGCTCCGGGCCTAAGAACTTCGCGAGGCCCTTGTCATTTTTGCAAAGTATAAGAATTGAAAGTAGGCGTTTATGATTATTGATGAGAAAAGCTGAAGTTGTAAGTAAAAACATTTGGAGTTTCAAAATATATCACAAGATTTATAATAAATTAGAAATATGAACACGACAAATTATTAATGATGATAAACTAATGTATCTACATACATACAGGGGATTAAAAATTATGTTTTTCCGACAAAAATCTTCAGTTGAACTAACAGCAAGGACTGAAGGAAGATCTTGTGTGGTTGCATTTCTCAAATATGTTTTATTAACTTTTATCCATGAAAAGTTCATTTTCGCAGAAGCAACGTCAAACGTGCGGTGACAATAATTCTCAAGAATAGTTCCATAGTGGAAGAAAAACCAGTTGCATATTTTTTGTTATACCTTCAAACTCTGAGATAATGTTGTTTTGTACACGAATAGGAATATTCAGTTCTTCAAACAATTGATATCCATTAATACAAGATGTTCACCTACCTACAATTTTTTTCAAAAAGCTTAAAAAATTCTATATATATATATATTTATATATATATATATATATATATATATATATATATATATATATATATATATATATATATATATATATATATATATATATATATATATATATATATATATATATATATATATATATTTATATATATATAAATATTTATTTATATATATATATATATATATATATATATATATATATATATATATATATATATATTTATATATATATATATATATATATAATTATTTATATATATATATTAATATTGACGTCATTTCTAATTATCTCAACTAATGTAGCTAACGACATAGGAATGATTTTATTCTTCACATGAGTTTGGGACTGTTTTCTAATTTTAATTTATTAGAAAAGTCCAAGGAAACTGAATTTCCGAAATTTGTTCTGCCTATACATTCACGAATTTGGAAATTTGAAATACTATTCTGAATTCCTATTCATGCCAGGTAAAATAATTTTTTCATCCTTTCTTTTCAATTTGATAAGTTCATTGAACATTTCAGAAAAAAAGAGGAATCTTAATTATTCATATAACTTTGGAAAGAATACCTAATAGATCAGATACACTACTCACCAGCTTCATCATGTCTCTCTCTTGCGAAACATGTGCACTACTGTAATATATTGAATGACAACTTTTATATGCCATTATTTTTAACCGTAAAGCACTGCCTCAATTTGACTTTTTCCTTTCTAAAAAAGTGAAGTTCATTCAATTGAAATCAAATTGTGAATTAATTATTTCATATTAGGATAATGATGATTCGCTGAAAAAATAACGCATCCAAAAAAACCATAAATTAATATACATTTCAATTTCAATTAAGTGAGTTTAGAAAGTAATACTTTCAAACAATCAAATTCAAATTTCCTAATGTTATTGTAATGTTGCTGATATACCTACGAGGGTTATTGAATAAAAACATTACACTAGTAATTTGCTTATAGCTAATTCACATATATGTATATATATATATATATATATATATATATATATATATATATATATATATATATATATATATATATATATATATATATATATATATATAATATATATATATATATATATATATATATATATATATATATATATATATATATATATATAAATATATATATATATATATATGTGTACACTAGCGACATCAATGATTTTGGTAGAATATATTACAATATTTTGCGTGAAACATAAAAAAGGAAACCTGCTCTGATAACATCCGATAACTGATAATCGAAGATTCAAACATATCCAGACATCAAGACTGAATTATGGAATGTAATGTTTTATTTAACGTGAAAATGTAATGTTATTAATATGTACTGTTTTTTGAAAATTACATCATAAGTGGAAACGCGTATAAACAAAAATGTTTCTTTATATATATATATATATATATATATATATATATATATATATATATATATATATATATATATATATATATATATATATATATATATATATATATATATATATATATATATATATATATATATATATATATATATATATATATATATATATATATATATATATATATATATATATATATATATATATATATATATATATATATATATACATATATAATATATATATATATATATATATATATATATATATATTATATATATTGTTATTCATAAATATATATATATATATATATATATATATATATATCTTTATATAAAAATAATGTACAAAATTATTTAGGTATGATGCAACAAACAAAACAACATTCTCTTTCACAGCCGTGGAATATTTTGAGGAAAAAATAAATATTATAATTCACAGTAGGTTCATAATACCTTTTTCCCCTTCATTTTGTTCATTCTTCCTGGATCAGTCTTCTTTATTCGTTCATTTTCATCTATAACATCCTGAAACTAACAATATTGCATACTTATGGAAAAATCAGTTGATGGTATTTTGTAGCATTTGTCCATTTGTGAGTGTGGGGCGCACCCAGAGTCAAATCACAAGGGAGACAATGGAGAAAACGGGGAGCAGGGTAATGCAAAGGTCTATGTCCAATAAAATTGTTACAAAAAATTGTTTTCATTTTTTCCGACTTAATTGCACTTTTTTCATATAGGTCATCTAAATGAAGTATCATAAGGTTTTATTTGTTTTTCTTATGGAAGTAAATAGCTCTAAAAAAATACCAGCTTCTCTAGTTTGAAATCCGAGAATCGTCAAATTTTTGAAATGTTGCAAATTCATGTAAGTTTATGAATGATGAACAGATAGAAAATGTTTGAGTACAATGTATACAAAATTAATTTATCAAACAAACAACATAAATAAAAATACAACAATAAATCCAACAAACTCACGCACAAATAACCCAAATTCTTCGATAACCTCCTCTCAACTAGCCACTTGTGTCTCGATTAGGCCAACTTCAAATGCAAATTTAATTATATCAACACCATTCACATTTTCAGAATATCCAATCAACTATGAATTACCTATATACAAAACATTTTTTTCTAGGCTCCCTAGGTATAATTTAAAACAAGAGCGAAATTACGTGTAATGCCAATTTTAAAGACAAATACTCAAATCCAATGACTAAGAACCTGTTGTATACATCACGTGGACAAAAGTTTCTGTGGTTTCCCTTACCATCTGATATTAGAAGACTTGACTGATGATATAAGAATGAATAGCACGTAACTAGTAACTAAAGACGGGCGCTGCCGCAAGAAATTTCTTTTGAAGTAGTGAAGATTTTTGTGGTTTTCCTTAACATCTAATATAAGCGCGGACCTGACTGCTTATCGGACTGAATTACACATAATTAGTAACTGAAGAAGGTTATAGCCGGAATTTTTGTATGAAACATAGCTAGGTTTTTGAATTTTCAATTTTTCAAAAATTATTAGAAACCAAATTCATTTCAATCCATCAGAAGATTTGAGAAAGCCATGAATTTCAGGACGAAACGTAAAGTGAAGAATTAAAAATACTTCGTTCGCGTACTAATTGTGGCCCATCCAAGCCTTTTGAAATCAACCACTTTGAAAAATAAGAGCTGAAAAAAGTTTTTATTGATATGGCGTTAAAGCCCTTGAAATTAACTACCAACTGCATTTTTTTTCATTGCGAAGCACGAATTTTGGAGCATAGGGACGAAGACAGAAAAATGGAGCATACAATCGAGTAACATCTGGCAGATAATTAATAGTATATTACATAAAAAGTGTGGTAACTAGGTTTTTAGCACACGCTAAGTGAAGTTTGAAAAACGAGCCGCAGGCGAGTCTTTTCATTCACTTAAGTGTGCTAAAAACCTTTACCACGCGAGTTATGTATACTATTTTATCTACAACCGTTAGTTTTGATTAAATACAAATTAATTATAGTCTAAAATTTCCCAACTTGGTCACCAGCAATGTTTTAACTTTTTTTATTGTTATGAAAATTAGGATGTCATAGCGACAAAAAAAAGCAACGCCACTTTGAAGTTGTCAGTCAAAATGTCAGTCGAAAATATGGAGATTTCTACCAGATTGCTACCACAGAAATCCGGAATTCGCTATGAAAAGGCCTATGATATGTTAATCGAATGGTGCTCCTATAAAAAAGTGGATAACATTAATGAAGATGTATTAATTGCCTATTTTGAAGATAAGTTCAAGGAAAAGAAGTTGCTTTGGTGCTATTATTCAATGCTGAAGTCCACCTTGTCCATAAAAAAGAACATGCAGATAGACAAATTTCCAAGAATAATAGCTTATTTGAAAAGAAAAACCATAGGCAATCATAAAAATAATAATGATTTATACCGCACTAGTACGTTGAACTGATTTTCACTGCACTAGTGCGTTAAAGTAATAGTTACCGCACTAATATGGGTGTGTAAAAACATAATTTACGCACGGTTGTAGATAAATTATTATAACGGTATTTTCTCATCTGTATATATATATATATATATATATATATATATATATATATATTATATATATATATAATATATATATATATATATAATCTCTTGATAATTATTAGCAATAACAGGCTTGTTGAATCTTAAAAACTCGATTTTATTAAAACGTTGACGTTTCGCCACGATATTCGTGGCTTTTTCAAAAGTTTTGATAGAGCCACGACTATCGTGGCGAAACGTCAACTTTTTTAATAAAATCTAGCTTTTTAAGATTCAACAAGCCTGTTATTGCTAATAATTTTCAAGAGATTAGAAATAGTTCACAGGCAACAACAATTTGAATAAATATATATATATATATATATATATATATATATATATATATATATATATATATATATATATATATATATATATATATATATATATATATATATATATATATATATATATATATATATATATATATAATTAGGAGTTTGTGGTGTTGTCGACCGTACGATGAATTAAATACTATGAAATTATCGGGAGGCGGTCTGTAGGGAAAATAAAACTCTTACGTTCTCGTTAACTCAATATTTCGTCACTCAATTTTGTGACTTCATCAGGAGTACACTGAAATGAAACAAAATTACATAATATCAAACATATACATGGAACACATTAAAAAACCTACAGTTGTAGAGCCGGGACATCACAAGATATGTGTGGATCACTCAGTCGTGCGTTACCCACTGTGTGATCCACACATATCTTGTGATGTCCCGGCTCTACAACTGTAGGTTTTTTAATGTGTTCCATGTATATGTTTGATATTATGTAATTTTGTATCATTTCAGTGTACTCCTGATAAAGTCACAAAATTGAGTGACGAAATATTGAGTTAACGAGAACGTAAGAGTTTTATTTTCCCTACAGACCGCCTCCCGATAATTTCATAGTATTTAATATATATATATATATATATATATATATATATATATATATATATATATATTATATATATATATATATATATATATATATATATATATATATATATATATATCTATTTTTATATATATATTTATATATATATATATATATATATATATATTTATACATATATAATATATACCCCAATATAAGAGTTATAATTATACGCAATGTTGTTATAGGACTCATCTTTTTTGGTATTGATCAGCTTTAATATTGAAATTAATTTCATTGTACAAATATAACCCTTACCGACCAGTGCTTACCAGTGGTTGTAAACTTGAGTGTGATATTTGAAATATGAAGATATGACTACAATATCAGTGTATTTATTATTATAGATTACGTATAATTTTTAAGTGGATAATTGATTATAATTTTTACAAATAATCTATCATCCACTCATACAATGATAGTAAGGAATTGTGAAGAATAAACGAAGGAAACAAATTTTTTAATATTTTTTATTATTGTTCATATACAGTGTAAAATATGATTAAACCTGTTATTTAATACTTAAGGTATAACGAAATGAACTTCGTTCAATCCGGATGTTCCACGTCACATGCAAGGATGTATAATACTAAAATCTGTTGACTGCATAGCGAAAGTTTTTAGTCTTCAAAAATTTTAAAAACTTCATAATCTGTAAAAAGAAAATAGCTATGAAATATTTCATAACACTCTTCTATTACCTACCACATTGAATTTGAAGGTTGAATTTGATATAGATATTTTCAGTACTGTAAATAGTTATCTTAACTTGAGACCTATAGGTGTCGTAATTTTCTCATCATATAACCTCCATTGTTTCAAATTTGTGGATATTGCCTCAGATGAGGCTGCTTACCCACACTGAGAACCATGAAAATGAATTAATTCAACAAGTTAAAGTAGGACCACGCACGAGCCGCCAACCGCGGCGGTTGGCGGTCGGGCGGTTGTTAATTTGTACAGGAATATATGGTAGACAACGCACGGGCAGCCGCGTAACCGCGCGGTTGGGCGGTAGTCGACATCGGGCGCTGCGAACGCGGCAACCGCGCGGTCTTGCGGTTGTCGATTTGTACATACCTGAATGGCAGACCACGCACGAGACCGCAATATCGCGCGGTTTCCCTCCATTATTAATTTAACATTTGTAGTAAATTTGATATTTTTAGTCACTCCGGTAATTTCCATTTCAATTTTGTTCAGTAATTCACCGACAGACGACGTTGACATACTGGTGTAATTGAAAAATTTGTCTTCGAAGCTTCTGAATTCTCTATAGAAAATTATGAATGCTCCTTTACTACTTCTTTGTTGAAGCAAAGGATGAATCCAATATTTTGCATTGCAACGGCGTTTGTTTCGTTTTTTAGATAAAATTTAAATTTGCCAAATGGCTAGAGCTACTACCGCGGACACCTTCATGACGACTAGCGATCAACAAACCGCGACGGCCACCGCAAGAGCAATCCGCGCTCGACCGCGCTACCGCTCGACCGCCAACCGCGCGGTTGGCGGCTCGTGCGTTGTCACCCAAAATTAATGCAGCACCAAGGAATATCTCCTTGATTCTTAAAATTTTATTGTTGGGTTGTATATATATATATATATATATAATATATATATATATATATATATATATATATATATATATATATATATATATATATATATATATAAGAATGTGAGAATATTCGACAGCCTTTTTCGCTTTGCAAGGAGCTCATTAGTAGTTTCAACAACCTTGAATTCACATAACTACTAAGGACATGCCAAGAAATCATAGCGTCTTCTCATTTTATCGTATTTATCATCTTTATCATACATGCTACATCTGCTTAGCACAAATAAATTTTAAAGGAGAAAGAAAGAAATTCTGCATTTTCTAGGTAAACAGTTAATTGTTGGTTCCTAATATCTTTGGCGGAGGGTGCCATGGATTGTTATCCATTTCGTAATTTGGCCGCGATTTGTATTGTGTCACAACAAGAAGTATGTTAAGTCAATTCGAGTAGGGGTGACTTGATATTTTCTTTAATTCACTGTTGCATGTAAATGTTGATTTCGCATCGAGGAATACATGTAATATGCTTCATTGCATGACATCAAACGTAGATAACGAACGGGAAATTACCCTAGGAAACAACACAATAGAGAAAGTAACTGCATACAAATATTTAGGACAAACACTAACTATAGGCAAGTTTAATCAAGAAATCGAAATAAATGAGAGAATACGGCAAACCTGGGCGGCATATGCCAAAATGAAAGACATCTTGAATATATAACCCTCAAAACCGAATTATAGAACCAGTGTATCCTACCAGTAACTACTTACGGGTCACAAAATTGGACCTACACGAAAGCTATACTTGATAAACTTGAAGTAAACCAGAGAGCTATTGAGAGGAGAATACTTGTTATATCACTAAGGGATAGGAAAACAAATGGATGTTCGCGACATCGAGAGATCCACAGAGGGACCCGTGTGGACGTTTTTTTACTCCTCTTGTAAAATGATGTATGCTCATTTTGAACATGAATAAAACCTATTTTCATGTGAAACTTTGTTTTTTTTAAATTTTTTGACAATTTTCCGTCGTGACCCACCAGTGGGTTACGACATCCCTAAGTAATAATTATCTCTCACAGTCGTCGTGACCCACCGGTAGGTCAAACAGAGAAGATGCGCGAGTGTGACTAAATGACTGTATTTGTTTCAGGTAATTGAAAAATGAGTACAAGAGCTCAAAAAAATCTATGTCTATGTCGACGAGGAGGTTTCCCAACAGCCAACATCGTTTGTAGATCCAGGTCCATCATCATCTGCCCTCCCTAAAACAATGCAACAAACACATCAAGAATCATCCACTTCGCAGGAATCACCCTCGACCCGAAATTCACCGTCACCTCCACAATCAACAGCTCCAAGTCAAGGAAAAAATACGTATATGTCGTCTTCAGAATCTGAACCATATTATGGTCGTGAAGATTCGTACAGACCTTCAGATGACGAGGTCGGAACTCCCAACGCGTTGTCAGCTAGTGAATATTCAAGCATTGATGACAATAGAGATAATGGCAACGTTGTGGAAACGGCAAATTTGGATAAGTGGGGACCTTGCACGGAAGTGCCCGTCAATTTTCAATTTTCTGGACAAAGTGGCTTGAAAGTAGATACTTTGGATTTGACTCGACCTTTTGAAATCTATAGACAGTTTGTAACAGATGAAATACTTGACCTCATGGTTTTGGAAACTAACAGATTTGCATCTCAACTACTGTCCAAACTGTCGTTGAGCTAATTTGTCACCAATTCCAAGAGACACTTGCACCAAACGAAGAGGTCGTGATTGATGAAAGTATGGCGTCTTGGAGAGGCAGATTAGTGTTCCGGCAGTACCTTGCTGCGAAGTCATACAAATACGGTTTGAAAATATATAAAATATGTACAACAGAAGGATATACCTATGATTTACGAATTTACGCTGGAAAAAATGACCCGACTAGTGATTCAGAACAAAATGCGAAGGGACACACATATAGAATCTGTATGGAGTTATTGAAAGACCTCAAAAAAAGGTGTTGATGTTTCAGACCAGATTTCCTCTTACTACGCTTGTTTGAGAAAAAGTCTCAAGTAGTATAAAAAGGTTATTTTTGAGATCATGCTCGGAACATGTTTTGTCAATGCTTGGGTGTTACACAATAATTTCAACGAAGATGGAAAAACAATGGACATGCTCAGATTTACAGAAAATGTGATACAAGGGTTGCTGAACAAGGGAGATGCAACTGCTAGTGCAGATATACAAGCTGGAGGTGATAGAGATGCGAATGAGAACTTGGAGCACTCAAGAAAGAAGAAGCGGTCGAAGTGTCAACATCAAATTGGGAAGTACGAAAGAATTGCAAGAAAAAATGAAAAAAGGTGCAGTGCTTGTTACAAACGAATTCAACAAGCGATGGGTTCCAAAGAGAAGAGAGTAAAAGCGTCAAAAGTCCTAATATTTTGTGA
Source organism: Cynegetis impunctata (assembly GCA_030704885.1). Taxonomy (NCBI): domain Eukaryota; kingdom Metazoa; phylum Arthropoda; class Insecta; order Coleoptera; family Coccinellidae; genus Cynegetis; species Cynegetis impunctata. Next base: position 75,878 of record JARQZK010002235.1, on the reverse strand, counting down.
AGATTGTGACGGACAACTAACTTTGTGTATTCCGTGTTTCAAAGAACTCCACAAATAGCTACTAATATTTTCAGTTTAACCTACCAGTATAAAGTTTTGATAAATAAATTTTATGCCTTTATAAATATATTTCAATATTTTATGATAGAATGAGATTTCCGTTATATTGTAACATTTTATAACACTTTTGTCTATTGTTTAGAAAATAAAAGCTTTTTTTTGGAATTATTACCATATTTTTATCCAAATTTCCCGATTCCAAAACCACTCATCACACACATTCATAAAACTTACATGCAGCCGTAGCTGCCATAGAAAAGGTCTACCTAGAAAACACAGAGATATATTTGGCCATATAACATACACACAGCGTGACCCACCGGTGGGACACGCACGACCACTAACTATAACTAGTGTGACCCACCGGTATGTCACGACGTCGTGAACGTGTTAAACTAAACCAGAGAGCTATTGAGAGGAGAATACTTGGGATATCATTAAGGGATAGGAAAACAAATGAATGGATCAGGAGAAAAACAAAGGTGCATGATGTCGTGCAACGCGCCGCCGCTCAGAAATGGGACTCTGCGGGACACGTCGAAAGAGACCAGGATAAGAAGAGTGGTAAACTAATTCAATGGAGACCATGGAGCAACAGAAAGAGCACAGGTAGACCGTAAATGAGATGGAGAAACGAAAAAAAATGCTTCATTGAAAGATCGTTTCATAATTTTAAATTATTGAAGAATTTTCCATGTTTACTTTATGTGATACGTTTCTAGTATGAAAGATATCTTCAAAGATGTGAAGGATATACTACATAAGTCGTTTCAACGGAAGGCCTAAGGCAAATAATTTGCGAAAGAGAAATGTTGTTTTTGCTGAAGGTGTCAAGATATTCAGAAGAAATCAAGTCTTCAATGACACTTCTAAAAGATTTTCATCCAAACCAGCAAGTTTTGAACGTTGTTCGAACGAAAGTGTCAAACATTATATATGCTTCGAATAACTTGGATGGTACAGACTCTAGTGAATGGCATATTGAGTATTTAGGTAGGCCGACGAGATAATATCTCGTCGGCAACAAGTGACGAAACATGTAACTTTTTCTTTAATCCATACTTTTCCGTATTATATAAAAAAAAACAACTTCGTTTCTTTTCAAAGTGGATTGTAACATCAGGAAATCAAGAAATCAAAAACGATTCAATGATAAAACTGTTTATTGAGAGCTAAAACCATAGAAATATTAATGTATATCTGTACTCTATAATAATAATAATAATAATTTATTAATCCTTTAAGACATTTGACAAATGTATAGGATAAGTCAATTACAAACAATTGCAAAATACAACAGCACTCAACAATTAAAATACGAACCGTAAAATGGAAAATTTATGAGAGTTACAAAACAAAATAACAAATTAAGATCAAGGCATTAAGTGTAAAGTACAAAATTAAGTCAGTGCATTATCCAGCATAAACTCCTCCACGCCATAATAACCCTTGGATAGTAGCACTGTCTTAAGTGGAATTTTCAAGTAGATGACTGTATAATTTAATTCCCTGATATATATGGCTCTGTTGAAATTTAGCAGTTTTGTGTTTGGGGATAATCAGTAAAGCGCTATTTCTTGTCGGATAATTATGAACCGTACTATGCGTTTCAAATGAATTGATATTCTCCTTTATGAACATATATACATGGGAAAGTCAAAATTTTATGTCTAATGAAATATTCTCTGCAGGATTCTCTTGGAGGCAGATTCAACATATATAGTATATGTCTATGGCTAAAACACTCAAATCATAGTGAAAATTTTCGAAAAGTTTAAACTCAAGTTTCCAGATTTTTACGTCTAGCTTTAATATTAGCGAATGTATCAATGACATCAGTCAAGCTTACACGCCAAGTCTTTTTTTATGCTGAAAAAGCTGAGTTAACTAACCTTTTCTGGCCAACAGTTGATCTTGAAAAATTATGTAGGTACTCGTGAAAGAGTAGAAAATGAACGTTGCTGGCTGGTGTTCACAAAAACATTTTAAGAGCTACCTCACTTACATTTGGATATAAGTCCTAGAGGTCTTTTGATCTATAGATCTAGGATCTATAAGTCCTAGAGATTTTTTGACAAAATATATCTGTTCAATTGTGACAGCGACATTTCTTCTGTACTGGATTTCTTTTCTTTGCACAGATCTTCAAATGATGACATTCAACAAAAACAAAAAAAGAGGTGCTCAATGTCCGTTGAGTAATTAGTGTATAAATCTGAGTAAAAACAAAAATTCTGCGTAAAACGCTCTTGATTTTTCAGCAAAATTTAACTGGCCTTCACAATTTGCCGCCCTGGGCCCGGGCCCATGTGGCCCATGCCTAAATCCGGCCCTGTATATATATATATATATATATATATATATATATATATATATATATATATATATATATATATATATATATATATATATATATAGGTATATATATATATATATATATATATTTATATATATATATATATATATATATATATATATATATATATATATAAATATATATTATTATATATATATAATTAAATATATATATATATATATATATATATTATAATATATATATATAGGTATATAGATATATATATATATATATATATATATATATATATATATATATATATATATATATATATATATATATAATATATATCCGTACCTATATTCGATACCAAAAATAATTTGCAATTCTTAACTAAATAGAAAGTCTAGATTGTTTTTTTCAGGTCTCATTTACCATATTGTCGACATAAATTTGGTTCTTTTCGAAAAAATGTACAATCTATACTCCAGAGAAATTCCCAAATAAACAATACGAACAGACAAGTGTTCTATAAATAAAGAATTTCATTATGCCAGTATTCTGGGAAATATCAATATTCATATATTAAGTCATTGCAACAGATAACTAATTCACTCAATGATTTTAATAATTTCTGGATTTACAGAAAGAAGAGCAAATAAGCCAGTGATTATATATTTATGACTCCAATAAGAGCCTAGAATCTAATAACGAAATACTGTCGAATATAAGTAGAGGAATGAAATGACAACTGTTGTCATTTTTTCGTAATTCGTTGCGTTAAGTCATAATATTTTATCGCGTGAAGTGAATATTAACATGTGGAAAATTATTGTGGTTGGTATTTCTATAACCTAATATTCATTTTCTGATATCTGTTCAATTTCAAATGGAATGAATAATGGAGATTATCTCAGTATTAGAATCAGTTCTATAGGTCTAGAGTTTGACAATCTTTTGAGTTGAATATTAAGTTGTTAAATAGTGTGAAATCTGTAGTATATGGTATAAAAGCGATTTATGTATCAGTCATGTTTCCATATCGGTCTTTCTAAAGCCTCTAATTCCTAAGCTTTGTTAATGTCTTATCGTGAATCCATTATAGTTTTCTGTTCAAACCTATGATTTCGTTACGATTAGAATTCTATTTATCAGATTATGGAACGTATGTATTCAATTGCATAGTAACTTTTTGAATGATTCACACAATTTATAACATTGTAACAAAGGTTTTGCCTCTAAGAAATTTTTTTCAAATAATCTTCTTCTAGATCATCTGAAGAAGTTCTGGTAGTGCGAAACGTGCGTCACAATGTAATGTTGTGTAAATCTCCCATAACCAGTGTTTATACTTGATTAAAAATACAACTTTAAGTAATAACTCGAAATTAAAGGTTTTTATTCCAAAATTCTCGACGTCATTGGATTATCAAGAAAGGAGTGCCTTCAGAATTTGAAATTTATCATCTCCTAACTTTAAAAAGAACAAATATATTTCATTGTGTCTAAAAGTCGAACTTTTGTTTATAACTCGAAAACAAAAGACGATGGAAAATTTTTGTTATAGCCAGTGAATTTGTCTAGAAAAAAAAATCGCAACCTCCATTTTTTTTGTATCTCCTATAAGTAACCGAGGTATACCTACAAACATCGAAATTTGTCAATCTTCCCAATATTTCCAATTTTAAATTATTGCCAATTTTTGAATATTCAGTTATAAACACGTAGTTTTAAATTTAGAAAAATCCCAATTTTTGAATATATTGTTAGACACGCAATTGCAATCGTTATCTGATCAAATTGGTTACAGAATTAAATTCAAAAAATTTAATGGATACTGCATTTAAAATAAATGCAGTAAGTACGTAAGCAATTTACAAATTATTAGAAAGTATTCGGAGTTTCAGAACAATATTCGTATTTTTTTTGTAGTTTAATATTTACTTTAGAATATTACATGTGATGAAGAGATTTTGATCAATGTAAAATATTCACAAGATGCTTGTTTTCACAGATAAAGGAATATTCGAAAGATATTATTTGATAATGTTCATTGTCTAAGCCAGTGGTTCTTAACCTTTTCATAATGAGGGATCATTTGACAAAATTCTGTCTTGTCCCGGACCACTAACTTTTAACCAGTTTCTGAATAACTTTTGTCCTCGCAGACCGGAAAGTAATGACTGGATTCACTTTTCAAATTTGTTAAATGGAGTATCATGTTTGTTTTGTATTTCTTCTTTTTCCTTGGCATTGCGTTCCCCATTTATTTCATACAAATTATCAAACGCAGCAAGACCAGAGCGGGAAACAATCATATCAGGAGCCCCATCCGTACAAATACCCGCAAGCTTTTGCCACTGAAGACGATATTCCTCAAAATATAGATTTATTTCATCCATAACATCAACACGTTGCTTCGTTTCCATTCATTTGGAAAAAAGTATTTCTTCTGATGATTTATTGTCATGAAGAAATCGAGCAAATACAAGTAATTGACAGCATTGTGAAACGTCGTCAGATTCATCACATTGCAGTGCAAAATAAAGACTGCATAATTATATAAAAAAGATGAGCAGAGTGAAGAGACTGAAATGACAGAACGCGACTTATTCAATTATACGACTTCAATATTTTTAGGATAGCCTCGCGGACTACTTGGGGGTACCAGGGACCACCAGTTAAGAACCACTGGTCTAAGCATATATAAAAAATTTTGGTAATTTTCGGTGAATAATATGAAAATATTGTCCCTCACAGAATATAACTACTTTGCCTGAAAAACTTCAGTAATATAAATTCCATTCATTTCTATGATTCCTAGTCATTCATGTTATTGAAGTAATTTTTAAATTTACTAACTGAGATTCAGTAGCGGCAATGAGCAATATATTTGAGGAGAATTTTCGATGCATATATTACATTACATGCATATTTAGAAATGTCAATAATATATTTTCGACCGGTAAAAATAAATATATGTTATCTAGAAAGCAAACACAGTTCAATATTTATTATAATTGTCAATTCAAAATTTACATAATAGGCCAAGCTACAGAGATTTTTTCATGTAAAAAGTGTTAGAAGAAAACCAGCTCCGCCATTGTGTGTAAAATAGTTCCACATGATATAGTGATATGTTTTTCACTCGACTTTATTATTTATGTCTTTGTTTTTAACAATTTTATGCAAAAAATCGCGTTTTTTTAGTTTTTTGCTTATAAAGTTGAAATTATCAGAGCAATCGTGATGGTGTCAATAGACTTATTGTAGAAAATGAAAAGACGAAAAAATGAGAGGTCGGACGACTCGATCAGACCCTTAGTCTAAGGGAAAATTGGAAAAAACCGTCCAAAATGCAGTTTTTTCAAAAGTTCATAACTCGGTTATTTTTTGAGTTGTAGCGTAGATCCTCCGGCCAGTATTAGCTATTGATATGAACTTCATTTTTGCGAAGATCAGGAACTGTCCGATGCATAGTTTTTGATCTGTGGCCATTTGATTATGTTACTATGCAATTTTCCAGCAGACCTGAATGCGACAGGTATGGTCCGATTTCAATTTACTAAAAAGATTTTTAAAGTAGGATTCTCATAGTTCAAAACGTTCATCTTGGTTTTCCATAAAAACGCTGAGAAATATGTTAAAAATAAAGCTGAACATGACGAAAAACGGCCGAGCGCGTGAGAGTGGTTGAAGAGTGGGGGTAGAGCAGCAGGCAAGGAGAAGTATGACATTCGAAAGCGTCGGCATTTTAAACGTGACAGTAATTTCTAAACGTTGTCAGATAATAATTGTAAACCCCCACTCTTCAACTACTCTCACGCGCTCGGCCGTTTTTTGTCATGTTCAGCTTTATTTTTAACATATTTCTCAGCGTTTTTATGGAAAACCACGATGAACGTTTTGAACTATGAGAATTCTACTTTCAAAATCTTTTCAGTAAATTGAAATCGGACCGTACCTGTCGCATTCAGGTCTGCTGGAGTAGTAACATAATCAAAAGGCCACAAATCGAAAACTATACATCGGACAGTTCCTGATCTTCGCACAAATGAAGTTCATATCAATACCTAATACTGGCCGGAGGATCTACGCTACAACTCAAAATAATCGAGTTATTAACTTTTGAAAAAACTGCGTTTTGGACGGTTTTTTCCAATTTTCCCTAAGACTAAGGGTCTGATCGAGTCGTCCGACCTCTCATTTTTTTCGTATTTTCATTTTCTACAATAAGTCTATTGACATCATCACGATTACTCTGATAGTTTCAATTTTATAAGCAAAAAACTAAAAAAAAGCGATTTTTTGCATAAAATTGTTAAAAACAAAGACATAAATAATAAAGTCGAGTGAAAAACATATCACTATATCATGTGGAACTATTTGACAAACAATGGCGGAGCTGGTTTTCTTCTAACACTTTTTGCACAAAATGCTCACTCTAAATCTCTGTAGCTTGGCCTAAAGATGAGCAAGTGTACCCAACGTAAAATCGTCGTAATTTCATAAATTTCAACAAAAAATGCTGCCAATACCACTCATAATAATTTAACAGTGTTTGGCCACGGTAATTAGGTACCTGTATAAGTAAGTCACCGATTGATAACTTGACTTTACCAAAGTAATGAATATTATGGTCGATATGAAGAATGGTATTAAATAATAGGCAGTTATCTCTTTGGTTAAGAACTTACCTACAAATGCATCGAAATATTTTATGCAAGAAACACATTTTGGGTTATAATTCATCTCAAATATTATTATTCATGGTACTGTGTATCAGAATACATTTGAGCTCAACTGTGATATGAATTTGGTTCTTAATTTATAATAGTACACAAATTCTATTTTTGGTGATTTATTGTGTAGTAATACTCATAGCTGTGTAATATATGAACACGTTGCAGATTTTTGTGTGGGAGTGGTGGTGATCGGTGTTATTATTATTTGATGTTGACTGTTATTCTATTTAATTTATTTGTTTTTCATTGCATTGAATTTCCGCTTCATGACTAATTGGTTTGTCAAGAAAATATATATTTACTGAATTTATATTTTGGAAGTTGTTATCAATCTTTCTAATTATTTATTAATCTGATGAAATTAATGAAAAGCAGCCTTTACATACAACGTATACTTCAACGAATATAGATTTAATTTCATTTTTGAGCCATCTTATTCATTCAATTTGTCAATAAACAATATATTTGATTGGAGCCATCTAGGATCTGTGCTAAAATATATTTCTTTCTGTGGTTTTCTTCTGCAACAAACATTTTGAAAATTTTACAAAAATTTATTTAACTTCATAAGAAACTCTATGAACGAGGGAGCTACTTCCTATACTTCCAGTTGCATATTCCATCCGATTTGTGACTATAAAAATGTACAAATATTTGTAAATTCATATTTTAACTACGACATTTGAACGGATCACACATAAACTCCTCCAAGCTGACCTAAATCGTACATTTATGTGAACACCTCATACAAAAAAACTCGAGAAAAGGTTACATGCAGAATGAACTAATATATAAACTATAGTTTATCGTATATAACGTCAAAAGCTAAACTTTGTTCAGGGTTCAATTTTGTTCTTCATTTTGTTTGGAATAGTCAATTTTTTGTAAGATTTTTGAGGTAAATAAAAGTAGGTACACGTACAAAAAGATACCGACATCTATTGCAACGAATATTTACTCAGCCCATCTAAAGATAATTACACTTTGCCCGAGTGTTCTTTTAGCTTCATTAAAATAAGGACAATATCAGATTGTGAATGCATCCGAAAAACGATGATCTTCTTGGTTATATGTTTTAGTTTTGATAGGTTTTAAATTTCTTGCAGATTGCGATTTTATTAGGAAATTGGATTTCTTATACAGCATACGCTAGAGAATGCGACAATTTTTGTACAATAGTAAAAGAAAATTCTAGACTGAGCAGGTATGACGAAAAAGACTTCTTAGTGAATCCAGTGATGACAAGGAACCAAAACAACGGAATAATTGACTTCAGAGAAGGGGTAAGAAAAAGTACATCAAGTTCAAACAAAAATAATTTTGGTCACGTACTATCAGAACATTCATATATATTATTCACGAAATGAAGGAAAATACTATACGTATTTAACTCTGTCACCTCGTACACCTGGAGATTTTTTAAAGTATTCACTTCACAGATAGTCGCTGCGTGAGAAATATTTTGATGAATAACTTCAGCTAATGACTCAGAGATAGCAGTAAAATCCAATCCTTTTTGATTTGTTTTTATAATAGTAATTAATTGTAGATCTCTTCTGTATAAATTTAACAGACGAAATGAAGGTTTCGGAAATATGCTTCAGATATGCAAAAACATGTCAGGAATAGTAAAACCTAGTACAGAGTTTATATTTTTAAGACGCTGATTCTTTTATTACTGCTTCAAAAACATTTTGCTTGACTATCTCGAGTAGATTATTAACAGGCAGACACCATCTCGAATTTTCTTCAAATTATTTCTACACATTCACTTAAAATCCTCTAGAACGGTAGAAATTTTCTCAAATGATTTATAAGTAGTGTTGAACAGTTTTTGCAAATCCATTGAGTTCGCGGATTTCATTTTCAGTTCTCTTCTTAGAAATAGGAATAATTAGGTTGAAGCACATTCTAGAATCTTTAGGTGTGCATTTGTGATCATTAAACTTTATGAAAAGTGAACGTCAGTGTGAAATATATAATAAATTATATAATAAATATAAATATAAATATAAATATAAATATATATATATATATACCTATATATATATATAAATATATATAAATATATATATATATATATATATATATATATATATATATATATATATATATATATATATATATATATTCATATATACAGGGTGATTCATTAATATGTGTGAATATTTAAACGGGAAAATTTTGAGCTCAAAATATGAAGATCTAACCCAATTTGCTCATACAAAATATTTCTCCTTTACTGATTTACAGGGTGTTTCATTTAGATTATTGAAAATGAATTTTCTTCATTACTTTAATGCTGCTTGACATTTCTTTATGATATTTGGCAGTGAGCTGAAGTAGTTTGGGACACATCAAATAATAGTAGAGAAGACTTTCTTGCTATCACCAGTGGCATACGGCAGGGGCAGATGAAGAGTTCTCGGTTCCTAAATTCTACGCCACTGGCAGAATTGTCTTTTTAGTATAATTTTTTGATTCTCCAATATTTTCTCTGTGAATAAGGCACTTTTTCGTAACGCTAGAGCCACTATTTTTCGAGATATTTAACGTTGAACATATGGCTGCACAATTCTTTTGGTTTTTATGTATGGTCATGTCGGTGTTTTTTGTCATACGATTGCATGTATTACGTAAAATAAACATTATTAGGTATTTTTTTCAATTTATAATAATATAAACAAACAATTTAAAACAGAACAACTACAAAAATATCCAGCGCTAAATGAAAAAAGTTCAAAATAAATACTTAATTATCAAGAAGATCTTGATAATTAGCAGCAAATTGTAAATTCAGCTAATTTTATTGCGAATCAGCCAAAGACTGGATGAACTTATTGAAATAAACGAAGATCACATTGAACATTTGTTGTAAATTGTTTTTAAGTTTTGTTCACAAATTTGATATTCTTCCAAATATTGTGAAAAAGATCTTGATAATCAAGTATTTATTTTGAACTTTTTTTATGTAGCGCTGGATATTTTTGTCGTTGTTCTGTTTTAAATTTTTTGTCAATATTATTATAAATTGAAAAAAAAACCTAATATTGTTTGTTTTACATAATACATGCAATCGTATGACAAAAAACACCGACATGACTCGTACATGAAAATCAAAAGAATTGTGCAGCCATATGTTCAACGTTAAATATCTCGAAGAATAGTGGCTCTAGCGTTACGAAAAAAGAGTGCCTTATTTACAGAGAAAATATTGGAGAATCGAAAAATTATACTAAAATGACAATTCTGCCAGTGGTGTAGAATTTAGGACCGAGAACACTTCACCTGCCCCTGCCGTATGCCACTGGTGATAGCGGAAAAGTCTTCTATACTATTATTTGATGTGTCCTAAACCACTTCAACTCACTGCCAAATATCATAAAGAAATATCAAGCAGCATTGAAGTAATGACCAAAATTCATTTTTAATAAACTAAATAAAATACCCTGTAAATCAGTAAGGAAAAATATTTTGTATAAGCACATTGGGTTAGATCATCATATTTTGAGCTCAATATGTTCCCGTTAAAATATTTACACCTATTAATGAATCACCCTGTATATATATATATATTTATATATATATATATATATATATATATATATATATATATATATATATATATATATATATATACTTATATATATGTATTATGAATTGCTTTCTCATGTGCTGTATTTAAAATTATTTTTTTATTGGCAATAACTTGTCGATGATATTTGAGAAACGATTTTATTGATTAGTTATACTTTAGTGGCCTTTCGAAACTTTTCTAAGATATTTGTGTACTTTTGAAAAATTGAAAAAACAAAAAAAAAGACAACTGTTTTTCATTAAAATTTTGTGGATTTGACCGTTTTCAATTCCTAATACTTACTTGCTATTCAGTCTCAGTAGTAGAATAATGAAAATTTTAAATTTACACTAAACTAAATTTCACGAAATTTCAAAACTATAACATACTCGAAGAAATTTATCGGATCTCATTACTGATAGAACTGATATAATTGATGAGACAATTAAGAATTATTTGTTTAACCAAACAACTTGGTTCATAATACAATAATTAACTTATCAAACTTATAACAAATAACTCAACATATTCAATATCATCCACTCATTCTTCAAAGATAGAATTAATTTTTTCAAGACAAAAATTGAATCAATGCACAAGACATTCACGAAGGTTATAAAATGATAAATGAACAACATCCACATCTGTTCAGAACGTCAAATTAACCGCCAATCACGTCCACGACCATAATATTTTTGGAATATGTGTAATATACCTAGATCAAAATCGACATACTTAGTAATGTCTTCTTGAAGACAAATTCATGAATCAAATAATTAGGAACATATCACTTACATTCCGCTAGAAATGATTTCTGTGGTTTCCATCGACATCTGATATCATCAATCCTGAAATATATATTATATATATATATATATTTATATATATATATATATATATATATATATATATATATATATATATATATATATATATATATATATATATATATATATATATATATATATATATATATATATATATATATATATATATATATATATATATATATATATATATATATATATATATATATATATATATATATATATATATATATATATATATATATATATATATATATATATATATATATATATACACACTATACTACAAGCGGAGATATTTATTAATTCAAGTTTCACCGAAATGCGTTATACTTATTTTATCTAATAAACGTGTAAATTGTTTTTATTAAATATTGTTTATGTACCTACATATATAAAAATATATAAACTGTTTTCTCAGATACACGTGAAGTGTTTGGAAATCCACGTGGTAGCTTGTGACGACCAAATATTCTGCCTCGGATGCTGCAACGTATCGGTATTATTTGAAGAATAAATAATTCTTCAAGAATACTGTTTTGTTGTTGATTTCAGGAAAATAAGACGTACCATGCTTATCGTACTAAAATGGAAAAGGAATATAAATGTGGAAATAACGAGTGTTGCAGAGATGAAGACCTGAAACATATTCAAATTGAAAGGGGATGTGAATTGTATCGAGAATAGAACATAACATCATAGGATGTAGCATTTCTTTTTTTTTAATATATTTCAATTTATGAAGTGTTTAATATTTCATGAGGAATGACAAAAGTTTCAAGCTCTAGAGAAGAAGAATATTATAAAAATAACAAAACGATGGTTTTCATCACAATGTCAGTTGTTAAAAAAATCTCATGTTTCCAGTTGTATTTTCTCCTTAAGTAGGTAATAGACTATTGCAACGTATCGAAAAAAAAAATTGAGCTCAGGAAGTGCTTTTCAATTCGTTATATATCTCCTAGATTTGTTGTCTAATATATATATATATATATATATATATATATATAGATTACATATATATATATATCTATATATATTATATATATATATATATATATATATATATTTATATATATATATATATATATATCTATATTTATATATATGTATATATATATAAATATATATATATATATATATATATAAATATATATATATATATATATATATATATATATATATATATATATATATATATATATATATATATATATATATATATATATATATATATATGTTTATATAAATATAGATATGTCTATATTAGAAACTCTGGGTGGTTTTTTGGTTGATTGTCAGCTATTTGACCTAAATTTAGGAAAGCGGCTCTAAACAAAGTTGCAGAACTTTTTCAAGTTGACGCACACATTGTTATGAAATCAACGTTAAGGGATATTTCAATTCTACTTGCTATCAGTTAGATCTGAAGATATTCTTTGAATAGATGAAAAGTGTGTAAACGTAAAATCGAAAAATAACACATATTGAAAATTGAAACATGAAACAAATCATATAATGATTATAAGTCATGACTGCAGAAAATGAAAAGTAGATATATATCACCAACTGTAGTATTTTATCTAAAATATTTTTTTTCAAGAGGTGTTCTTTGCACAACTTATAAGCAAAAAATTACAATGAAATCCTTCAGATGGTCTATATGGAAAAAAGTCAACTTCATTTTTAACGTCAACATGTCTGGATATAATGATTTTTTTGGCAACTGACGTGAGTGAAATGCGAATATGGAAATAGTTGTTTTCCTAACAAGTGCGGAACGTGATACTTTCCCGCACTCGACTGCAGTTGACCCGAACGACGCGGAGCGGAGTTCGGGAAAGCTGTCAAGTGCGGGAAAGACACTTTACGCATGAGTTAGGAACATTATTTTTTCTACGACCGTATATACAAAAAAGTATACCAACTCATTTTTCAAAAATTATTTTATTCCAAAAAACATAATAATATACAAAACTTTAACTAAAAACTACTAATTATTATAAATATTATTATTGAAAACACAATTTGTTGCATTCTGTAGACTAGTAAGAATTGCCGGTCCAGTGGAGTTATTTGGTTTCAACTGGAAGGTAGATGACGTCGATGAGGATGGCATCGGTTGCAGGTCGCATAAAGATTACCATGACGGTGACGGCAACGGTTTTAAGTCATTTGTAGTACAGAGAATTTTATTTGATATAATATATATAATATAATATACCTATAATATAATTTTATTTGATATATTATTTTTTCTACAAGCGTTTATACGAGATCCATTAGATTTCAACACACAGATCAAATTTGATATATTCAAATAATTTGATACTAATGACATATTATGTTAATTCACATGTCGTTTCCATAGTATCGTCGTCGGTGGCGTTCGGTGCATAGAGACATATCATTATTCAGTTTATTCTTTAATAAAAGCGTGCGGGAAAAATCCCCGCTATTCCATTCCCGCACTAGTGCGGGAAAGTGACACTTTCAAAACTAAAATGCGTGCGGGAAAGTGGGTTAAAACGCACGGTCGTAGAAAAAAGTATTTCAGAGGTACTGGCTACCGAGTTTTACAACCTCGAATCTCTCAGTTATCACACGGCAGTGGTTATTCAGCTCCAGATAGTCTCTTCAGTTTAGGGTACGGAACAGATTTTGAAGTAGTTAGTGTAAATCAGTGGTTCTTAACCGGTGGTCCGCGGACCACTGGTGGTCCCTGGAGCACGCGAGGTGGTCCGCGAAGCCATCCTAAAAATTGAATAAGTCATATAATTGAATGAGTCGCGTTCTGTCATTTGAGCTCCCTTTACTCTCTTCTTTTTAATATAATTAAATATACAGTCCTTATTTTGCAATGCAGTGTGATGAATCTGACGACGTTTCACAATGCTGTCAATTACTTGTATAAGCTCGATTTCTGCATGACGATAAATCATTAGAAGAAGAGTAACTGTTTTCCAAATAACTGGAAACGACGCAAGGGGTTGATGTTATGGATGAAATAAGTCTATATTTTGAGTAATATCGTCTTCAGTGGTAAAAGCTTGCCGAAATTTGTACATATGGTGCTCCTGGTATGCTTGGTTCCCGCTCTAGTCTTACTGCATTGATGAAAAAAGAAAAAAACATCTGCAAGATCAACACATTGCGTTATTCGTCGCAAAGCATTGGCTGCCAAAACCCTCCTAGAATGCTTGACTATTGCGTTGACAGCTATAAAAGTTGTTAACTTCATCAAAAGCAATGCACTGAATACTCGTCTTTTCGAACAATTCTACTCTGATATTAATTCTGAACACTAAAGTCTTCTTTTTCATACAGAGGTGCACTGGCTTTCCAAAGAAAATATGCTTTCAAGGTTGTATAAACTTAGGTAAGAAGTGAAAATATTTGTAGCTCTTAAGGAAAACCAAAAATTTCTGAAAGAGTTCTGTTAGTCCAAATATCAAAGAAGTTTTTCTTTATTTATTTATAAATTTTTTTATTTTGTTTACTTTTTCGATCGCGTGGAGTCATTTGCGGACTATAGGTATCTTATACTTTCAACTACATTTGTATGTTTTTCAGAAATACGAGTATTAACGTATTTTCATAATTTCTATTCAATAAGACTATCGTCAATTTACGTTTATCGCTAAACTCGAGTAATGGATCTGAGTTCGATAATTTGTATCAAATAGTTGGGGAACACAATGCCAAGAAAAAAGAAGAATTACAAAACAAACATGATATTCCATTTGAAAAATTTGAAAAGTGAATTCAGTCGTTATTTTTCGGACTGCGAGGACAAAATGAATTCGGAAACTGGTTCGCAATCCTTCCATTGTAAGAGTTCTGAGGTTGATGAAATCGAAGAAAAATTGATCGAAATGCAACAGGACAAATAAATTGAAATATATATTCGAGGCAGGAATAAATCTTTAAGAATTTTGAATTCAAAAATCAATTTCTTTCCCAAAGATTCAAAATATACTTTATGTGACTTTGTTTTCATCGACGTATTTATGTAAGCAGGAGTTCTCGACTTTTTTGATAATAAAAAACAAGCACCGAAATCTTGCCTACATGTGTTTGGCTTACAGTAGCACTGAACCAAGGATTCAAAAGTTAGTTAATACTATGCAGTGACAAAAATCTCATTGAAATAATGCATTTACACCTCTAACATAAAATATACTTTAGAAAAAATTGAAATAAAATATTATCGGTGTTTCATTTATTAATAGATAAAACAACCGTTCATTTTTATCGACTTCTCGAAGATAATATTACTTTCAAATACTTTATTAAAACACTGTCATGATAAACGAACCCTCCTTATAATTAAACCTAGGGACCAGAAAGTACTAAGAAGCGGTAGAGACTGTCTTAGGTATATAAGGAAACTTAAAACTTTACTTGTTTAGTATGGTGAACTCCTTAATGTATTCAGTTTGAACAATGACAACCGTTCGAGATCCCACCAGTTACAATTTTAAACAGGAAACTTCAGAACAAGTGCAAGGCATTTCTTCCTCTCAAGCAGAGTATTTTCTATATAGAACAATACATACAGAACTATTATGAATAAAACTGAAATCGTAAATCAGTTAAAAAGTAACTAGATGCGTAATTTGGATCTAGCTAGAAATATAAGGCACGGTCCTCTGTCCAACCTAAATTTATGAATTTAGGTTTTTATAGGGACTTGTTCCTTAGTCCACACTGAAATAAATAATAAAAAAATAGTAATAATGAAAAATTTGCAATTAATTCCATCTCATACATCATAGTGGAGAGTTGCACAGGTAATACTGTTACTGAAACTAAATTAATAATCTCAGAACCTGAAACAGGTTTATTAGTCTACTGCCTATATCGTCAAAAATATATGAATCCTTGATAGAAGAGAACTCAAGTTTTAGTAGTAGATTTTGTCGTAAGCAGGATACTATCGATCACAGTGCATAGGATGAGAAAAAGAGGAAATTTTAAAATTAAAAATATTGGCTGGATTTGTATGTTGCTTTGTGAAAATACATTTTCAAAATATGAATGAGAATTTGTGCACGATTTCTACAATAAACTTTCGGGTTCTAGTGAGAAGGTGGATTGCCGTGCTACTGTAGACTTGATTAATGAAGTATCTAAGGCGCTTGATGGCCGGAAACTGGTGGCGGCTATTTTTGTTGATCTTAAGAAGGCTTTTGATGTGGTTACTTTTGATATCATGCTTCAAAAACTAAAAGATATGGGCCTGAGAGGAAAAATGTATGAATTAATAAAATCATATCTCAGTGAACGTAGACAATATGTCACACTTACTGACAACAGTGGTCTTGAGGAAACTATATTTGGCGTTCCACAGGGGTCTGTATTGGGCCCTTTGTTATATTCTTTGTATGTGCTTAGTTTGAAATGTTCTGGGGGCTAGATATTTCACCTTTGCAGACGACACTGTACTATTTTATACGGGAGATAATGAAGAAGAACTTGCTGAAAAGATAAAGAAGGACATGAAAATTTATACAGATTGGTTATTGAATAACAAGGTGAAGATTAACGCTGAAAAAACTGAGTACATGATTTTTAACTATAAGAACGGTATTGTTGGGGACTTGATGTTGTCAGTGGAGGGGCAACGTGTTGAGAGAGTTGACGAAATTAAATATTTGGGTTTGATGATAGACAGCTCTTTGACCTGGAAAGCCCACTGTGAGCACGTAAGGTCCAAAATAATGCCTATGATTGCAGCAATTCATAAGTGCAGATCTTATCGTTCTGTGAAGAGTAGGTACGACATTTATAATGCATTCTTCGTGACCCATATACGATACCTACTTCCGGTATGGGGCACCTGTGGCAAAACAACTTTTAATGAAATTCGGATACTACAAAATATATTCATTAAAATACTATTTAATTATAACATGCGTACTAACTCTCAAGAACTGTACTCCAGCTTGAGGATTTTAGAACTAGGCAAACTGTTGGAATTGGAACAATGTAAACTGATGTATAAAATTAGAAACAAATTACAAAAGTCCAACATAAGTCTGCAACATATACAGGACATACACAGTCATGACACAAGATTACTATGTAATTTCTTCTTACAGAATGTAAGAACACAAGTAGGTTTGAATAATTTCATATCTCAAGCAGCCCAGGTATACAATCGATTGCCTAATTCAATAAAGTTTTCTGATTCCCTCCCTTGTTTTACGGAACACGTGAAGGAAATTTTAAACTTGGTATAAAATTATGTTAGTGTGATTTTTATTTTTATTGTTAGTTTTTTTTATATTTAGGTTCACTACTATAAGTAGGTATTATTGTAGATTTAATATTTGATGTTAGAATTAATTTTGTTTGCACACTTATTTTTGGTTATTTCCATGAGACCAATGCTAAAAGCATCGTTTAAAGGATTTCTTTTTAATTATGTGTTTGAATTGTAGAGGTTACATATAATAAATACTTTTAAAAAAAAATCTCTAGTAGTGAGCGGCTATGGTACACTACCTTGTGGAACTCTTGTATTGATATGACTATAAAAGTCTCTAGAATTTTATAGAAATAGTTGACTGAGAGAAATTTCATGTTAAATTATTTTATCTCATCCACACTCTTACGAAAAATTGTGGTATATCTACAATTGTGTTCGCATGGCATTTTTAATTAAATGAGAAGCAATTTACTTTGTTTTTTCAATATTTTTTTTTCAACTATTTGCGACTACAGTTTCGTAGTGCTACTATATTTTCAAGCCAATGAACATTTTTGTATTGTACAGTATCAGTAATAGTAGGCAGGTAGGTATACAAAAGAAGGGGTGAAAGATTATAATTGCTGGGAATTTCGTATTTTAACCTATGTAAATAAAGGCTTGATAACAACATAAACTTATTCTAGAAGACATCAAATAGTAGAGAATTTAGTTCATTTGTTCAGTCTTTTAACAAATTGACCTAGTTATTTTTATTATATTCATATATTTCTATGGATTATCAAATAATTAGTTTCTTACTTTTCGGAGCTGTACATACAATTTTTATATTAGTTATGTCTGGAAATGTGTGACATGAATCAAAGAATTGTTTTCCAAATTTGAATATTCTTCATTTAATCCAAAAGAATGTTGATGTTCTTTATATCGAGTAGCAACATTTCTACCTGTTTGACCTATATAACAGCTACTACACTCATTACAACTAGGCTTATAAACTCTAAATTTTAGACTAGGTATAGTTTTATCTTTAACATTGAGAAACAATTGAGAGCTTGCTTGTGAAGGTTTGAAGGCTACTTTCATATTATATTTCTTTGAGTAAGTTACCGATTTTGTTGGAAATGGAACCAATATAAGTTAATGATGTATATGTTTGTTTTGGTGATTTGATGTGTTGGTCTATTTGATTGAGTGTTATTTGCTTTTGTTTTTTATCTATTAAAGAGTTTATATTAGCGTTGTCATAACCAATATTCCTTCCTATTCGTTTGATTTTGTCGAGATCTGTATTTCGCTTATCTACTTCAAGTGGAAGAGAGAAAGCTCTATGTATCATTGACCGGTATGCAGCTAATTTATGTGAAGTAGTGTGAATAGAATATTTGGGAATAGTAATATCTGCAAAAGTGGGTGTTCTAAAGACGTCGGAAGTCAATTTGTTTTCGTTTCTGAATGTGGTGCCTTAAAATTAATTTTATTATACATTTCTTTTTCAGCTGTGAATTTTATGTTAGAGTGTATACTATTCAAGAGATTCAAGGTATATAAATCAGAATCTCGAACTTGTAAAGGTGTCGCCTTATCTATTTTCATAAACACTTGAATAAATCATTCGAAAATCAGATGAAACAACACAGGTCTTTAGGTAGATGGAGAATATTTTAAACATCAAAGATTCGCCAATAGCATTGTTCTGATATCTGGTAATCCTAAATAATTGCAACAATAACTCGCAGAGTGAAACACAATCAGCGAAGAAATGGGCTTGAAAATATGATGTATAAATTTTTTTAAGATGCAGTTTACTGTTTTTTTTTCGATTTTTTCAGATTAAGCACACAAAACCTCAGTAGTAAAATAGTGTATGCAGTTGGAATGGAATTGACGATTATGTTATATTGTTACGACCAAGGTTATCATCGATTCAAAATTTGAGTGAATAATGCTCTTATTTCAAAGTCACATTCATGAATTTATCTCAATGTTGAATATTTTTCGGGAAATTGAAATAAATTTAAATGTTCAGTTTTATAAAAAAAGTAATTCTATGGAAAGGTTTCGTGAAATTGGATAGCAGAAACGATAAAATAACAAATATGAATTTCAACGATTTCGAAAGAAATTATAACAGCAGGTTACATACGATATTAAAAATTATAAAGTATATAATGAACCATCAACAAATAGGAATGAGTCAAATGCAAATAATAATATTTTGTATAGATTAGTCTATCCTCCATTTGAAATCGTTTTATACTTTCCTAATTCGTTGGCAGTACACTACTCTTACTGCATAGCAAATAATTCATATGATTAAAGTGAAGGAATATGTGATCATAGATACGTTGTAGAAAATATTCTACCTCCATAACTAACCAGTTGTGATATCACAAGAGCATACAAAATAATCGATTATACTTCCGAGTCACGAGACGTATTTTGCAAAACATCATGAGAGCGCAGCTCGAGTGATTTTATTATTTTCGTTTGCTCGAGTTGGTATTCGTTACGATTATATAACGAATTAACAACACTGCCATAACTATAACCAACGCGTTACATATTGAAAAATTAAAGAAACTTCATCAAAAATAATCATCAATTTTTTTTGACAGACGTCAAAAAATCGTCAATATCGTGTCACATTTTGACACGAGGTAAAACACCAAAACGATTATATCACGTTGTCGAGGGTATATTTTCATTTATCAATACGCAGTAGCCTTGCAAAATTCACGGATTCTATTGGCTTATTCACACAAGAGTTATATAATCAGTTGTGTAAATAATACCAATATAGACAACCCTAAGCAGAAGTATTGGCGATAAAACATTATATCTATATAGATTAAGTTCAGGACAAAAGAATTTGTAAATACGCATTATCTCTAGATGGGGGGAGAGGGGTTTGATGATTACTAGAGAGGTATATGCAACTATCGCAATTTAAAGTGAAATTTTTGACAGATGTTAATTTATCGCAATCAAATAAATCTTATTTGTAGGTGAGTAATTTATATAAGAATAAATGGAGAAGCAGCAGATACTTATCGTCCTTCAAATTGTTACTTGATTGGTTTCTTCTTTCAACTCTTTTTAAAGGAGCATCAAAAATTTGGCAAATGGTCTGAAAATAAGCGCGATCTCGATTTTATCGACTTGAGATGGAAATGCTTGTCGCCTGAAGTAAAATATTCAGGTTTAAAACAATAAAATGTTTTTTGAAGAGTTTTGGGAATCATAGGGGTCTTCAGGATCGTATCCAGGGGGGCGCCAGAGGGGGCTGAGCCCCCTCTGGAATTATCTAAGCCCCTCTAGAAAAGATACAAGAATTATTACAAACCAAAAATATTTATATCTGCGTTTAAACATAAAACTACCCTAGTTACAAACAAATCTACCTAATTGTAAAACTGACTTAAAATTATTTATTTGTGGCATCTTTTAATCCGCAAAACATGTTAAAGTATTTTATCCTAAAATGAAATAGTGACAAACGAGCGGCTACCATCTGGGTTGCCAGATTTTTCAGAGCCGTGTTGCACTTTAGACGCTAATTTGTCGCCCAAAAGCGAAACCGTGGTTGCGACATGTTAACGGGGAAACATTGGTAACAGGTATTTTTCATATAAAATTCACTTATTCTAGGAGTTATTTCATACGTGTTTTTGCTGCTAATTTGTCTCCCAAAATCGCAATCATGGTTTTTTTCGCAACTGCACGAAAAAATAGTGCACCCATCATGTTGCCTACTCGTCCGAAAAACAATAATAGGTACTTTCGGGACTTTTTACTTAAATTAAAATCAAAAACACGATTCTGTTATATTCTGTTTATATGAAAATAAAGATATTTATCTTTGTTTTCATATAAACTGTTCACAAGACATCATTACATCATCATAATCTTTGTCTGTGCTTCAAGTTGTGGATTGGTTCTGCTACTGATACATATCAGAATTAAATTTTGCATACGTAGCTTTGCTAGGCTCAAATTATTTATAGCAAATCTCATTTATTTCCAAGTGAGATCTAATAGACACAACTCAATTTAACATTTTTACTATCATTTTATTTCGAATTTTACTTTAACAATATCAATCTATGAAAATATCCTCTCCACGAATGAATTGGATGACGGTAACCTTAGAAGAGTAAATGCAAATAGAGCTAAATCTTCAAACATGAATTTGTAGGCTGCATTTTTCAAATCTATAATTTTCCTCCAAAAAGTGGCTCTATGATATAAACGTCTATAGATATATGTATTTATTTGTTTATATTTAATGATGAAAGTAAATTTTCATTTTTTTCTAATATTTTTTATTTCTATTAGTTTTATTTTTTTAGAGTTTTCTAGGAGAGATTTTTTACTCATTATTTTTATTAGAATAAATTGTTTTATTTTTCCAAAATGTTTTTCTATCAATATCAGTTTTCCAGTACACTCTTCTAGGTAAAAAGAAAGAAAAAGCTATATATTCCTATCTTTTTTTCACGTATATTCATTTTAGTACTATGTAAAAAACAAGCTCCCTCAAGAATTTGTTCAGCCCCCTCTAGAAAGCAGTGCTGTTACGGTCCTGGGTCTGATATAAAATTTCCGGTAACAAAGACTTGTTTTCCATCTCTAAAAGATACGATATCGAATTAAAATTCACTCCCTTATTCCAGTGCAGTTATTCCGATATCCTCCCGAAACTGAAAGAAATAGTTTGTTTTTTGTTATCGAACCACAAACTGCGTAGAATCATTCGAAAGTCGAAAATTCTTAAGAATGGAATTTATTTTATCGTCATCCACCCATCAATCAAATCTATTTCAATAGTGATGGAATTCAATCAAATCATTCAATGAATGTCGAAAGGTACTCTCCCTTCAATAGAATGGATCATCAAATGAATTTCCTAGCTCGTCGGGCGCTGTACTATTTCACTCTAGACAAAGACAATTCCTGACCTTTCTTGTTAAAAAATATAACGAATCAAACAGCCTTGTTCAATCGACATATCTCGGTTAATATCATTTATAAGAAAATAGGTGCATAGGTACGCCATACTCACGATAACTACAATTCAATTGTTTTTGGAAGTGGGCAGTTCCGACAGTAGGCTATGAATGATGAAATGAATTTTTATTTTCTATTGAAATCTGAAAAATATTTCGGAATATCCATGATCACCTCGCAAATCTCAATCGGATGTGTACTTTTCAATTCATTGTTTTGTGAGTTATTTGGCCTGAACTATAAACAGACGTTGATGTAATTTCTCGATTCTTGGGTCAAGGCTAAAATAGTTGGATTTGAAAGTGGACTGATATAGCTATCCTGCAATACCTATTCGAAAACAAAATTCAACAAGAGATTTTGCTTTCATTGCCTCTGAAAACTCTAGTTATTGATAATCTATTATAGGTAACAAGGTTGAATTGTTGTTTCCCAAAGTTATTTATCAAGAATATACGAAATTTATTTTTCTGAAGATTGTATTGAAGTTTCTTTCCATATAAATCATTTGACCTTCAGATAGCATTACCACCATTGATAACTTGTTATCGAATAATCAATAAATTATATAAGATTTGAGAAAAAAGTTTTTGTTTAATTCTAGTTTATTTCATTTACGTAATAACTTCCTTGAATGAATACTTTTCAACTAGAGTAAAAAGTTATATTTTATTGTTAATATATATATATATATATATATATATATATATATATATATATATATATATATATATATATATATATATAAATATATATATATATATATATATATATATATATATATATATATATATATATATATATATATATATATATATATATATATATATATATATATATATATATATATATATATATATATATATATATATATATAATCTCTTGATAATTATTAGCAATAATAAGTAGTAGTGGGCTACTTTAATATCGTGTGAATTCAAAATTTGTGAAATTTTATTTATTAAATGAGAAATATATGGAAGAGGAATATATTTTTTGTTAATATTTTCTTTTTTGATGTTTCTAATGTGTTGTAAAGTTTATGAATTCTATTACCCAATGAAATTCACAAAAAATCACTAAAAATAGAATTCATAAACTTTACAACACATTGAAAACATCAAAAAAAAAATATTAACAAAAAATATATTCCTCTTCCATATATTCCTCATTTAAGTAATGAAATTTCACAAATTTCAAATCCACACGATATTAAAGTAGCCCACACCGCACAAAATCAAATAAAACAAATATATTCTAAATTAAAAAGTAAAACACCTCTTCTGCAAAAATCTCATGTTGTTTATAGTATACCCTGTAATAATTGTATTAAATCATATATAGGACAAACTTTTCGAAATTTAGAAGAAAGATCAAAAGCACACAAATATACCAGAACACAAACCACAGCACTAATAAAACATAAAAACAATGAGAATGATACTTTCAACTTTAATAGCACAAAAATTTTAGAAATAGAAAAAGACCAAAAACGCAGAGAAATTTTAGAAATGTTGCATATTCAAAAAAATTTAAATGAAGTCGTAAATGAACAGAATATCAAACATTTGAGTTCAATATACGCAGATTTAATTCTTTCATTTTTCTAAGAAACAACATAAATCAAAACAAAATAATTCAACAAACTTTAACCATTACAACTCATCTTCTTAGACGAAATCTAAACATCTAAAATTTTCAATTTTTCTAAAAAGAAAGTATAGTTTAGAACATGTGATCTCCAAAATTACAAGTAATGTCTTTTTAAAGACAACAATCAAATATTTTAAACCTATTTTGTACATTACGTGGGTGAAGGGTTCTGTGGTTCCTTTCCCATCTAATATCAACAGACCTGTCTGTTGATATTGGACTAAATAGCACGTAATTAATAACTGAATACGGCCACAGCCGTGATGAGAAATTTTTGAAAAAAAGATAAATAGTACCCTATTCTTTGACTTCTCAAAATCAAAATAATTTGAACCTATTTCGAACATTACGTGGGTGAAGGTTTCTGTGGTTTCCCTTACCATCTAATAATAACAGATTTGAATGTTAATATTGGACAGAATAGCACGTAATAAATAACAAAGAACCGCCACAGCCGAAAAATTTTAGTGAAACATAGCAGTCTTTTTCTATTCAAATTTTTTCAAATCAATAAATGTCAAAGAAATTTCAATTTTTTCAAAAGTTTTGATAAAGCCACGAATGTCGTGGCGAAACGTCAACTTTTTAATAAAATCGAGTTTTTTGAGATTCAACAAGCCTGTTATTGCTAATAATTATCAAGAGATTAGAAAAAGTTCACAGGCAACAACAATTCGAATAAATATTATATATATATATATATATATATTATTATATATTTTTATATATACTTATATATATATATATATTTATATATTAATATATATATATATTTATATATATATATATATATATATATATATATATATATATATATATATATTTATGTATATTATTAAGTTGAATTAATGGATACTGCAGCATTGAATACTCTTCAAAGTTGGTCCAAGCTTTCGGAAAGTTTTATTCCATAAGCAAGGAAAAATTTAACGATGAAACTATAATTGTGGAGAACATCATAGGAAAGTTTCATGCATAGTAAGGTTGGTTGACAAGATTAGGAAAAATAAACATCATCACAGTAGTGGCAAAAGTATGAGGAAAAAGCCATGATGCAATTACGTGACATAATGTGAAATATATAAAGATGTATACCGTAAAATCACACAGAACCACAACTTTATTACTTATAAACAACATTAGATTATTAAGGATTCCGATTTTTCTCACAAATATGGCGAGAATTTAGACCACAGACGAGTGATTAAAGGTATAAATTGACAAAGACATGTGTCATGTCATTTTGAACAAATGTAAAAACTTGACGAGATGTGTTGCTATTGTGTTCCTAACCCTATGCATTGTGAAATAACGATATACTATAATAAATTTTATAAGCTTATATATCTATATCTATATATATATATATATATATATATATATATATATATATATATATATATATATATATATATATATATATATATATTTATATATAAATTTATATTAAAGATACTATTTTGCGCCTAGTATTCAAAATTATTAATTGACCTTTGGTAAAAAACGGACTTCTCATAATGAAACAATTATGCCAAATGATGATTCAATGCAAAACGCAATTTTACTAATTATAATAATTTAAAGGTCTAAATCAAAGAATAGAGTCTAAACCGTGAAGGTGCCTTGTTATTTTTATGTGATAATTATGAAACAATCAATCCAACTTCTCAAGTATATAACATGTGAATTTTCAATGAGATGCATTACTTAAACATTTTTAGGGAAGAATTAACTATGAGTTCAATATTCATGAATATTCCTTGAAATTTCATAGATTAACAACTTATTCAAAACAAGCAGAACGGATGGTTTAGTTGATTTCAATTTGTTTTGCAAAGCTTCATCCGCTATTGGAGCCTGTCTAAGAACTTAAAACTAAAAAGTACAAACTCAGTTGTATTGCGTGATTGCAATATGCATATGATAGTGAGTGGTAGATTGACGATGTGGTGGAGTTGAAATTAAGATTTTAAATTTTTTTTCAAATATATAAAATCCATTTAAAATGGCATACTAGATTAAGTATCCGAAGCATGAAAAATGATCATCTAATATAAATTTCAAGAATAATAACAAGGTTATTTCACGTCAAAAGTACAATTGCATCGGACATGGTTTTGTGAAACTTCCAATGTTTTTACGCGGTCTTTTACCTAAAAATAAGCGAGAATAATAAGGCAAAAAGTTAAAAAAAGACCATATTGTCTCTTGGTTACGTTGCCTAGATAATTGAACAATCTCAACCAATCCCATAAATATCTGAGACCAAATCCTTCAATTCATTGTATTCATTGTATTCATTGCGTCATTTCTTATTGGTCCTAGGATTGTTTTCATTATTCTTCGTTCCACTATTCTTAATTCTTCCTTTTCTTTTTTTGTCATTGTCATCGTTTCTGCTCCATACATCTTAACCGGTCTTATCATTGTGCTATAAATTTTGAGTTTAGTAGCCCGTGTTAATAATTTACTCTTTAGTGGTTTCTTATTGGCATGGAACGTCCTATTAATTGCCATTATTTTTTCGTCTATTTCTGATCTTCGTTCTCCGTTACTGCTGATTGTCACCCCAAGATATTTCAACTTTTGGACTTCCTCAAATTCGTGTTCACCCATTTTTATAATTTTGTTTTTACACTGCCTTCTAAATTTCATTATCTTTGTTTTGCTGCTGATTATTTTTAAACTTATCTTCTTTTCTTCTGTTGTTATTTCAAATAGCATTTTTTTCATTATTTCTCGTCGCTTCGTTTTAATGACCATGTCGTCTGCATACGAGACCATTTGGCATTCGTTCATTCTTAAATTCCCCTTATTTACGTTTCTCGTAACATATTAGAGTATGTTATGAGAAACGTAAATAAGGGAAATTTAAGGATGAGCGGAGGCCAAATGGTTCAATCTAGCCCTAGAGGGCTAGATTCTATTAACTATAAAGTCTTTTGTTTCCCCTTTACTTGTAAGTATACTCGCTTTAGACTAGTTCATAGTCATTGCAATTGATCTCCGTATCTAAGCTTTTATCCCCTGCTTTTTCAGTCCTTCAATTTACTTCTTTTGACTGAATCGAATGCTTGTTGGAAGTCTATAAATAGCATTTCTGTTTCAATTTTATATTCATTAGATTTTTTCATTATTTGCTTGATAGTATGAAAAGCATCTGTTGTGGACTTCCTTTGTATAAAACCGCATTGGTATTGACCTATTATGCCTTTAGATCTTCTACCTAAACGCCTCTGTATTATTACTGACAATACTTTATATGCCACATTCAAAAGAGTTATACCTCTATAGTTCTTGAACTCCTGTTGGTCGCCTTTTTTATGAGTTGTTACAATTTGTCCAACTTTCCAATCCTCAGCCAATCACTCTTCTCTCCATATTTTCATTTTTAGCTGGTAAAGTCTTTCGTGAAGCTCTTCCCCACCGTACTTTATCGATTCAATATTTATCTCGTCTTTTCATGGTGCTTTCCCGTTCTTACTTTTTTAATGATTTCAATTACTTCACTTTTTGTTGGTTCTTCTGTTGCGTTCTCCTCTCTTTCTTCTTCGTTTTCTTCTTATTTTGCTTTATCTGTAGCTTTCTCTGTTAACAGTTCTTCAAAATATTCTTTCCAGATAATTTTATATTGCGTTTTTTCTTGTAGCACTTCCCCGTTTTTCTTTTTTATGCCTCTTACTTTGCCTTCATATGTTTTATTTTGTTCATTTACTTTTTTATAGAAGACCTTTGTGTTTCTTCAATTTTTTTCGTCTTATATGTTTTTTATTCTGTTGTCCGTCCATTCTCTTTTAGCTTTTTTTGTCGCTCTGTTACAGTTTTTTCTCTTTTTCTCATATCTTCTTCTGTCTTCTGATATATTCGTGCTGATCTATTTCCTCCTAGCATCTCCTTTTGCTTTAACCATTTCTCGAAATTTTTCATTATACCATTCTTTTTTTATTTCCCTAACTGACTTGTCGCTGAGCTCAGTAGACATTTTTCAATGTTATACTATTCCAACTCAACATTATCCGTTTCTTCACATTCCAATAGCGTTTTTTCCACTTGCTCGGGTTATATATATATATATATATATATATATATATATATATATATATATACATATATATATATATATATATATATATATATATATATATAACATATATTATATATATATATATATAATACATATATATATATATATATATATATATAGATATATATATATATATATATATATATATATATATATATACCAGTGATAGGCTTTCAAAACCTTGAATTTTCTAACTATGTGAACCCTCACACTGAATGAATTCTTATATTTGGTTTCGAAATAAACAGAAAAATGATAGATAAATGAGTTGGAACAATTTTTTTCAATGCCAAATGCATTGACAAATAAAAAAGAAAGTGGCTATATGAAGCAGTATATGAAATAATCGTTAATTACTTGATCTTGTACGAACATCCCACCGCATGAATTGAAATATAAATCATGACTCAGATAATTTATTGTTTATGAGCAATCTTCCATTACATAAATCTGTAAATTATGCATGTATTAGTTTGTGAGAATCAGCACATTTACGAGAAATTATGATTATAGACATTACTGCAAGCTTGCAAATATCTCCTACAGCAAACTTTGATTACATTCAAATCTCACGGCGAGCAAATAATATATTGTCCGTAATTGTAACATCTTGGGAATCAAGAAATATTAACTTATCCGTTGAAAAATAAACATTTTATATAGAAAATGTGAAAATTCAAAAGAAAAACAAAATTATGATTTCAATGTGATATTCCAAATATGAATTCATTAATTTACTTATGTTGAAATTTATTTATGTTTTTCCAACTGAAACATATTTCAAGTATTATATATGTTTATAAATATACATAGATAAGTATATATATATATATATCTATATATATATATATATATATATATATATATATATATATATATATATATAATATATATATATATATATATATATATATATATATATAGAGCTACCTAAAGATCGCAAATGCCGAAATGTCGAGCAGACTTCAATGAAGACATAGCCCATACTCGGATTCACACTGGAAAACCAGACGATCAGAGAACCTGAAAATCAACATATATGTATATATACCTACACTGCCGAGCATAAAATCAGGGTCATCACGTAATTTGCAGTTATTTTTGAAAATTTAGGTTTTTTAGGATTTCTTTCAGGTGTAGTATATTTTATTGACTTTATGCGATGATTTGATCGTGCTTGCGGGGCCGTGTATTATCATGTATAAGGGTTGTATTTTGTCCAATAAAACCCATGGTCTTCTAGAATTTAAGTGAGGTACCTGTGCGAATTCAAAGTCCCATTCTGTATGAAGACTAACTCCATGCAAGCATTAAATGATATGCCTTCCTATGCCATAACTGATCTACCACCGAATGGAAGTCGTTCGGCGATACATGCTTCAGCATATCTTTAGCCTTGTCGACGCCATACTCTTACACGTCTTTCTGAGCCCATAAGACAAAATCGAGATTCATCGGAGAACAATACCTCAGTCCAGTCCTCTTTTGTCCAAGCCAAGTGCTCTCGTGCAAAATTCAGTATTGCAGTTCGGGAAAGTTCAAGGGAAAGCGGTGGTCCAGTAGCCCTAGTTCGAGAAGATAATCCAGAATTCTTCATGATGCCTCCTAACTTCTTACGCCTCCTAACTGTCCACTCACTTATGCTCACATTTCTCACTCCTTGTCAATGATTTTGAAGGAAAACTGCTGTAACCGTTCGGTTTCTCAATGCAGTAGAAGCGAGATAGCGGTCATCTCTAGCTGTTGTACTCCTTCTTTCTCCTGAACCAGTTCTTCGGGTGAGCAGACCAGTCTCTTCGTACCGTTGAGATACTCGTTGCACACTGGAGAGACTCACAACAAAGTTTCTCGTAGTTTCGCGCTTACCGCGGTTATCTTCAATAACCGCAACAATTCGTGCCACAATGACAGGATCTATGACCATTTCAATAACCATAACAATAAGGCTAAATCGAACAATGTAATTGAGAAGTGAAAACATGCATGGAAAGCACAAATATGATGGTAATGGTTATCAGGAATTTCGATGAAAGACCCCTTTTTCATCAAACTTTGAACAAAATAACAACTGACAGAGATAGTGCCTCTTTATATTGGTGTAGCGTTGAAACCCAGTGCCAAGAAAAAATAGTTAGAAAAACTTGAAATTTCAAAAATAATTGCAAATTACGTGATGACCCTGATTCTATGCTCGGCAGTGTATATATATATATATATATATATATATATATATATATATATATATATATATATATATATATATATATATATATATATATAGAGCTAGTTCAAATGAATCATTCTTGATAGTTTCAAAATCAAATCATGAAAAATATAGAAGTTGGCCATGATCAATTCAATATACTACATAAAATAAACAAGGAAAATCATTCAATAATTTGAAAAATTATCAAACAACGAGCTGGTAATATGTATTTCCCGACGAGAATGCTACATTCACAATCCAACAATGAATTATAGAAATCGTCTTATTATTTCGATCTTATTAGGTCGCATCAATGCAGCTCATTAGACTTGTGAGTGAATTTACAAATTTCGAACTGTTCCCCAGTACAAATCACGGTTGGGACTACTACCCAGAGCGCCCTCAACCAAGAATATTGGAAACCAACAATTCACCGCTTAGTTCTAAATTGTAATGGAAAATAACTGGAAATTGTTGATTCACTCCGAGTCGAATAAGCTGCACTGATGAGATCTAATAAGATCGAAACAGCTGAAGAATTATTACCAGCTCAGGTATTCTGTTGAAATATGATGTATAAATGCCAAATCTGTGAATCTTCGTCAATATGACTAGGGAAAAAATGCTCGATTATTTATCAGCCATAATATCTTAAGAACATTGATTATTTACAATTACTTTGTCTTAGATTTCGAAAGCAAGTTGCTTGGCAACAACCAGGCCCCGAAGGCTGAGGGTTGTTACCTAATTGCAAATATTTAATTCTTCAAAAATTTCTAACTAGATATAATATGGTGACATCATTGGTATTTTCCACTAGCCATTCACTCTTGATGCAACTTCTTGAACCTCCATGACATGTCTTGCTAAACATTGGGTTCTACCCGGCTGCTTAAAGAACCGAACAATCAACGGCCTTACTTCCTCTCTGAGCTAACTTAACTGTGACAATGTAATAAAATTTGCGCTGAATGTCTTCCGGAGTATTTTCATTCCACAATTTCATAATACTTCTTATTTCAAATGAACGGCAAAGAGCCGTTTTTGCGTTTTGTGAGCGATTTTTCTTGTCGCATCACGAGCATTCTGTGCTTCTTGAATATCACGCTATTGAATGGATCTATTAGTGTTTTATATTCTCTATAGAACTTTTCTTGAACCGATTTGCTAGTTAATTTCCATACCAATTTAACAGTAGATTCTTCAAACTCAGATCCATCCTTTTTTCTCATATATACTGCCCAATCTTTCAATATCGATGCCAGCTCCTCCTTAGTTCGTTTTGCATTTAATTTATATATATATATATATATATATATATATATATATATATATATATATATATATATATATATTCTAACTTCACAAAAATACAAAAAAAGTTTTCAAATATATTTTTTATTATTTTTCGTATTTTTAGGAGTATTATCCTCTATTGGTTTGTCGATTAAATTATTATTTTTGTTACCAAATCTTGAAATCGATATATTTGAAAATTGTCAAATTGACAAGTTTACTAAACCACAGAAAATATTTTGAAATAACCTTGGAAACACTTATACATAAATGATAATTACCTAAGGGTTGTTATCAGTAGGTATAACTATTACTACTTCTGTAATTTAGGAATCAAAGGAATGAGCTATATAATATTAAACAAATATTTGAAGATCTGAAACTAAATATATAAGTTCACCATTCTTTAGATAAAGCATTGCGTTTCAAAGATGATACTTGTTCGAAAATCTAGAAAATTTATGCCCTTTGTACTGCTATATAAGAATTTTGATATAGTTATTTCATGTTGTATTGAATAAATACTCGATGGAATCACTTTGAAATACTTACAAAGCCTTTATGCCATTTTCGGAATCAGAAACTACATACAGTATAATAAAGCTATTCAAATATAAATTTATGTTTAGAATGAAAACAATTAAGAAACTGCATAGAGCAGACGATCATTATTCAGCTCTCATTCACGTCTCTGTTTCTGTCAACTATCAGATCATTAATTTTTGTCATTTTCTTTTTACAACATCCGTTCAGTTGTCAAATCTAGTTTTGACTTAACTCGAGATTGTTAATTGATGGGGCCGATACTTTCTTCATAATCTGATATAAGTGTCACATCAAACGTCAACTTAATTCCTGAATCTGAATTCTGAAATGAAAAAAACACAAAGCTGTCAAATCTTAAAACAAATGAGAAAATTCAAATGCCTATTTAGATTTGAAAAACATTACAGTTCTATTATTTTTAATAAAGAACAGATATTATTTATATGATTTTCATTTTGAATATGTGTAGTGTGGTTCTGGTGTACTTATGATGCATCATATGATGACTTGATTTATTATCTGCACTGATTATGAGTTATAGTTTTTTCAGTTCATAATGTCATTGTATAAAATACTATTTTTTCTAGAAAGTGTTTCTAATAAGTAATTTTATGGGATGAGCTACTGTTACTCCCACATTCCTACAATGAATGCGTAAAATAGATCTGTTATTATGACGAAATTCCCAAAAGGTTAAAATTATAATATTCAGAACTGAGACCTCAATAAATTACCATCTATATTTGCAGTTAAGCTACGCCTTAACGTAAAGATCCTATTTGTTAGAATCGTGTAGGAATAGATGGATACTAATAAGATCCCATTTAAATATTCAATTTCCATATTTTACGATACTATTCATCGATGAAGAGATTCACTATTTACTTTTTCCATGCAAATTGCTCTTCTATTATTTGACCATGAAATTCCACTAGTTTGTAGTACCCAATTAACAGGTTTTCAGTGTAGTTTTCTTGTTAAGCGCACATCTATGAAGTAGCTAATTTTGTATTGGCGAAAACTATTTCAATTAACAAAATTATACAAATTGAAGAGATTGAGTTCGAGTATTGATAATATAGATAAATAAGAAAAATGAATGATACTGCCTTGCAACAGTTATTGCAGATTTCAAGAACAAGTTTGATGGAAGATGACTGTTTCTTCGAACTATATTATCGAATTTCGATTCACTAATTGCTGATTGAATTATTTTAAATATTCTCAACCATTATTTTACCTATTTTCGAAATTTGATTGATTTTTGGAATTACTTGAATACGGAAAAATTCAATTGAATATATGGACTGAGGCAGGCCAAAGATATCCTCGGAAAGTTCAACCGAGCAAGATCGAAGACACTGATTAACCTCAGCAAAACTAGTCTAAAGACAATCACAGGATATCTTACGGGGCATTGCAGACTCAAAGAACACCTAAGGAAGCTAAGTTTAGAGGGGGACAGCACCTACAGATTCTGCAACGAACGTCCAGAAACACCCCACCATATACTGATGGAGTGCTATGCTGTGCACCATGAAAGACTGAACACACTGGGATCATACCAGCTGACTGTAGAAGAAATACCACGAATAGACGCCCTTAAAATCCTCAAATTCCTGGAGGTATTGAGGCTTGAGGGACTGCTGTAAAACGAGAACACATCGAGAAGCAGAAGAAGATGGGGCACAATAGATCTAATAAGGTCGCAGCGCATCGGTCACTTTTTTTTTGGTTTCATGTGAGTTGAGCTGTACATTTTCGTGTACTTGGGATGTTTCCACCTTCAGTATGAATTAGAAAGGACTCACTCCATTTAATATTTTATGAAAATTATTGTGAGCAACACTGCTTTCATTGTTATATTAACTTTCAACTTTGTCTAACTATTTAAATGTTAGACTAGGTTACTCGCTTTCAAAGTATTTAATATGAAATCAGAAACTTAGTTTTCGAATGGAAGGAAGACAAATGTGTGAATTTTTTATTATTACCAAGAATTTTCAAAATTGTGAACTATATATCTTATTAATATTTTTAAAATTTCATTAGAAAGTGATTAAAAACAAAAAGCTATATTTTTACAGAAATAGTTCAACTGAGAGAATGTAACTGCATAGGGCATTATTTTTGGTGCCTCAGTTGACTTTCATCAGGTTGTATGAAGTAATAAGAAATAGAGAAATACATACCTATACTCAATAATTGCATGAACGACATAATACTAGAATGTA
Source organism: Cynegetis impunctata (assembly GCA_030704885.1). Classification (NCBI taxonomy): domain Eukaryota; kingdom Metazoa; phylum Arthropoda; class Insecta; order Coleoptera; family Coccinellidae; genus Cynegetis; species Cynegetis impunctata. The sequence goes on along the minus strand of JARQZK010002235.1, from coordinate 41,130 downwards.
TTGAAAGCTCAGTATGAAACATCAATTGTCGACAAAGAAATATAAAACCCCTCTCTATCATTCATGGGCAACTTCAGAGAAGAAGTTTTTATTTTAAATTTCCTATATTTGCTACTCATGGCTAAAATCCATAAATTCTAGTACTTTGAGTATACAGAAGAACAACTGATTATACATTGGCTACTCTATCACTATTCTTTTGCTAAATATATATCTATGAATTCAACTTAGATTTTTAATATCAGATGTAGAGTTTTTGATGTGAAGAGTGAAAAGAAACATCATTCTTTGAATTTTCAGGACATAAAGATAACTAATGTAAATAATTCCCTCAGTTTCGAGATTCATAGAAAACCTACGCATACTGTTACCATAATACATAAAAATAGTTATTACCTTTATCCAGAGAAAAATTTGAAAAAGACATATATTTATAATTAAGTTGATAGCTAAAACTGATGGTTATGAAGAGTCCATATTTGATAAACTTATATTCAAAAATTCACGAAAATTTCTCATCAACCATATGTATCCAAATAGTGAGGATGATAAAAATTGTTTTTCAATTTTTGTCCCTGAATTAAATCACACGATTGGTTGAATAAATACAATTTAGGAAATATAAGTACGAATAAAAGTAATTTGGTTTATTCATTGATCCATAATAATCAGGTCTTTGAGAAATCTGGTCTATAGGTATAAATAAAATGTATTGATTGTGATGCTTTTCATATTGGTCAAACTAGTAGAAATATCGGTACCAGATTGAAAGAACATAAAAAATCAATCACCGAAAATAGAAACGTAACTGAAATTTCGGAGCATTGTATACAAAACAACCATTTTATAGATTTAGATGTTCCAAAAATACTACAATCATTCAACAAAGGAAAGAGGATGGACCTTTTAGAGGCTTTGGAGAATAAATCGGCAAGCTCAAGGAACTTACTCATCACTAATCACCCAATATTCCCCCCTATTTCCCCATTCATTGAAGCAGTATTATAAATAGATATATTTTTACATTTTCAACTACCAAGCTAGTTAGTCGAGTACTTAGCGTACGCTGGCTAGTATTTGGGAGGTCTCGGGTTCAAACCCCGGGGCCAACTGGTCTGCCATGAGTTTTTTTCAGAGGTTTCCTCATGGTAATGTAAGTCACTGCTTGCAAACTTACAAGGCGAATGCTGGGCGAGTATTAATCTTCTGAGCCCTACCCACACTTCCTGTTCCATAAATATCCCGTCTCACCTATCCCTTAATGCACTTGTACATACAAGTGTATCCTCTGATCTGGCTGAAGGAGTTAATCCCAAACTCAAGCTGCCCGCCTCCCTGACATATACTTCAGGGAGGAATGAAACACGTATGTTTCCTTTCCTTTTTCCGTTTTCAAATTTAGTTCGTCATCAGCTCTTGATAATGGTTTAATAGCCCGAAACATATATCGAGTAAAGTAAACTAATTTATGAACAAAAACAAAACTTGAATTTACTAAGTTTATTATCACAAAAATACTTCGAAAAATATAAAACTGCGAGTGCACTAGACCATCATCGGGCAGATTGAGTTTAGAACTGAACACATAATTATAGATTTGCGCTTACGGGTGGGAAAGAATTATTGTAGGTACCTAAATAGACAAGAGGAACATATTTCAAGAAGGGCTAATCCAAGTGGATTTCCCAAATTGGTACAATAAAATGTTCTTAGAAAAATCATTATTGTTTGAATATACTAAATATAGGAGAATATATCAAGTCAATCTGGTCATTCAGCAAGATATCTTTTGCATTATGATTGAGTTTATAAATTTCTAATGATTCTAAGTGTGTAGGTTTGGTTCATTTCGGTAATTTGTGCATAATTTGGAAGTTATCTTTTTGTGAAAACGGGTGGTGGTTTTCACGGCAATGATTTGAAAACGTTGAATCTGTTTTATTTTTCAAAGGAGATTGTTTGTGTTCTTTAAATCTTGTCTTGAACCATCGACCAGTCTGACCTATATACACTCCTTTACATATAGGACAAATAAACTTATAAACTCCTGAACTTCCAAAGTTTGAAGTGATATCTTTGGCATCGAATAAAAATCCTGAGAGTTTTGTCTTAGGTTTGAAAGCAATTTTAATATAACTCAATCTGCCCGATGGTCTAGTGACCAAAATTGCAATCGCAGTTTTATATTTTTCGAAGTATTTTTCTGATAATAAACGTAGTAAATTCAAGTTCTGCTTTTGTTCATCATGTTAAATTATCACATAGTAACGACGGATTCCATCAACTATTTAAACTTTTTATACTTACTTTAAATTTAAGTGGAATCGAGCCAAGTGTTTTACTTGATTTGATTAATAATTTTGAAAAATGTTCCATCAAGTGTTAAGGGAGCAGAATCGACGTTATAACAACTTTCAGTAAGAAAAGCCAAAACTTTTCGTTCCATATAAAAGACTTGTAATATATTCAAGTTTTTTGAGAGAAAAATCTTCTAATCAATGAAAGGGTTGACGAACCTTACCATTGGCTATATTAAGCAGAATAGGAGTTGATGGAATCATAGAGAACATTAAGCTTAAATTTATGTACTGTGATTATACATTAGCTAATCTATCACTATTCTTTTGTGAATATATAACTTAGGTTTTCAATATCAGATCTAAGTTTTTGATGTTTTTACTTTCGTTCGTGACAAATATATCGAGAAAAAGATGTCTCGAGTAGTTACTAGTAAACAGTTTTGAATCTAAAATTCCGATATAATAGGTTAGAAGGTTTTGCTGATTCAATGTTCGAATGACTTTTTTCTTTTTGGTTTATAACTATATCCTAAGTTAAATAAAAGAACAAAATTTTGGTTATACAATATTATTTATTACAACAGTAATTTTTTGTGTACCTACTTTGAGTACACTGATTAGTTTTGATAAAAATAAGTTGCACATATTGATCATTTTTGAAATTGTTTAGTATATTCTGCGAGGTACCTATTTAAAATTTTCTGTGAATTATAGTTAATCAATTGATTGGTCCGATACTTGATGAAAATCCATTGTAATATTGTGAATAAAACTACACAGTTCTCGATTTTCACTATATTTTGTTAACATGACAATTGTTTCGCCAACCACAGTGGCTTCTTCAGATGTATATTACATACTAACTTTTACAACGAGAATATTGAAAGATGAAGGAAGGGAATATACAATAAGAATGGGAAAAACCTAAACGTAATCACTCGGCATGTAGAAAGTACAAACTGTTGATGACTTGGGAAAAATACAACAGGCACAAATATTCAATATTACACCTAGAAAAGATTTAACAACAGCGACTTATTTATATCTTATTATTTAACAAATTATTGGATTGTTTCATACTATTGATTTCAAGAGCTTCTGATAAATTAAGTTTATAGCCTTTATTTTCTATATGTAATATTTCGAATTCACTATTCCTTTATCTTTCAATATTCTCGTTGAAAAAGTAAGTACGTAATATACATCTGAAGAAGCCACAGTGTTCGGCGAAACAATTGTCATGTTAACAAAATATAGTGAAAATCAAAAACTGCGAAATTTTATTTACAATATGAATTATAGTTATTCAATTATTGAAGAACTTCAATCTCATTATCCGTTTCTTTTTGGGTAAAATTTCTTTTCAGTAAATGTGTTTTTAGTTAGTAATGAAATCCAGTTAGAAGTGATATTTCTCAGAAAATTTTAAATTTCGAGGTATTTCTCAATCGAAATAACTCCAAAAATCTTCTGTGGATTTGTCAAAAACACTAGATATCATCATGTTTGTGAAGTTCATTGATAGCAAATTTTTAATCAATTTCACTATTTTGTTTGAATAAATTATCATATAAGATATATAAGAAAACTGATGCCAGAACAACTCCATCTTTCACTTTAATTATAATTCAAGGATCACCTGACATAAAACTGAAATTTTGAATGCTTCAGAGCGACGATTCCCATCTTTTTGGAGACTACTACCCATAAATCGGGTTAGATATAAGCAAATTATACCCACCCCCACTCAAAATCTGAAAAAAAAACAAAAAAAATTATATTCATTTTTTTAATATCAATCATTCAAACAAAGAAAACAGATGAATTTCTACAGTCACTCATAATGTTAGTCAATGAGATGATAATTATTACTAACAATTAACTTAATATTTGGTTCAGTTTCGACCAACGCACATCTTATATATTGTTCCAAGTTCAATCTGTTCCTTGTTTTTTTTTTCATTGTCACCATTATTGAACACCCAAATTGTGGAAAACTTGATTAGTAATTCGAAGGTTTTTTTCTATAATAATGAAAACTTGTCACCATTTTTTCGTCTAAATATAGTTAGTTGTATAATCGAAGTCTTAGGAATTATGCTGTAAAGAGGCCTCGGTAGACCAGCGGTAAAGTGAACGGCCTTATACCGTTTGTAAACCGAGGATTGTGGGTTCGAGTCCCACCGCGCTCTTGGGTGTTGTGTATGTCCGAAATTTAGTGGTTGTATATGATTAAAAATTGTTGGGTAATGTACATAGTTTACAAGCCCATTGGCCGTTCGGAACCGGCGTTAAACTGTAGGTCCCTCGAGTTAAAAAAAAAAATTATGCTGTATGTCTAATACAGTGGCTGAATATTGCAAGCCGAGCGATTTCTTTTACTAATGTTTGGAAACCAGAACGGTGGTTGGTGCTCTGTCTGTAAAGACACCTTTAAAAAATAATTTAAAATATATATATATATATATATATATATATATTCATATATATACATATATATATATATATATATATATATATATATATATATATATATATATATATATATATATATATATATATATATACTGAGCACTGACTCTTAATTCTTCATCACATACGTACAAAAAAATATGAGAAATTATTTGCTCTATGTAATCAGAAACTATGAAAATATTACAAATACTCAAATTGTCCATACAATGCAGAACCAACTTGAATAAACTTGGATGTTTTCAAATTGAAAACACCGAATATGAGAAAAAGCATGCTATGAATAGTAGTGAGAAGATTTCCAAACATAACAGCATGACGCAAACATAATATTTTTATTAATATATTTATATTATAAATATATTATATTGATAATTAAACAAAAATATCACAAATGAAGACAAAGCATGCAAAACATCTCATAGATAATAGATACCCTTAAAATTAGCCTACTGCTAGATTCATTATGAGCTTGACCACATAAGTATCGAATTTACTCCTTTGGCAAATATCATAAATCAAAAGAAGTACAAGCAACTGCCAGTACGAATAATCTAATATCTATAACATCATCCACATCGTACACACAACATCATCATACTCAGAAGCCACAAAGACCATAAATCTAATTATCACATACCAATCATTACAAGATCATCAAATAAAGTTAGTAATTTAAATAGAATATTTCTGACATTCAAAGCAACAGTTATTTTTTGGATCCCAGATTTTCTGTTACTTGACAGATATATGACGAATGATTTAAAAATAGAGGAATATAAGAGTTCAACGTATCACCAAATGAAAAAACTTTCTATAGTACCATAAAGTTAATAAAAATCAAAATTATCAAGCTTGATTTTTAATAAGTGTAATATTATAAATAATGTACAGAAAATATCTGTTCAACTAGTATGTCAAGCAACGCATCGATAATTTACTAATTATATTGAATGGCTATACAAGGACAATTCAGTTAATGGTCCTCAACGATTTTACTTCTACGCAAGCTTGTGGTCGCTTCATAGTAATATTTTCCATAAATAAGATCATCTATATAGGTGAAGAATACGCTATGAGAATTGCAAATAGACATGCTTTGAAAACTAGGACCAACGCATATCAAAAAACTTTTTCATAACCAACTGCGATAAAATTCGCAACAAATTGTTATGTAAAAAATATATAAAAAAATTTCATGTGAAAATTCACATGATAGACATAAGCTATCTGACAAAATATACTGATAAATTATTAGTATATTTTGACAGATAACTGAACCTATAGAGCTATTCATTCTATTCAAATGTCATAATAGATATTACAGATAGCAAATGAAGTTGAACCGGTAACTAATTGAATGATCACTTTCAACACGTTCAAGTATGCAATATAAATTAATTAATACTTATGAATAATACTTTGTATTGTCGGAGAGTTTCATATAATAAAAACTGTGAATCTGTGGCTATACATGGAAAATGATGAATCTGTTATGTAGAACTATTGCAGATTTACACCTTCACACTCAAAATTGAATTGTCAATACAACTTAATTAGTATATCGACATGTAAGGTTATTATATACCCACATTACTGCTTGTGACTCGTTCAGTGTTCTGGGTATGGTTTTAATGATTTCTGAATATGAAGGTTACAAAGCCTTTAGATAATTCGTCCCAGATGTTTGCTTGGGATGCATAGTTTGAACTTGTTTCTCATGATAAAGGATTGCATCTTTATACATATTTTTCGTAATCCCATACTGTTATTTTGATTTAACGGTATTCAGATGACAATTGAAAAGTCAGTGTTAACGGCCGCCGGCCGTTAAGAAATCACGTGTTCGAATATTTATTTCAAAACATCATTCTGGTTACAATAACAATTATAATAAAACTAACTATTTATTTATTTGAAAAGTAATTTGACAATTGCTATTATTTGAAATGTCTATCTTATTGATTAGAGATTTACCATCTATAGCAACAGTTTTTGAACTTGTTGTCGGTGAAGCCTCATTATTATGAAAAAGTTGTCTCGTTATCTTCATTCTCTTCGAAATTGAATTTTTAATATACGACTCCGCCACCGCAGAGGAGTCCCAACCTCCAAGTTCTTTTACCGATAGTAGATCGCCACCATTTTCTACAAGCATGGTAGCCGAAGATCTGCGAAACGAGTGCCCTGTGTAGAGCTGAGGGTTTTCTAATTTTAAGAATGCTGCAATTTGCTTCGGAACGCCTCCAATAGTATGAATGCCCACTACTTGTTTTACACATTTACCATTCCTATAACCAATGAAAAATCGCATTTTCCAGATTCGAAGGTCGCAAATCTACGTATTTTTGGTATAAACCATAGGCATCAAAAGGAAGTCCTTCTTGGGGAATGACAAATACCCTATTCTTTTGTTTTTAGTCATCCTCAATGTTACCAAAACTTTGGTACTGGTGCTTTCAAAATCATCCACACTCAGCTTCACAAGTTCTTCACGTCTACAGGCACCAAAAATTCCACACATTAATATAACTTTTTCAAGCAATCATTTGCCTCCAACAAAAACTTAATTACTTCTTCTTCAGAAAAAATTTTTGATTTCTTTGGGTTGTATCCATCAGACTTTCGTCTCAAGAATAAAAATAATTTTCCAAATCTGAAAATACATTTCTGTTGGTAATACTCTAATATGGTGCAAGATTTAAAATAACTAACCTTGAAATGTCAATGTTGTCATAAACTCTTAAAGCAAGTTTCAACATTGAAATCTTCGTCCACAGCGAATTGGGAGAATAAACCTTCGATTTTCCTTTCGCATAGGCTAATAAAACATCCTCATTAACCACCTTTACATTATTGCTATTACGCCAATTTTCAAAATTCTCATATTCTTTTTTATACCGCTGTTGAGTTATTGCCGGCAGTAAATCAACACTCGCTGCACATGATTCTTCCAATATTTCAAAAGGAATTTCATTTTGTTCCTCAATTTCATCCATAGTCGTCGTTACAGCGAACTTGCGAACACAAAAAACTGACGTTGTGTATAAAATTGCCAAACAGTTCCATGACAACTGAGTGCACGACGTTGGGATTTTTTTTTCAGAATTACGAGGTACGGGGTTTGTTTTTTCTTCCGAATCAAAATGTAATCTTCCAACGGGATTACGAAAAGTCTTTAACGACACACGGCCGATACGCAAATAACGGATTCGGTTAGATATAATCCTCGGCTGCGCCTCGGATTACAATATCCAACCTCATCCGTTATTTGCTACATATCGGCCTTGTTACGTTAATAACTATTTAATAGCTTGAAACCTATCTTAGATACAGACTACGTTAACCACTTAAAATGGAACGGGAGAACAATATTTCTAGAACTAGAAATAAATATGAAGCATATCTGAAGAAAATATAATCAAGGACATAACATATGGTCAAAATAATTCGTACCTTATAACTATAAAATTATATTATTTAATTTCAAAATATCAATTTATACAGCCTGATTCAAGTTTATTATACTTTTTTTTGAGAGGAAAAGAAAAGAAAATAATCAATTTTAGAAATTATTGAAATTGATTAATTATAAACTATTCACTTTGTAAATAATTGGTTTCAAATATTTGCTGGGGCTATGATACGAATTAAATTTCCCATCATTTGCAACTACTCCAAGACAATAATCAAAACTTGGCTATCAATTCTAGAATTAATTTAAGAAACTATAATCTAAATAAACGAATTTCACATCATGCGAATAAAGTTGAACATTGAACACATATTTGAAAACACAGACAGGAGCTGTATAAAAAATCACTAGTAGATTTTTAACAAAACTTCAAAAAAGACTTTCGACCTCACATGTATAAGGAAGATATTAGACACATATAATGGCATATACTTATGATAAAATACCATAAATTATGACCAATTCAATAAATAAAATTTTTTGTTTTGTAGTATAGGGGAGACCGGGGTTGGTTGTGACAGGGGTTTGTTGTGACAGAGGCGAATACTCTCGTATTAGTAATGGCAACACCGCACAGTCAGAGTTGAAATAAGCAGCGTCTCATGCTACGACTTCAGTGTAATTCCAGTTACTGTGCGAGCACGAGGTCATCTGCTCTATGCAATATCGTGTTTTTGACAGTGAAAAGTAAATATTGTCGCTTCCAGTAAAAGATTCATACACGTGGTATTTTAACCCTATTTCTCCAGATCCTGGTGGAAAATTAATCATTACGGTATGTAGATTTTTATTTCTTTGTTATTTTATTAATTCCAATTGCCTTATGTCGCAAGAAGACGGCAAAAAACAAAGATGTCGTCCTGGGGTTGGTTGTGACGTTAAACTTGGGGTAAGTTGTGACTGTCACAACCTGCCCCGTATCAAACTGCTAATATTTTATTTTCATATTAAAAAGAATATAATATATCTACTATTAGTAATATTATAAATGATAAGTTTTGGTCTTTAATTGTCTTTGATTTTTGATCACCACGTTTCAACTGGTAAACATCTCCAGCCGTCTTCAGGTGAACATTGAACCATAATAGTTTATGTTGTGTTTATTGTGAGTTTTACATTTCTTTTCCATTTCTATAACGTATTTCATTTTTATTTCAGAAATATAATGAGGACGTATAAACGAAAAACGAACAGGGGAAAGACACCCTTGGACGTTTTTGAGCAAGCGTCGGTCGAGGTTTTAATAAATCGTAGAACTCTGCGTTCAGTTGCTGAACAGTTTCAAATTAACCGCATGACTTTACAAAGATTCTGTAAACGGAAGGAAACCCTTGACGGTGAGATGACGGGTTTTCAATTTAATTCAATCCTCCACTGATTATGTTTTTTTGTTAGGTAACCAAGCACCTCTTCAGGTGGGGTACAAACGAAATCGACAGGTTCTGCCAGATGACATGGAGAACGATTTAGCTGAGTATCTTATTCAACAATCCAAATTATATTTTGGGCTATCGACGAAAGAAGTAAGGCGTTTAGCATATGAGTTCTCAGTTAAAAACAATATAGAAGTTCGTGAAAGTTGGATTACGAACCAAATGGCTTCTTCCGATTGGCTCACCGGATTTTTAAAACGTCATACGGCTTTATCTCTCAGGACCCCTGAGGCAACAAGCCTCAGCAGAGCAACAAGTTTTAATAGAAACAACGTTAATACTTTTTTCTCGCTTCTAGAAGAAGTTATGAACCGTTACAAATTTGAACCGCAGGATATTTACAACGTTGATGAGATGGGCATAACTACTGTCCAAAAGCCGGACCGAATTATAGCTAGAAAGGGTGTGAAACAAGTAGGTTATATCACATCTGCAGAAAGAGGAACCTTGGTTACATTTTGTTTTGCCGTAAGCGCCAGTGGAAATTCCATTCCCCCGATGTTTCTCTTTCCTCGAAAGAATTTCAGAGACCATTTTGTAAACAATGGCCCACCTGGTTGTATCGGAGCAGCAAACCCATCGGGGTGGATGGCCGAAAATGAGTTTTATATATTTTTGCAGCATTTCGTCAAGCACGCACAATCCTCAAAGGAGAAGCCAGTCTTGCTCATCCTGGATAATCACGAGTCCCATCTCTCCTCAAAAGGAATCAGTTTTTGTAGAGATAATGGTGTAATAGTGATTTCTTTACCTCCTCACTGTTCGCATAAACTGCAGCCTTTAGATCGGTCAGTGTATGGACCACTGAAGAAGTATATCAACAGCGCGATTGATTCTTGGATGAGAAATCATGCAGGGAGAACAATGACGATCTACGATATACCAAGCATTACGAGAGAGGCATTACCTTTAGCTGCAACCCCGACTAATATTCAAGCCGGAATTTTCCCTTCAAACAGGTATATATTTGGTGAAGATGAATTCCTTCCGGCAGCTGTGACAGATAGGCCAAATCCAGAAAATGCTGAATCCATGCCAAACGAAGATGGAAGACGGAACGTTGAAGGTCAGGAGACTGCAAATGAATCCGTTTCTATACTGAAACAGGATGTGACTCCGGAATCGTCGCCCAGAAACGCAACCATAATTTTGACTACACCGCCAAAATTGAGTTCTACAGATCAGATTATGTCAATAAATTTGCCCGGACCATCACGAGAATGCAGAACCTATTTTTCACCACAAGATTTACGTTCTGAACCAAAAGCCGCAAAGCGAGTGGGAACTAGGAAAGGGCGCAAACGTGGTCGAGCGGCCATTTGGACCGACACACCCAACAAAGAACAATTAGAAGAAGAATCCAAAAAAAAACAAGAGAACGAACTGAGGAAAAAAGCTAGAGAGTTAGGTGTTAAGAGAAATATTTGCAAGAACAAATCATCAACTAAGGACAAGCCATCGAAACAGGTTGCCGCCAGAGTTTCGCCGTGTAGTTCTGAGGATGCAACAGACACTTTTTGTCTAGTGTGTAGTGAACCGTACTTGAATTCACGGTCAAGGGAAAGATGGATTCAATGCACTAGATGCAAATACTGGGCTCATGAGGAATGCACCGACAAAGATCCGTTTTTTATATGTCAAAATTGCGATTCTGATGATGATTTGTAGCCTAGTCAAGTGTGTCACAACCAACCCCGTCAGTGTCACAAGCAACCCCAATATGGGGTTTGTTGTGACAGTTGAGCTTACTTATATTTTTTATTAATAGTGTTATTTGTATTTATCTTTGGTTAATTGTTTCAATATTTTTAAGTTGCCAAAACATTACAGTATAATTGTTGAGAAAACCACCAATGTTATTTCATTTAGTAAAAGTTTAGAAAATAATTTGGAAAAAATGGCACAACCAACCCCGGTCTCCCCTACTAAGAATATTATTCACTACTATTGATATTGTTGACACTATTTTAGAAGTATAGGCATTATATTGTCTTCCGAGTATCTCAAAATACATTATATCTTGACCATATTCAAAGAAAAGATTTTTGATATTGATGTTTAACAGACAAGTTTTCCAAAAACTTAAGCGAATCATCAATACCTATGTTTCCGCTGAAAAATACCAGTTAATAAGACTCGGTATGACAAACCTTTCCTACAGCCTATATTAATTTCATTTCTTTCTTTTTTCTATTGTATGTTTTTGTAATTCATGTAATTTGGTGATAAATAAATACTACTACTACTACTACTACTACTACGTGTTCGAATGAAGCAATGGGCTTGGTTATAAAGTTATATTCAAGGAACTTGACTAATATTTTGATGTACTGACCCATTGTAATTAATATTATATCAGTTAAATACTCTCGAGAAGAAGCTATCACTCAAAACTCATATTCATAGTGTATTATATAATTTTAATGAAAACATTTGTTTTTGCAAAGATGTACTACGAAGTGATCAGAAAACTGTAGATAAATTTCATATCATTTCTTAAGCTGGCAGATATTTGTTATTTCGTTTGAGATATAATTTAATAATTGAATGGCCTACTTATACACGGGTACTCGAAGATGACTGAGAATATTTTTGGGGGATTTAAGTGATATAGATATTTAAATTTAAAGTTAAAAACAAAATAACCAAATTATTGGATCTGGCCCAAAATAGAAACAGTAACGGAATTTATAGTGATAATTATTGAAAAATAATACATATAGAAAAATAGATAGCAGTCGACCAAATAAAGAAAATCCCTTTGGATTCTTGAAATGAAGAACATATTTTTATATAATTATAAAATAATTTTGGAACATACGAAGGTTTTCTGAGAAAAAACAATCACTAGCGATTATTGTAAATATTTTTGATATCATCTCAAGATTCTTAGCGACTGGTACAAAATTCCATCGTCTGTCTCGTTTATGAGGGATAAGTTTGAAATAGACTATTCATTAATGATTATGGATTAGCATGAGAGATTTGAAGAATGTTCATTATGTTCAGGTTTTTTTGCTTTTTCACAATATATTATTATTGATGAAATTTATTGTAAATCAAAAAATCATTTTGTATTTTCCCGTTCCACCAAAATAATACATAAAGAAGCTCTTATAAATTGTTGGAATATCTGAAGCTAATGGCATGAGAGCCGCAATAGCTTTAAATTTTTTATTAAATGAGATGGAATCCTCGCTTAGCTCTTGGTGAAACATGATTAAATATTAATAATTCAAATCTTGGCTTACTGTTTCACAAATATATATTAAAAATTAATCAAAATTAACAAAAAGTTGTCAACATGTTTCGGGTAGTGATTCTCAAGACAATACAATAAACTAAATTTATTTATTAAATAAATTTGCTGTTATCTCTTCTGTATTAGTCTTGAGAATGGGTTCACTACCTGAAACATGTTGACAACTTTTTGTTTATTTTTAATATATATTTATGAAACAGTAAGCCAAGTGTTTGATTTGAATTATTAATATTTGAATTTTTTGCGTGTAATGCAGTTCGCATATATATATATATATATATATATATATATATATATATATATATATATATATATATATATATATATATATATATATATATATATATATATATATATACCTATATATATATATATATATATATATATATATATATATATATATATATATATATATATATATATATATATATATATATATATATATATATATATATATATATGTCACCGGAAAATAACAAGAAACGCAAGTTTATAAATTTCCTAGGAAATTTATAAACCTTCGTAGGTTTCTGAACGAGAGATAAATTGTATTATTTTACGCCCACATTTTCCCAAATTGATAAACTTACCCAAGTCAAATGCATTGTGCACTCTGATTAGTTGAATAAGTCACGTGTTCCATCTCCTTCCTCTCCAGCGCAATTGTTCGCCACGGAACATAAACAAACCGATTGCTCATGATGTGTTTTCGTGAAGTTTTTAATGTTGTTACTACGTTGGAACTGTGAAAATAGTTTTATTTTGCTAAAGTTACTAAACTAGACCAATAATGAGCGACCTGGAAGCTGCGGACAGCCAAAATGGTGAAGATAGTACGGTAAATGCCAGAAAATTTTTTGACGAAGTGAAATCTACCACAGAGCTACTAAAGTTTTATAGTGACCATAACCAAAATAGTAAGAAGTCGGAATGGACTGAGGAAAAAATTGAAAATGTCATTAAAATGATAGACTGTCAACATTGACCAACCAGAGAGCAGTGTGTTATTTGCCGTATTTTAAAGAAGCGTAAAATCAAAAGCTCTTCTGTGATTGGTCTAACTGTTTGGAATCTTACGAATGGATATCCGTTTGTTTATAAATTTACCACGAGTCGTTGTAAAATGATAAATTTGCGAAAATGTGGGCGTAGAATAATACAATTCATCTCTCGTTTCCTAGGAAATTTATAAACTTGCGGATCTCATTATCTTCCGGTGACATATATATATATATATATATATATATATATATATATATATATATATATATATATATATATATATATATATATATATATATATATATGAATCAGAGAATATATATAAAATCACTTTACCCGAGTATACCCGTTGAGGAAGCCCTAAACAAAATTTCCAGTAATGAGCGTTTTCCAGATTACGTCATCGGCCTCGCGGAACACTGTCTGAAAAACACTTATTTCATGTTTAACGATAAAATTTACAAGCAAACAGACGGCGCACCCATGGGATCATCGCTTTCACCAGTTATAGCTAACCTTTTTATGATATATTTCGAAAAAGAGGCTCTACAAAATTCTCCCCTGAAACCCAAATTTTGGAAACGCTATGTTGATGATATTTTCTTAATCTGGCCACACTCTCGGAAAGATCTAGAGAATTTTCTACAGTATCTCAACAGTATACACCAAAAAATCCAGTTCACTTTAGAAATTGAACAAAATAGAAAACTGCCTTTCCTGGACTTACTCCTCACACGAAATCTGAACGGTACTTTGGGCTTCAGTGTATATCGCAAACCAACACACACTAACAGATACCTGAACGCACAATCCCACCACCATCCTTCACAAAAACAGTCAGTAGTAAACTCATTAATTTCTCGATCTTTTCGACTAACAGAACCAGAAACAAGAGGACAAGAAATCGAACAGATCACAACCGCCTTACGACAAAATGGATATACATACACCGACATCAAAAAGGCCATCAAAAAACAAGAAAATCCTATTAAAACATCAAAAAACAACGCCGAAGAATCCAGACAAAAAGCTGTACTTCCATACGTAAAAGGAATTACAGATAAAATTGGAAGAGTCTTGAGGAAAAATAACATAACACCAATATTTAAACCCCAGAAAACAATAGCGAATATACTTGGAAACCCGAAAGATAAAATCGGATTAGAAAACCACGGCGTCTACAGCATACCGTGTGCAGACTGCGGCCAAACATACATAGGACAAACGAACAGAAAAATATCGGCAAGAATACAAGAACATAAAAATAGCATCAGAAACAAACAAACAACATCAGCCCTGTTTCAACATCATCAAGCAACAGGCCACAGAATCGATTTTGACCGATCAAGAGAAATAGCATCCATAGAAAACTACAGGATCCGTACCATAAGAGAAGCTCTAGAAATAGAAAAATCAGGACACCTAAACAAACGAGACGATGCTCTAAATATTCCACTGACTTGGAAAATAATTTTAAAAAACACGAAAACGCATAAAACAACACAAGACGTAAAAACTAACATCGAGGAAGAAAGTCAAGAAGTGAGGGGGCGGAGCCTATGCAGCGAACCGGCCAATCAGGAAACGAGACCAGCCAATGCCAATAAAACCCAGACGCAAGCGGAGGCGAACAATAGTTGCCGTCGAGTCACCAGACGTACAGCAGCACTTGAAAATGCCAAATGAGATTTTGGCGAAACGTCGTGAAACAAACGGTGCTTCTCAGCGCCAACAAAACTTCCGAAATCGGATTGAACCCCGGAATCTTTCTCTGATTTTCACCATCCGAGAAAACATACGACACAACATATATATATATATATATATATATATATATATATATATATATATATATATATATATATATATATATATATATATATATATATATACACACATATCACTCATCCGCAACGCCGTAATTATTTATTTAGATAGTTTGATGTTCCAAAATGTTCCTTGAATTTCTTTATTTTTCGGCAACAAATGTAGATTGTTAGTGTATTGAAAACTCCAATAAATAATAATACTAATAATAATAATATATTCAATCATAACCACCAAATGCTACATATCATGCCAATAATCAATGATATTTATAAGTACATCTCAATAATGATCTTGAATTAAGGAATTATTCCAAACTATAATATGCTCCCTGATAGGGGATACTATTTATGACACTGTAGAATTTAATTATTGCTATAAGTTTGATTTCATGGTAGTGAAAGAATTGCTTAGGTTAGGCTATCCGATTCAGCGGCACTAATGAATTCTCTTTTTTCCAAATATTATAATCAAGTTAATCTTCATTTTCGTTTGAGATTTCCTTGTTCTTGTTCTTGTGTATATGTTTTACCACTCCCTGATGAATATTGATGTATTGGCTCATAGGCAGAATGTCCATATTATCCCTTCAAAATAATTCTTTGATATATAAAGCAATAATAAAACCAATCCGTACATACGGCATCCAATTCTGAGGATGAGCAAAATCATCAAATATAAGTATTATCCAGATAAATCAATCGAAAATACTGCGATCCCTAACAGATGCACCCTAGTACGCCTCCAATCTTACCTTAACAATGATCTAGGTTAGGCATACCATTCAAGACGAAATCACAAAGAGCTTCAACCAATATCAGCAGAAGTTGCAGGGCAATGAAAACACCTTTTGAGGTCAGCTTTTTCGAAAACACTTCAATGTCAGAAGATTGAAGGGGCGTCGACCAAACGACTTGAATTAAAGTGAGAAGAAGTATTAATAAATTAATATCTTTTACATGATAATATCACTCATCAAGCTTGCATAATATTTGGTAAAAGAAGGTATATATATATATATATATATATATATATATATATATATATATATATATATATATATATATATATATATATATATATATATATATATATATATATATCAGTGGCGGCTCGTGAGGTTTTGGTTTGAGGAGGCTACAAGAGGTGTTAAAAAATACACCATAGGCGAAAATTTTCAGGATTTCAAGGTCAACCGCCTTATAATTTAAAGAAAATCAAAGTAAAACAAGCACCCTAAGCTATTAATTTGTTTTCACTTTCGAGTGTCTACCTTGAGACCTACAACTCCTATTTACAATATTCACAAAAACTCTTCTCAGCCAATTAGTCAATTCATCTATTCATCAAATTTTTTATTTCACAAAATAGGTACCTACCTACTTAACGAATTTGTTAACAGCTGGTGAGAGCAAATAAAAAGTTATTATATATTTTTGAAGATTAGCGGGATTCTGCGATCTTCAACGTTAGCAAAATGATCTATGATATCCTCATAAAATTTTTTGTCTTTCGCCAAAAGTTTTGCCAATTTCTTTTCAATAGACAACAAACTAATATTTTTCAAACGATCCTGGCTCATTGAATTTCGTAAATAAGTTTTAATTCTCTTAAGAGTGGAAAACGAGAGCTCTACGGAAGCCGATGTCACCGGGATAGAAACAATTAGACATAAGAGTTTATAAACTTGGGGTAAATCTTGATTCAAATCATTATCAAAAAGGTATTTAATAGTCGTCACATGATTTTCATTTTGCCCCAAAATTTCATTGTCATTATAAACAACACACAGTTCACTCTTTATGGCCATCTTATCAAAAAAAGTGTATTTTCGAAATAAATTTTAAAAAAGGTTATCTGGAAAATTAGCCGAAAATCCGGTGAACAAATTTTTATTGAGTAAGTCGAAGAAATGCAGTTCTTTCAAATCAGAGAACCTTATTTCTATTTGACCCCTAATAGTATCCAAAATTTCATAAAATATTTGCTTATAGTGAAGCTCCATATCTGCGTAACTGAATTTCTTTCGTTTTGGGCTGAATTGAGTCGTATCATCAGTAGTTTGAAATACAGAAAATGGTTTTTTTAAATAAACTTCTGCACGAAATTCTGAAATTTTTTCCAAAAGAAACTTGAGCCGATTTAGTGAGTAAATTACATCTGAAAACTTGTGCTGTAATATTTGAAAAACTATTTCTGTTTGTTCAAAAATTAATTTAAAGATGTTTAAAAAATATATAAATTCCTTATCTTGTAAGTAAGATATTAATCCGCATGCGGTATTTAAAGTTACTTTATCGGTGAAAAATTCCTCACTTTCAACTGTAGAATTAAATCCTCAAATCCTGAGCGGCCCCAAACAGAGACATTTTCCCTAGTAAAAAGTAAGCACTGCCAACAAAATATTTTATTTTTTACCTGTGACCCGGTTAGGCAAGGATGTCTCTCATAATTCCTTGTATTAAAACCGCGGTTTTATTGTCTGTTACGCTGCACCAAATTGTTTAATTCAGGGGTAGGTCGCAATGTTTTTATCAAAACTTTATCCTCATAACTTAGTGTACCAAAGTTATGGGATATCAAATATTCCAAGTCACCATTGAAATTTTTGAAATTAACTTCAATAACCAAACTCATTTTAAAACAATACGCGAGCAATATAAGTAAACAAGCCGTTGTCGGCCATTAGTAACTACGATCACACTACGATTCAATTAATGCTTTCCAACGAATTCACTCGATGTCACGCGAAATTCTATAGTTGTGATTTGTCGACATTGTATGAGACTGGGTCTCTATCGGTGTTGCCATGAAGTATTCATTCGGAGTATTTGCACCGTTGTTTGCTTTTCTGTGTCAGGCATAATGAACGTTGAGAATATACCTTTCTAAGCCTCCGCAGCGTTGCCACAAATCTTGAAATGAATGAAATGCAGTAAATGTAAATACCTTCTATCTTAATTAATAAATTATATTATATAATGTAGGTTGAAAGGAAGGTAGGTGCATAAAATAATATAATTTTGATTAATATGAATATGCTGAATGCTGACTATTCAATATAATATATTAGTGATACACGGAATATTATTGAGGAGGAGGCTTAGCCTCCTTAGCCTCCTTTGACTAGGCGCCCCTGATATATATATATATATATATATATATATATATATATATATATATATATATATATATATATATATATATATATATATATATATATATATATATATATATATATATATATATATATATATATATATTATATATATATATATATATATATATATATATATATATATATATATATATATATATATATATATATATATATATATATATATATATATATATATATATATATATATATATATAAATATATATATATATATATATATATATATATATATATATATATATATATATGTATATATATTTATATATATATATATATATATTTGAATTGTTGTTGCCTTTGAACTATTTTTAACTTTTGGATAATTATTAGCAATAACAGGCTTGGTGAATCTCAGAAAACTCGATTTTATTAAAAAGTTGACGTTTTTCCACGACATTCGTGTCTTTATCAAAACTTTCGCCACGAATGTCGTGGCGAAACTTCATCTTTTTAATAAAATCGTGTTTTTTGAGATTCAACAAGCCTGTTATTGCTAATAATTATCCAAAAGTTATATATATATATATATATATATATATATATATATATATATATATATATATATATATATATACCGGGCTTTCATTTAAAAAATTGCCTCCCATGCGTGAAGGGAGAGATTTGTGAAAATCGCCGGACCACGACAACAAATTGATTGAAGGGGAACGTTTTTTACCTGAAACTGAACTCCGCCCCTTCAACCCCCTAACCCCCAGAGCTACCGCCCCAAAATTTTTGAATGAGACAAGGGGTCGAGTGATACATTATTTCAAAAGGCTAATTAATCTATACATTTTGCTATCCTACTTTTTGAATTTGACCTCACTGTTGCAGAATATCACCCATTTCAATGATTACTAATGCATTTTCATCACTGAACACACCTGCTTAATTACCTACCTTTTTATGACATTCCAAAATTAATTTGATTGTCACTTTTTAAGGTAAGTACTAGTTACCGGTTACCGGTTCTTCAGTCCCACTGTCACTGTCTGTGAGAGATCAAACAGCCCCTTCAAAATGATTTATCACTCGAACCCCTGTCTCATTTTAAAAAAATCATGGGATGGTAGTTCTGGGTGTTAGGGGGTTGAGGTTGAAGTCCAGTTTTACGTAAAAACTGTTCTCCCTCAACAAATTTGTTGACGTGTTTCGGCGATTTTCACAAATCTGTGTCTTCACGGAGATAACGTGGGTGGTTTTTAAATGAAAGCCCGGTATATATACAGAGTGTTCCTCAAGTACGTGAAGAAAATTAAGGAGCATGTACTTGACGTCAAAATAAGAAGAAAAGTTTGTATGAACATATGTTCGCAAGTTATTTGTTTCTGAGATACAGAGTGTCAAAGTTGAATTCTTATTTTTGTTTTTTCAGAATAAATTTCAAAGTCATTGTGATATTCGAGTAAAATTTGATATCCGGGAGTATTTTTCAATGACACTGCCAAATTTGATGTTAGTTTGACTCTTTCGTGGGGGTGGCGCCACCTACATGTCTTTTCAGTCATTTTCAATATCATAACTTTTAAAAATCGATTTTTAGAACATTTTTGTGAAAAAAAAGATATTCTTGGTAGAGGTCGCTGCGAGCAACCGTTTCCGAGATA
The DNA here is from genome assembly GCA_030704885.1 of Cynegetis impunctata. NCBI lineage: Eukaryota > Metazoa > Arthropoda > Insecta > Coleoptera > Coccinellidae > Cynegetis > Cynegetis impunctata. The sequence goes on along the minus strand of JARQZK010002235.1, from coordinate 20,574 downwards.
TTGGAATTTGAAATAATCGATGCAAGCAAAATTAGTTTGATTAGTTAAGTAAGTTATTTTTCTTCAATTTTATTTTGAAATAGGATGTGGTGTTGTAACAATTTAACACTAATAATAACAACAGTAATTGAGACTAAATAAGTAACTAATTAAATACTACTTAACTTTGAAACTTATTCACAAAAAACAAAAATTAGAATTAAACTTTGACACTCTGTATCTCAGAAACGAATAACTTGCGGACATATGTTTATGGGAACTTTTCTTCTTATTTTGACGTCAGTACCATGCTCCTCAATTTTCTTCAAGTACTTAAGAAACACCATGTATATATATATATATATATATATACATATATATATATATATATATATATATATATATATATATATATATATATATATATATATATATATATATATATATTCTATATATATATAATTATTTATTCGAATTGTTGTTGCCTGTGATCTATTTTAATCTCTTGATAATTATTAGCAATAACAGGCTGGTTGAATCTTAAAAAACTCGATTTTATTAAAGAGTTGACGTTTTACTTCGATATTCTTAATTGAAATTTCTTTGACATTTATTGATGTGAAAAAATTGAAAAAATAAGGCTGCTTTGTCTTGCTAGTTATTTATTATATACTATTCAGTCTAATATTAACATTCAAAAATGTTATGATTAGATGGTAAGGGAAACCAAAGAAACCTTTACCTACGTAATGTTTGAAAATAAAAATAATAGGGTATTATTTATCTAACAACAAAGAAATGAGTCATGGGAAAACATTAAAGATGTGGAGTAAAATTATCGGTATAGTACGTTTATATGGAAGCAGCCGTTGACACGTGTTTCGGACTCTTTGGTCCTCATCAGAACGGCGTAGCAAAGCATTGGATTGAAAATTTGAAGATGAAAATAGTACAACAAACAAAATCCTCTGGTATCAGAGGATTTTGTTTGTTGTACTATTTTCATCTTCAAATTTTCAGTACCGGTCCTGAGTTCAACTGACCATTGAAGAAATCAACAAAGTGCATAGTCAAGGGTAGCGCCGAGGACTCCACTTTGGAATAACGATCAGAACGTAAGTTGCAGTAGTTAATCAACTTCCTGTTTTTTCCATGGTTTCCAGCCCAAAACCTACAGACTCCCTATAACAAATAGTTGTAGCTGGTCATTAGAAGATTAAGAATTTGTTTTTAATTTTAATTTTTTTAAAATTGACTTTCATCATTGACTCTTTGGCAGACTCGTTGAATAGATTGAATTTAGATTCAAGAAAAAAAAAACTAAATTGTCCAAAATTAAAATGGCTGAAGGTAACGGCTTAATGATAGCTCGTGAGTTTGGATCTCTATTGCCAAAATTCTGAGGAACACAAGCCGAGTTGAATTCATTCTTGAATTCGTGCGGAGAATATCTTACGCAATTTTCTAACGAAGACCAGATAGTGAAAACATATTGTTTGGCTGTCATTAAAAGCAAATTAATTGAAAAAGAAAAAGCCGAGTTTCGATCATCTAATGTACCAAATACTTGGATCGGTATAAAAACATTTTTATTGAACAAATTTGTACTTTAAAATCAGCTCCAATTTCTGCGCAAGAAACCAAATGAAGACGTTCTAGATTTCATTGAGTTAGTTAAAAATTATAAAATCCGAATTAATTATCGAATTGATGCGGAACCTACACTAGACCAAGCTCTGAAATTATTACATAAACAACTAGTTTTAGACTTAGCAAAAAACGTCCTTATAAGTAATGTCTCAATAGATCTACAAACTTCTCTATTGACTACACCGCATTTTAAGTTTGACTTAACAGTACAGACTATAGAGAATTATATGTCCCAAAAATCACAACTAGATTTGAGGAGAACATGGAAACAACCAGTGATTGCACCTCCGAAAACGTTTCCTTCTCAACCTATTCATTTACAACAAAGAACAGTACTACCGCAAAGACAATATCCGACGAACAGTCAGGTTTCCGGAAGAAATAACAAGGAAACACATAAAACAAACGTGTTTAAACCAAATAATAATTATGTGGCGTATAATAGACCGACTCCTATGTCGACTATTTCTGTAAACCCAACAGTCCAAAAACGTCAAACGACAGGTAGTTGGCAAATACCGCATACTCAATATCAAAATCAACGCTATAATCATTTTCAAAATATGGGACAAACACCGAATACTTTCATATCCGAAGAACTTACTAATCTCGACGCGGAAAATATAGATGAAAATCACGAATTTGACAATAGTCAAATTCGTGATTTTGATGCCAATGAAGAAGATTGTGAAAAATTTTCAGATAATGGTCTCGGAAACTCAATTGACATAAATTCTATAAATGACAAAATCGAAAAAAATTGCTTGCCTTACATCGCAATTGAATATCCGAAATGCAAATTACTCTTAGATAGCGGATGTACTGTCTGCTTAATAGATCCTAAGGTTGCTTATAACAGCATACCTCATCTCATTTATCAAGAAGACACTGATTTAATTATCCGTCACGAACACGATAAGAGTCATAAAAAAGTTTTATTTCCCGTGGACTCCTTTGGTTTGAAAAAAGAATTTCCTTTCGTAATTTACAAATTCCATACTCAGTATGATGGTATTGTAGGCTTTGAATTTTTGAGAAAAAATAATTTTACTATTGACTTAATAATTTTTTAATAGGTGAAAATTGTAGAATACTCATATATTTTCAAAAAGTGATTCCTAAAGAATTATCTTACTCAATAGGTTTATCACGCTTACCCACGAACAACGCAGATGCTTTATCGCGTATTCAATTACAAGGAGCAAACGAGATAAACAATTCAGAAGACGAAATTAGTTCTATGCTTCCCAACATAAATGCTGACGACTTAGGTATGAGTAACGAAGAATTAGATATTCTTCTCAAGAATTTTCAAGATAACACAGAGGAAATAACGCAACCTGAAACCGTTCACAGTAACCTTGAAAATCCTACGTTAGAGTTGACATATACAGATCAACCTCTTAATTACTATAAAAACCAAGTTATATTTATTAAAACTTCTAAATCTTATTTAGTTCAACGATTAAAGCTCTTCAAAAATCGCAATCGTATGATAGTATCTGTCAGCGAGAATGACGATTTCATAAAATTCATTCGTGAAAATTTGTCACCTGAAAAAGCGTACTGTTTGTTTTTCAAACACCAAGGAATACAAATACCTTTTATACAACTATTACAAAATAATTTCAAAGCAAAAGCATTCAAACTCAGAATCTCAAGCGTTCTTGTGGAAGACGTAGAGAAAGAACCAGAGCAGCTTGAAAAAATTGAGATGTACCATATTTCCAAATCTGGGCATCGCGGCATGCAAGAAAATGTTGAAGCCCTCAAACGAAAATTTTATTGGCCTAACCTAGACAAAAGTGTTCAAAAATACATAAATAATTGCGAAATTTGTCAAAAGAACAAATATGAACGTACCCCGACCAAATTAATATTCAAAACTACGCCAATTGGCTCGAAACCATTTTCTCACCTATATGTTGACACTTACAAGGTAGACGACACTACCTGTGTAACTATAATAGATTCCTTTTCTAAATTCACACAGTGTTACCCTTTAGTTCATAAAAAGGCTAATGAAAATATGGACAAATTGATTATGTTTATCAGTAATAACGGAGTTCCCGAACGAATCACTTGCGACAACGGGACATAATTTAAAAATCAAATAATACAAGGTTTCTGCGATACACACAAAATCTCATTGCATTATATCACTCATTTAAACCCGAATTCAAATTCTCCTATCGAGAGATTCCATTCCACACTGATAGAACAACTAAGATGTCTCTCATCAGAAAAATTACCTTTAGCAGCACGAATAAATAGAGCCATCATGACCTACAATAATTCAATACATTCAAATCTAGAATATACTCCCATGCAAATTGTAAAAGGAGACTTGAATTATTCTATGCCTATAGAGAAAACTATTAACGAAGAAATTGCGGATTACATTGAAACTATGTAAAAATATGAAAGAAATAAAACTAGTAGTCGATAAGGCTCAAAGTAAAAATGAAACTAACATTGATAAACTCAATCAAAATCGTCAACAAAATAAAGACCTAAATGAAGGACAATATGCTTTCCTAAAAGTTCCTTTTCAATCTAAACTCAAAGAACCATTCAAAAAAGTTCCCATTGATATTATAAGCGACATTCAAATAAAGAATCCTCGGAATCAACACATTTATCATTAAAATAAAATTAAACAAAGAAAACACTAATTGGTTTTCTTATTTTCAGATGACCCCTGTACGTATTCTCTTTCTAATAACGCTCGCCGAAATAATTTCAGATACAGAGTCAAAATATGTCGACACTATAAATTTCTTAATAAAGAAAACTAAACAATTAAGAGACTCCCAAAATGTGGCTTCGAGAATGAATTCGATAACTCTCTATTCACACGAGATATCTATTCTATTAATTGAAATAGGAAGTGCTATTAGTTTCGCACGTCTGCATTTATTACACGAGAATATTCTGCCGCTATCAACGTTTAACAAAGTTCTGAAAAGAGAGAAACTGCTGCCTGTTACACATTTGAGCGATTATTAAGCAGCATGCACCGTAAGAGTATTTATCAAAGATTTCAATTTTCTTTTCAGTATCACTATTCCTATTTTTCAAAAAATTGAATATGACCTGTACAAAATATACAACTTACCTTTCCAAAATACCAGTGTACCCCACCTTCACTCCTATGGATTAACAAGAAAATTATATGAAGTACCGAGGTAGTCCAACAGGTAGAAAACTTCTACATTGGAAAACAAGATTACATGACCAAACCACCAGAATGCCTTGCACATGTACTAGCTACACTTAAGGATCAATGTAGCCGTATACCAATCTTCCCTCAAAAGGACCTATTTCAAATCGAAGATGGAAGTATAATCTCGATAGATAACGAATTAATAAAAGAAGAATGTGCCGCAGGTTCCATTTCCCATCGTATACCAAAGCTGGCGAAAATAACTTCCAATTGTGCTATAACTAATGGTTTCAAGAAGATATACCCATTAGAGGTTCTTCATAAATATGCCCAAGTCGACCTCATCCCGTTGGAATCGACTTGGACTTATACTTCCGACATAGCAATGATTAAAGAGGAATAAGTCCCAAAATTAGAGGACATTTACCAGTGGGCTCCACATCCCACAACTCTTAGCATAGTTACTATTTTTTTGTTTTTTTTGTCATTGTAATTGTATTTTTCTTTTTATATAAACTTTATATTAAGATTCGTCACCTCATTAAAAGGAATAACGAACTTTCTCAAATAGGGGAGGAGTTACATGAGAGACAGCCTGTATCTCCCTTTTAAAATGCTGAGTTGTAGTTCTAGACGCTTCGCATAATATATATCAAATGCTTATTCATCCTTTTTAGCTAGAGAGCACAATTAGAATAATAGAACTGTAAGTTTGATTTGAACTCTCATCCTGTAAACATCGTTCTGAATAAAATCGCTATTTTTATATATAGTTTCTTCGTGTTGAAAAATATAAATATATATATATATATATATATATATATATATATATATATATATATATATATATATATATATCAATATATATACATATATATAATATATATATATATATAAATATATATATATATATATATATATATATATATATATATATATATATATATATATATATATATATATATAAATATATATATATATATATATATATATATATATATATATATATATATATATATATATATATATATGTATCAATCTTATGTTTTCCGTTAATAAAACAGAAATAGAATTGTATTTACTACTTTAACGATTAGTAACTGTAAAAGTTTTTGTAAAAACTGTTGTCATTTTCGACTTATCTATTGTGTGCAACACTGAAACTGTTTAATCATGTCACCATTTTTTTGTAAACAGTAAGCAGGAAACACAAATTTGGAGGTAATGCGCAATGTACACTTCTTTCCGATATCATACTGGATGAGCTGGTATATTTTATATTATAATACTAAATAAATAATTGCTTCGCCATTTTGGACCTCCCAAAATGCAGGCGGCCGAAGGCCGCATTTTGGCAAACTTACAAAGCCGAGATAAAGAGATCGGCCCCGAATCGCGGGGCCCGAAGGGCCCCGTCGATCGCCCGCGTCCTTTCCGAAGTGCTTAGGCTACGTCTCGCCTCGATCCGAGACGCCGATTTTCGATATCGAACGTTTAAAGTTTGACGTTTCTCCGGAATTCGTGAAAACGGCAGCATTTCCGACGCTTAAGAACCATTTTCGCTTGAATCCAACTAGCATTCACGTGACCGCCTCTCGAGCCGACAGTTGGACGGGTCGAATTCTATCGAGAAGCATCGCCACCGCGAGGCCCAACGAGTATAGTAGTTTTCTACCGATTTCGCACAAACTACAGATTGACACTATCGACAGTGAGCAGCAGATGGCGCGCCCGTTCGACAGAGGCAGGGACGAGCTCAGCACTTGACGCGTCGCGTACCATAGATAAAGGATGCGTTCGGTTCAATCGCGTACCGTTCGACAGAGGCAGGGACAGGCTTTGCACTCATCGTGGTTCGGGAAACTATATTTTCATCGATCTATAGTTTTCACGGATCTATTTAATAGGCGGGGGAGCCTCTCACTAGTAACTTACTATTTATATTACAAGAAAGTATAATCAGTATTTTTGAAAGCATCGGTGGAACACACGTCTACTAATCTACTCGAACGGGCAAAATTATGAATAATTATTTTCCTTCTGTTAATAACCTTACTGACAAAACATAAAAGTTTCATTATATCTGAATATATTACATGACAAATTGGTCGAAAGATTAATTTGAAATAATATTGGACGGTGATATGAGGATTTGGAAATGCAGGATTATTATATCAGGTTTAACGTTCTGTCCCTCAGGCATAATTGAGGATGGTTTATTACTACAAGTGGTGAAATCAATATACCAATCTAACTGAGTAATTTATTGGAAGCAAAATAGTTCACTACACTGAGGCAATGATAATCTTCGACGTGTAAAGAATTAATTAGTTTCGTTTTAGAGCAGTCGTGCTACTACTATACAAAATCTTGACCTTCTTGAAGATGGATATATTTTCAGATGAGTTAATCAATTCAGTCAATTTTATCACCAAGGCAATGGACCCTCACTTAATAGTGATATTGAGCACTGTGAAGTGAAGCGCTATTCATATGATTATTCAATCCAAAATTAATGAGATATCATCAGTATCTGACAATGAAAATTCTATTTCTGCTGAATGATGATAATATTTTTGATATATTGTAATATTTGTATTTTCTTCCTCACTCATCAGTGAAAACAATGGTAAAAAATCAGTTGGTCAAGGATGAGAATATAGTTGATAAGCCAGATATATAATACTATAATTGAATATTGGAGGCTTTTATTTGGCTTTCATCTAATAAAATGATAAAATTAAATGACAGCACTTATTTCAAAAAGATTACAATATATTACATTGTAACACGCACTTCGTTTTTATCCAGTCGGTTCTCTAACTCAAATGGCCTGCTATTGCTAGGAACAGAAAGCTGAATAATAATATAACACAGTAACACAGGCAAGAATGATTCGAATATATATATATATATATATATATATATATATATATATATATGTATATATATATATATATACCTATATATATATATATATATATATATATATATATATATATATATATATATATATATATACCTCATACTTGAGTCTTACCTCACCTACAGAAAGCAAAACGTTGGTATTGGTATTGGCAGGAAAATCGTGGGGCTGTAACCCATCAATACTGCGATGGATGTACACCATGATAATGAGACCTATGATCACCTACGGAGCAGGAGTGTGGCACGGCAGAACCGAAGTCACCACAGCAAAGAAAACCTTGGAGAAAGTGCAAAGACTAGCATGTCTTTGTATAACAGGAGCAATGAGATCGACTCCAACAGCAGCACTAGAGGTAGTTCTGGTCCTCACTCCTCTCCACATCATGGTGAGGAGAACTGCTTGGGGAGCAAACCTCAGGTTGGCTAAAGTTGGACTCAAAGGTGCTGCATACGGTACAAGGGACTCAACCCTTACCGGAAGTGCACACCTTGCTGACCTCCCAACTGACGAAATTACCAGGAAATTTAGTTTCAAGAAATTATTTCGAACGGAACTAAATACCAAGAAGGAATGGAGCATAGAATCCATTCGAGCACTGGAGAAGAATACCATAATATGGTATATGGACGGGTCTAAAACTCCCGAAGGAACTGGAGCAGGAGTCGTTGGGCCTCGTACCAAATACTCAGAACCCATGGGCCAGTTCCCTAGTATTTTTCAAGCGGAAATTCACGCCATAGAAAGGTGCATTCAGTTCAACCCCGATAGGAAATAACGGAACAAGGAAATTGCGATCCTCTCCGATAGCCAAGCAGCCATCAAAGCGTTGAGCTCTTATAACATCAACTCAAAGATGGTTTGTGAATGCCTAGACAAACTAAACGATCTGGGCAGGAACAACAAAGTGATCCTCCTCTGGGTGCCGGGGCACGTCGGAGTGAAGGGTAATGAACAAGCAGACACCCTGGCACGAATAGGTGCGTCAACGCCACTTATCGGGCCAGAGCCTTTCTGCGGACTTGGAAAATCTTACTTCCAAGAAGAACTCAATAAAGCTGAAGAAGCAATGAGAGCAACACACTGGCAAAGACTTCCAGGACTGAGGCAGGCCAAAGATCTCCTCGGAAAGTTCAACCGAGCAAGATCGAAGACACTGATTAACCTCAGCAAAACTAGTCTAAAGACAATCACAGGATTTCTTACGGGGCATTGTAGACTCAAAGAACACCTAAGGAAGCTAGGTTTAGAGGGGGACAGCACCTGCAGATTCTGCAAGGAACGTCCAGAAACACCCCACCATATACTGATGGAGTGCTATGCTGTGCACCATGAAAGACTGAACACACTGGGATCATACCAGCTGACTGTAGAAGAAATACCACGAATAGACCCCCTTAAAATCCTCAAATTCCTGAAGGTATTGAGGCTTGAGGGGCTGCTGTAAAACGAGAACACATCGAGAAGCAGAAGAAGATGGGGCACAATAGTTTTAATAAGGTCGCAGCGCATCGGTCACCATCCAAACCTACCAATACCAAAGCAAAACGTTAGATATAAAAACTATATTTCATCTGATATTATAAATGATTATCCCTCAAGGAACTGTCCTGGGACCTTTGCTATTCTTATTGTATATAAATGATATTGTTGGTGTGGTTGATAATTGTCAGGTTCATTCGTTTGCTGATGATACAATGTTTACAATGTTGTACATAATTGGTGATAATATTGACACAATGTTCGATGGGATTGTTTCTGATTTGATTAGAATTTTCACATGGCTGAGTGATAATGATTTATGTATTAATTATAATAAGAGTAAGTACATTATTCTTGGAACGAAGCACATACTAGGAAAAATCGATACCGAAAGGAATGTCACGACTAATAATGTTAACCTAGAGCGTGTGCACGAGATAAAGTACTTGGGAGTTTTGTTAGACGAAACTTTAAGTTTCAGAAACCATGCAAGGTACATTACTTCCAAATTCGCCAAGAAAGTGGGATTTTTGGGCAGGGTTCGTAAATCTTTGAGCATGCAGGTTAAGCTCCTCATTTACCATGCAATTATTGCACCGCACTTCGACAATTTTGTTTAATATCGATCAGGGCAGTATGCAGATATTATAGGTTATTCAGAATAGGGCAATGCGGTACATATTAGATTGCAATAGATATACACCAATTTCAAAAATGTTGCATGTTCTTAACATGTTATCAGTTAAACAGAGAATAATGTTCAAAACACTTGAGTTTATATTTAAAATCCTGATTGAGCTTGTACCTTCCTACTTGCAGAATAATATTAAATATGTGAATGCAGTGCCTAATTATTATACAAGGAGTCAGAATAACTTTTACGTATATACATGTAACAGAGCAGGCACAATGATAAGCTTATTTTATGGTGGTTTGATATTGTACAATGAACTACCAAACCAAATGAAAAATTGTGAAACCTTGAAATTGTTCAAAAAAATGTGTTTGGAATATGTAAAATGCTGATTTTGATAGAGTAATGTAGATCTTGTTTTGATTTGATGTTGATATTCTTGTATGGTATGTATGTAGTCGGTAATAGCTGTTTGCTAAATAAAGATTATTATTATTATTATTATACCTATGTATATATAAATATATATATATATATATATATATATATATATATATATATATATATATATATATATATATATATATATACATATATTTACATTTATATAATTCATTTGTATAGGGTGTCTCACAGTCGATGGTAGGTTAGAAGTATATGAAAAAGTAATGATGATATCAATCTGAAAATTTGGTTGGTTAAATAATCATATGTAACCTCTATTTATCTAAAATATTATTTTTGGTGTGCCGCTTTTACTAGAAAGTCGTAGCAACTTTGTTATTTTAAATTGATCAGCCAGTATATTATATTTTTTGGAAATCTTTGCTTGATTTGAATCACCTCTTTATATATTATTATGACTATTCTTTATATATTATTATTCCTATCATAGACAGTTCTCGAGTTAATAATTTATTTTCATACTTTTGAGGCAAAACGCAACCTCGTCATTTTACCTCAATAATGTTGTGTTTCTAGAAGCTGAAGAGATGAAATTCAGGCGATAGTTTGGAGAAGTACATTTGTTCCATTCCAATAGTGTTCCATATTATACAGGGCGCTTTGAAATTAGTTCTATTTCTGTTACATATAAGATGGCAAAATGGAACCCCCTGTATGAGACTTGTGAAATTAGAAGATGATACAATTTCCTTTGAAATAATATACCTATACCTAAATCATCAAGATCTCCGAGGAAATGGCGTTTTTTTCAAAACAAGTGATTTTATCTTTGGTATTGAAGGATTAATAGACATTTCCATGTCAATAAAATCCTATAGTGTCACGTGAAATAAATCGATTTGACGCCGACTAAAATACAACTTAAAACGGGTGTAACTATTCAAACGACGTTTTAGTGTAAATATTTATTCTGCATGGACAATGTGATAGAATTATAGCTAGAACTTGAAGAAAATTCAAGAAAAAATATAAATATATATATAATTTTGGTTTTCAACACTAAGAATTACTTTAAAAAAAAACAATTTATTCAATATGAAGTTAACAAGACGAAAGTTACTTAATTAATCTTATGGTTCTATGTTATTGAGGGCTTATATAGGCTAGCAGCGATGAATTAGCACAAGGTTACTATTGACGTAATTAAAATGGATAAGCTGTACTTTGACTACATAACTCCTCCCCATTTAAAGAATGTTCGTTACCCTTAATTTTAAGGTGACGAATCTTCAAGAAAAATCTATAAAAAATTAAAAGCACTACAAGAATAATAAAAATTACAAATACAATTTTTATAAAGCTTATAGTTGTAGGATGTGGAGCCCATTGGTATAGGTCGTCCAGTTTGGGGATGTCTTCTTCTTGGATATTTTTCCAATTTGCTTCCAGAGGCGCAAGATAGACCTGAGCAGGTGTGTATTCTCTTGAATCCATCTAGCTATACATTCTGAAGTAATCTGAGACAATTTAGGGATTCTATGCGATAATGAACCAATTTCGCATTATTCGTGTATCATTTCATTGTCAATGGAAATGATATTTCCATTTTCCATTTCGAATAAATCTTCTGGAGGCTCAACCGAACTGCGATTGCAATGTTCTCGTAGGGTTTTCTGAATCATTCGGACACATTCAAGGGTTTTCTTCAGATATTTTTGTTCAAAGATGTAGAAGTCTATATCTAGTATGACTTGTTGCGTGTTAACCCATAGGAATTAAGGTTAGGAATTCTGGTATTTCGGAAAGGTACGTTATACAATCTAAACAGGTCATATTTATCATTCTTAAAAATTGGTATGGTTATGCTAAATAAAATATTGAAACCCTTAATAAAAACTTTTGTTACGCATACAGCATAATAGTCTGTTAAATGAGAGAATGGTAACATTTTTTCTTTCTTTATTACTTCATTAAATTTCGACAGAGGTAGAATATTTTCATGTAAGAGGTGCAAACGTGCAAAACTGATGGCCTTTTCAATTTCTGATAATATTATTGCTATCTCGTGTGAATGGAGAATTATTAGATTAATAAATTCGATGGACGATGAATCAACTCTGTGGTAGTTCATATTTATATTAAAAAAATTAAATAATAAGAAAACAACTTGTCTAAAAACCACAAAATGAAAATAACTTTTTATTCGACTAGTTTCGCCTGTTACAGCATTATCAAGACTGAATACATAATTATGTATTCAGTCTTGATAATGCTGTAACAGGCGAAACTAGTCGAATAAAAAGTTATTTTCATTTTGTGGTTTTTAGACAAGTTGTTTTCTTATTATTTAATTTTTTTATTAGATTAAGTTTTAAACTTAAATCGTTAGCTGCCTTTAACTGTTCAGTTTTCTTAATTAAAAATTTAATAGTATTCACATATTTCGTTTGAGTATCGGATACTATTCGCAGTATTTTCTGCTGATTAGCTTTCAAAATGTTCTCATTCTTTTTAATTGCTTCAAAATATTTTTGATATATTAATTCATCGTCCGCGTCTAAAGTACCAAATAAAAATTTAAAAGTGGATCCTCCAATATTCAATAAGCCTTTTCGCGAACGTATTTTTTGTGTGATTATATTATTAAAAGTTTGCTCATTTCTATTGACCGAAGTATTAGCCATAACCAGATATTGATACACAGGAACAGTATACGTCGTGTTGATGCTTTCTTCAATTATCTCTTTTTGGATTTTAATTAATTCGGGTATTCCCGATATATCGTAATGAAACAATAAATATTTAGCATGATCTGCAATATAAATTTTTCCTAAATGTATAGGTAACAAATTATGTGAAATCTCTTGAACAGAGAATGTATGAACTTCAACCAATATAAATAAAAGGATGAAGGATACAAGGGTCATCTGAAAATTAGGAAAAGTAATTAATGTCTTCTTTATTTTATTCGATTTCTATGATAGAAATGTTTGCTTTGAGGATTTCTGATCCTAATGTCTGTAATAATGTTTCTAGATATTTTCTTGTAAGGTTTTTTAAATTTGGATTGACATTTTTGTTTTAAATGAACAACTTCATTTTTATGGAAGTCTTTTTGACTTCGTCGCTTTTCAATTAATTTTCCAATATTTGTTGCGTTTTTGTCTGTGGCAGTATTCGCTACTTGCAATATATTTTTCAAGGTTTCACGATTTGTCTGTACGTAATTTGAAATTATTTCATGCGATGTATCATCTGCAGGAATAGTTATATTAGAATCTAGGTCGTTTGTTTTTATGTTTGGAGATAAAGAATTAATCTCGTCTTCTAAGATATTAGTTTCGCTGGATACAATAGAGTGGTCTATATTACATATATTGTTGCAATCTCGAGATGTTGATAGCTCATTGCTTATCTTAAGTGCTTCCTTTCGTTTATTGTTGTCCTGCGAAGATAAGGATTCATCTTCATCTATTTTTAATCGGGACAAGTAGTCCATATCATTGCACGTACTTGGTTTGAATTTCATCTCGTAATTAAATTCCTCGTCATTTATTTGATTTTGTTTCCGTTCAATTTTTTCACGATGTTTTTCCGGATATTCATAAATTTTGGAATGAATTGGAATCTCATTTTTTGTTCTAATATTATGATTAATTTTCGATTTGAAATTAAGTGGTTGTCCTTGTAGCTGAAAAGCTTTATCCGTATTATTTAGTGAATCTAAGTTAACGGTATTTCTGAGGCACTTATCTGAAAATTTTCATGATTGAATTCAGTATTTTTCTCACTTTTATTTTCATCGTTGTTCTCTATATCGAAATTAGTAATTTCTTCCGATATATAATTAGGAGCTATTTGTCTTGAATTTTGAAAGTTATTATAATCTTGCGCATTTCTATTATATGACGCATAGTGGGGTAATTGATTACTATATTGCACTTGTCTTTGTTGTGCTATTGGGTTAGCTGTTGTCGTGGGCATAGCCCAGTTGCGCCAATTTTAAACAGGTACAAGAAATCGGATAACCCAATTGCGCCCGCAACCGACCAGCCCCTAAAATCACTATGACCCATTTGCGCCGATTGTCTCTACGGGAGACCTATTAGAGATTATAGCGCTAGTTAAGAGGATGGGAAGGGTGCCCGATAGGAAATAGGATTTTGGGAATGCCGGTTTCACTTTTCAACTAAAATACTTCAAATAATCATTGACAAAGTATACAAGACATTTATTCAGAGTGTAGAAGACATTTATTTATATACAAATTTTATTATAATGACGCAATTTTTACAAAATCGAACCTTTAAATTTGTCCTTGTTTAAATAAATTTAATTTTTCGGCTAAGATTCCAATTCTGTCTTCATACGATTTATTTGTAATTTCCATTGGTAAATGAATACTATTAATTTTAATGTAAGTTTTATTTTGAAATTCCTTCAATATTTGAACAAATTTAAAAATATCCGGATGAGGTGCATAAAAACTTTTAGTTAAATCAGAATGAAAGGATTCACAGCAATTTGTTGTTCTGTAAATACTAGCTTCAGCACAAGCCCAAATTTCAGTAGGAAATTTAGAATCCTCGTCTATATAATTATCAAAAAGATAATCAAAATAATTTCTCAATCTTGCGTCATTCGTCAACATTTGATCAAAATGAAAGGCAAAACTCCCATTGTTACTGGCTCTAAAAATTTCAAGCCAAGTGTCCAATGTAAAATACTTCCAATAAGTGAATCATTGTTTTTGTATTTGGACATCAACCCCAAACTTTGGATTTTTCTAATCCAAGCTTGAATTAGATGAAATCTGAATCCTATAATTTTTGTTTTGTTGATAATGAGCAGGGACATAACCTGCTGAGTCTATAGATAAGGCTTATTTTTACCATCGGCGCAACTGGGTAGAATAAGCGCAATGGGGTTATCCCCGTTATCGTAGACATAGGGGATGGTCTATATTTCGGTATATAATTACTATTAGGTTTAAACACATTTGTTTTTGATATTTCTGACCTATTATTTCCGAAAACTTGTCTGTTAGTGGGAAATTGTCTTTGCGTAATTATTTTAGGTTGTACATTAATTGGTCGAGAAGGAAACACTTTTTGTTGGCTATCACTCGTATGCTTCCAAGTTCGCATTAAATCTAACTGAGATTTTTGGGAAATATAATTTTCGACCATTGTAGTAGCTAAGTCGAATGTGATATTCGGTGTCGTAAGTAAGGAGGTTTGCAATTCTATTGCAACATTACTAAGTAAAACATTTTGGGCTAAGTCCGAGACCAATTGTTTGTGTAACAATTTTAATGCAGCATCTAATGTAGGTTCCGCATCTATTCGGTAATTAATTCTAATTTTATGAGTTTTGATTTCTTCAATGAAATCTAAAATATCTTGATTTGGTTTTCTGCGTAAGAATTGTAATTTATTCTTTAATACATCTAAATTCGCATGATCTCCAAATTTCTGTAGTAAAAATTGTCTGAACGCGTGCCATGTATTTGGTACGTTAGAGGAACGATATTCCGCGTTCGCTTCATCTATTAATTTACTTTTAATCACTGCAACGCAATACGTCTTTACGATTGCTTCCGTCGCTGAGAATTGTGCGATATATTCTTCGCAAGCACTTAAAAATGAATTTAACTCGGCTTGTATACCGGAAAATTTCGGTAACAATGCTCCAAATTCACGAGCTAACATTAAATTATGGTTCTCTGCCATATTAATTATTTTATTTGATTTAGTTCGTCGTTGAGAATCTAAATTCAAATTTTCGATTGATTCTATCAGGGAATCAATATTGAAAAATTTTCAATTTTATGAAAAATTTCGTTGGGAAAATATTTATTATATTTTTAACCCTTGACTTAATATAAAATGACCTGCTATAACGGTAAGCTATAGGGAGTCTAGGTTTTGAGGCTGGAAACCGTAGGAAAAACAGGAAGATAATTAACATTTGCAACTTACATTGATTGTTTCTTCCAAGGTGGAGTCGTGTAAGTTTCAACCTGACTTATTATTCATAAATTTACATGAACTTGTGATTTTAAATTATTAAACCACCTACTAATTTCATTCACATTGGCAAAGTCCTTTCGATTACTGCTCCTGAAGAAGCTTCGAGATTATTAAAAACTAACTTCCCATAAAATTTACCTGCCTTTACAAAAAGAAAATACACACCTCCCTGAATTTATTCAAATTTCAATTTCATCAGTTATTTCTGCACTCAGAGAAGTATTTTGAACCTTTTAATGGAGGAAATTTTTATGTACAATTTAGAGAACAAAAGGGTGATGTTTTTTTCGAAAAATGTATATAGGTACTGGTTCGAATATGTTGTCGATATTTTATTATTTCTTGCAAACACTGCTCGACATTTGAATATTTATCAATATTCGTTACTGATTATATCTCATATAGAACAGTGCACTGAGGTAGCATGATGCTTTTTTTTAAATTCATTTCTTTTGTGTACATGGGATTGTGAATTTCATATTATTTGCTTATAGCATTATTGTTTTCATTGAATTCTTATAACTTTTTCATCCCGGTTGGACGTTGACTGTCTGTTGAACCTTGATCCAGTCCTCGATGTAGTTAGAGTGAAAATAATTAAAAAGCAAACCGTTTATTATATTATGAGTATTTACATAGTTCCTGGTGCGAATTACGAGTTATACAATGATCTTTTTGGACCATTATGTATTATTGAGTTACTACAGGAAGAAAATTGCAATGTTATCATACTTGGCGATTTTATTATCACTAACTATATATAGTCCGGGAGCCAGCGACCTTTTATTGTCAATCATTTTATATCCACAATAATAATTTGTAAAATACTTAAGATGATTGTATTGTAAATCACTGTCAACGTCAGCTGCTGCACCGAGAGTCTGTTTGGCAACCGCAGCCGCCCACACACGTAAAAAAAACCGAGTATTTAGTTATTTTATATCGGTTGAAAATTGGTACAAGAGTAGTTCACATAGTATTAATTTGAATAAATGTAGTCAGCTGGTCTCATCGCGGTTTATTGTACGTCAGCTGACCATGTAATCACAACAAAAAATAATTTTCAGTGATTTCACATCGGTTGAAAATTTGTCAGATGAAAGTCAACGTAATATTCAAACAAAAAAAAGTCAGCTGGCTATACGTCGGGAGAAAGATCGTCAGCTGGCGCAGTGAAAGTTGAATCTCGATAGCGAGCTGCGCACACTAATTAAAATGCATCAGCTGACGAGTTTGCAACCGACACACAGCCAGCTGACGTTTTTTGTTCGTTTGAATATTATGTTAACTTTCAACTGACAAATTTCAACCTATATAAAATAAATTATGCAAAGGTATTTCCACATAAGAGCAAGGTGGGACTCGAACCCACAATCCTCAGTTTACAAGCGATACACCTTACCGCTGGGCTACCGAGGCCTCCCATTATTTATTTTATATCGGCTGAAAATTTGTCAGTTGAAAGTTAACATAATATTCAAACGAACAAAAAACGTCAGCTGGCTGTGTGTCGGTTGCGAACTCGTCAGCTGACGCATTTTAATTAGTGTGCGCAGCACGTAACTGTTTATCGAGATTCAACTTTCACTGCGCCAGCTAAAGGCGCGTTTTCCTCCACCTTCGCCAGTCGCCGCGAACTGCGACCGAGTAGCGGCGAACAATTCGTCGAGACATCTCCAATGCATTTTAAATCATCCTGTTTTCCTAGCCGCTACTCAGTCGCGGCTACCAGCGTCCGGTCGCCGTTCGTCCAGTCGCGAGTAGCTGCTCATATTCGGAAGGGGTGCCGCGATAAATTCGTCGACGAAAGTTAGTTTTGTTTGGATTCGAACGCGTGAAAAAACGTGAGTTATTGGAGATTTCACACGATTATAGGATGGTTTCGCAGGGTCATCTTCTATGAGCAGCAGTACGTAGTTATATTGATGCCGGGAAATTCGGAAAAACTCTTTAAACTTTGATTCGTTATCTGTCAGGTGGTTCTGGATTAATATTGCCTGAAATCCTTCCAATCGTCTATTTCGGAACATTGCTAATTCTTCGCTTCTCTGTTCTTCAGATTCTAACGTTAACAAGAGAAGCAGATTTTCCTCCTGCACTTGATAATTTAATAGCATTGTAATTAATGATTTTTTTGAAATATTCATTTTTCTTGTGCTGAACAGACCAGAACGAGGGACAAATACTGATTGACGCAGGCTAGCGAGTCGCATTCGTCGGCGACTGGCGAAGGTGGAGGAAAACGCGCCTGAATGAATAGGTCGCAGCTACTACCAGTCGCAGCTACTCAGTCGCAGTTCGCGGCGACTGGCGAAGGTGGAGGAAAACGCGCCTTAACGATTTTTCTCCCGACGTATAGCCAGCTGACGTTTTTTTTGTTTGAATATTACGTTGACTTTCATCTGAAAAATTTTCAACCGATGTGAAATCACTGAAAATTATTTTTTGTTGTGATTACATGGTCAGCTGACGTACAATAAACCGCGATGAGACCAGCTGACTACATTTATTCAAATTAATACTATGTGAACTACTCTTGTACCAATTTTCAACCAATATACAATAACTAAATCGTTTTTTTTTACGTGTGTGGGCGGCTGCGGTTGCCAAACAGACTCTCGGTGCAGCAGCTGACATTGACAGTGATTTATAATACAATCATCTTAAGTATTTTACAAATTATCAGTGGATATAAAATGATTGACAATAAAAGGTCGCTGGCTCCCGGACTATATATAGTTAGTGATAATAAAATCGCCAAGTATGATAACATTGCAATTTTCTTCCTGTAGTAACTCAATAATACATAATGGTCCAAAAAGATTATTGTATAACTCGTAATTCGCACCAGGAGCTATGTAAATACTCATAATATAGTAAACGGTTTGCTTTTTAATTATTTTCTCTCCAACTACATCGAGGACTGGATCAAGGTTCAACAGACAGTCAACGTCCAACCGGGATGACTGAACATTACTTCTTACAGCAATCAGAACGCCACCATCTCTATAGACTCCCAGCAAGTTAAATCTGCTATAATTTCGATATACAATATAATTTTTGGGAGCTATCTCTGAATCCAATATATCTGAATCTTTTTACGTCTCAGATAGAGCTACTATGTCAAAAAACATTCAATAAGAGCACCATGAGAATCTGGCGAGTCTTCGAGCGTAGGCCCCTGACATTTTGGTAGTAGGTGGATGATGAACACGCGACGAGGCTGCAGAATGACATGCCGATCTCAAAAACTCTGATTGCTATGTAGTTACGCTAGTAGTTGACTTTAAGTATTTTAATTATTTATGATGAATCGGACATCTCTCAGCATCCCACACCGCATGAGCGCTATCACACATTTGCATTGGTACAGTTTTCACATTTAAAATTGAAATTTTTACAATTTTTCAGAACATAAATTTCTGACATGGTTGGATACATTATGTTCTTATTTACAAAAACGGATTGGCTATGACTGAACCCACTACATCTGTAACAGCTCTTGACAGCGGTTGCATCGAATACAGAACACAGATCGTAATTTACAAAAAGCTTTCCTCTCTTCAAAACCAAATCAAAAGTTCCAGAATCAAATTCAACAAGGGCTTGAAATATACTAGGATTATTTTTTGAAGCGGACACTTTTGGAATCTTAATACGAGAGTCTTTAGTATTCTGACCCTCTATAAATGTTTGTAAGTAATTTTTAGACGAATTATTCAGGTATCCTTACTAACCACTGACATTTCAGTAATTGTTTCTTCTGCAGAAGTTATGAAGTCTTGCATAGACAACTTAACAATGGTTTTAATTGATGAATTGAATGACATATTGTGAGAAAAGAAGCCAAATGTTAGAAGAAATAGGGCATGGGTCAGAAATTGGATCGCTCGGCGTTCATATCTGGGAGCCTCTAGCACCTTCTGTAGAAAATTAGAGCTGCAGATTTTTATGTTTACAGAAATCATCTTCGAATGGGAATTGATAATTTTAATGAGTTAAGCCTGAAAGTATCAAAAGGTTCCAGCGATACCCACATGGAAATGCCAAGGTCCTGCTAGGGGAAAAACTGAAAGCTACATTTACAATTTCTTGCTACATGACTTAAGATCCTTTTTTTGGTTTAACTTTTTATCCCATTTCTCGCTATATTTCGTATGGTGACGATTCCCGGGGTTCAAATTGCATTCTCGTCTGTTTCGCGACGCGATATTAGCAGCGGTCCGCAACTTTTTTTGAATATTGGCGACCCCCAAAAGTTAAAAAAAGAGTTAATGAGTGACCCCAGAAAAAAAAAAAA
>JARQZK010002234.1:442500-449592 GCA_030704885.1 Cynegetis impunctata | reverse complement strand
ACTTAGAATATCTGAACATAAAAGAAGTTACAATGAGGAAAAAACAACATCCCACCTTCTGGAACATAATCATACCTTTTATGACGAATTTGAAATATTACATACAGAAAAGAAAGGCTATGAACTTAACTTATTAGCCCTTTTCCACTGTTAAATTTATTTTAGTGAAATATTGCATCTTTGTAGTTGTTATGTAAACATAAATGTATATTACGTTTAGGTTTTCCCAGCCCCACTTGCATTTCCCATTTCTAGATTCTTAAGATATTCCATTTGTAATGTTAGTTTGAATTACCCATTTGATCAAGCCACTGTTTTTGGCGAAACAATTGTTATGTTTAAAAAAATAAAGTGAAAATCAAAAACCTAAGTATTATTTACATTATTGAACTCCTTTCGTGTCTATTTGTAGATTTAACTGGATCCGACTCTGCTACACAACAGAATGCTAACTTTGAAATAGAGCTATTGAAAAAAAGCGAATGAGGAAAAGATATATATCAATGATGGCGTAGATGTATGCGGGTATGACTATGACGGTCTTGTCTACAACAAGAACAACGTCTCTCGTTCTCGATATCGGACTGATAGCAGATTTCACCTCGGGCATTACTGTTAATCTCTTTTTCTCGTACATAGAGGAAGTATATTTCGCGTTTATAACCATCAGTATCGATTATGGTAATTACGTTGCTGTTTATGTTTCTATGAATGCAGTTAATGATTGTTTGTGCACTTTTATCACATATGATCATTAACTTAATACTTCTTAACCGTTATAAGGATATGAGTTGCAATATTTCAACAAAACAAATCGCATTAATCTTTTAGGTGTTGTTTATAATATTATAAAGATAATCAATAATACTACTATAGTTTTCTTCTTAGGCAATGATGAACAATGAAGGGGTTCGAATGGTTACTATCTTCCATTAGAGAAGACATATATATATATATATATATATATATATATATATATATATATATATATATATATATATATATATATATATATATATATATATATATATATATTAACTAATTTAGCAAAAATATATTACATGTTTAGGCACACAGAAAAAATATAATACATGCTTAGGTACACAGAAAAAATATATTACATGTTTAGATACACAGAAAAAAACATTACACGTTTAGGTGCACAGAAAAAATATATTACCTACATGTGTAAGTACAGAGAAAAAATATATTACATGTTTAGGTTCACAGAAAAAATATATTACATGTTAAGGTACACAGAAAAAAATATTTAATACATAGGTACTCAGAAAAAATATACAGTATGTTTAGATACAGAGAAAAAATATACTCCATGTTAAGGTACACAGAAAAAATATATTACATGTGTAGGTAAACAGAAAAAATATATTACATGTTTAGGTACACACAAAAAATATATTACATGTTTAGATATACAGAAAAAATATATTACATGTTTAGGTACACAGAAAAAATATATTACATGTTTAGGTACACACAAAAAATATATTATATGTTTAGGTACACAGAAAAAATATATTACATGTTTAGGTACACAGAAAAAATATATTACATGTTTAGGTTCACAGAAAAAATATATTGCATGTTTAGCTTCACAGAACCATCTCTAATTTCAGTTGATAAACAGCTGTCCATTGCTTCAATGTTTTCTTGATTATCTCTAATTACTAATAATACGTAGGTTTCGTATGAGCCCAGAAAAAAACATACAATTATGGTCTATTTCCTCAACGGTCCATGTCATAAAATAAAATAGATATTTTCTCATCTGAATAGAATCTATAGTGATTTGATGGCCCCATATTCACAATTACACTAAACCTTTCATATTGAATCAACAAGCTGAAGTCGATTAGCATATCTCACTTATATATTTTCCAATTTAACCATTTCAGAAGGAAACTTTCAGCTTTTTGAACTTACCTATTCATAGAACGAGCAAGTGATAATTGAAAAGTATTTCGTAATAGGTAAACTAATTCCATTTTAAGTACATTCAAATGAAGTAAAATATAATTGAACTACAAAATTGAAAACATGCAATTTTGTTTGCTTGTTTAAAGTATTACCAACTGCGAAAGAATGAGAATGAAAGACATGATTTCCTTATTCTAAACATAAAACTGGAGTATTGGAGCACATGTTCCTAATGCAGATTTGAGCAACCGTTAATCATTCACTTCAAATAACATCAACACAATGTTCAAAAAGAACAATTAGTTCAGTCATAACCATCCCGAATATTATGTAACTACATCGATTGTTTATCCAGCCTGCTTGTTCATTGTAATGTAACAATGACATGATCCTGAAATAACTATGTTCTTATAATCCGTGTGACCTCAGATCAAGAATATTATAGAACGAATCTGATGCGTAGTCATATCCTGAGTTGAAACTTAAAAAGTTGAAATGCTTGACTTGTTGATGAGAGCTGCGCTTTTTATTATAGTGGGTGGGACAGTTATAATTTAATGTGAGAATCTGTCCTTCAAGATGCATTTATAACGGTACAATGTAAAAAGTTGAGGGAGATACTATATTATTTTAAAGTAATCGCACTTACCTTTATTTTCTATAGATTTTTTTATTTCTTAGAAGCATTAATGATGTACTAAAGTCACTATATCAAGAGTATTTAAATTTAATTTATTATTCAAGATGTATAAGTAGTCTGAAACATAATGTATGTGTCTACAATTGATATTTAATTCTAAATTTATTAGTGTTATTACTGGCAATTATATAGCGTTGGTAGTCTCATATTCAGTAATCTTAATTGAAATTTGAGGAAGGCCATAGATGAAATATTTCCATCCATATTATAGACCACTGTTGAAGAAATTGAAAAATTTTAATTTTTCAGTTTTTCATTAACAATTTAAGTAGTTGCAAAATAAAAAAAAAATCAAATAGTTTCAGTTATCGGAAGCTCCATGAAGATGGTTATTTTAAACTTTCATCCCCTATTGTTTGAAAAATTGTTATAAACAAATGCGTTGTTTATAGGAGAATTTTCAATTTTGTATGTAACTTGTTAATAAAAAACTGAAAAATTAAATTTTTTAAATCTCAGGTTTATACTTAGTTTAACAGTTATCTATCACACTTGCAATGTTCATGTTCAAGCATCAAAATATTATTGATTAACTATTGCATAACTAATTGAAAAATTGCGATCCAAATTTTTGCCACCGAATTATTGTTCATTCACCTATCCAGTAAGTGCGTGAATTTTTTTATTTCTTAATTTTCGTATTTTTCGTTAAATAATGCTTATTGTTAAAGTTTCCAAAATGGGCGTGACTGGCGCAAGCTTCCGGTCGTATTTTTACCCCTCTGAGAAAATCTATAAATCCTATTCCGAATCGAATGACACTTCGCTTTTTTTTTCCGAGACTTGAAAAAATTTGATCAAAAAAGCACTTGTTGACTAGACTAAATAGAAAATTTTACAAAGACGTTTGCGACCTCATAACTGATCAAATAAAAGCAACATGTAATTTTTTTCGAATCTATAAGTTGGAATACGTTCAGCCAGATTTCCTTCAGACCTTACAGATTTTTTGAATTTCGATCCTGATGGCATAACAAAAAATTAACTAAATATGTCGTTCCTATATATATATGCGAAATCTGCGACATGTCCTGCAGCTCTACTACGCCCAAGTTGAAAGTAGGCTTCGGTATGGAATTGTCTTCTGGGGCTTATCTGTTTCACCTAGAGATGTTTGTATTGCGCAAAAAAGAGTTCTACGCTCCATGATTGGCCTTTCAAATCGTAAATCATGCAGACCTACATTCAAAAATCTCAAAATATTAACTCTGGCTTCCCTTGTTATATATATATATATATATATATATATATATATATATATATATATTATGTGTACATGTTTTCACAGGCAATGAAGCTACATTTGAAAAAAATAAAGAAAAGCATGGTTTGAACACCCGTCAGAAAGAAGACTATTTTGTATCAGTTGCTAAATATCAATTAACTTATAAATCACCAAATTATATGGCACCTAGAATGTTTAATGCTCTCCCAACGGATTTGAAGAATTATGGATCCACTAATATGTTCAAAAGAAAGTTGAAGCATTTCTTGGCAGAAAATTGTTGTTATGAAGTGAAAGATTATTTGTTTTAATTGTCAAGTATGTATATGGTTGTGTATTCTTTTTTGTATTTTTATGTATTTTTTTCCCTTTTGTTCTTCTGTATTTACTTTTTCTATACAGTTTATTGGCTGTCTTGAAGAAATAAAGAATTATTATTATTATTATTACTATAGTCATTATTCAAATTGCTCTGCCATTGTAAATAATGCCCTCTTTAATCGATTGGTCTATAACATATCAGTGAATATTTTGATTAGCAATTTTTTTTAGTGTTAGATTCTGCCTCAAAAGGAAGTAAAATAGTAGTAGGTACAATTAAATGGATTATTATATTCTCAGAAAATACAAGTAATTACTTACGCTGACGATATTATAATTCTTGCAAGAATAAAACAAAACCTAGAAGATGGAGTAAAAAGATTAGAAAAAAATATATAAAATAAATGGCAAAGGGACACAATACGATTTCGAAAAAGTAAGCAAGTTTAATTATTTGGGAGTAACAATAACTGATGATGGTAGAAAGGAGGATGAAATACGAGGGAAAATAGCGGAAAGTATGGAAGGACTGTTTCATATCTTGAAATCTAAAACTATCTCAAGGAATTTAAAGAAAAGAATATATAAAACAATAATCAGACCAGTGGTTATTTACGGCTGTAAAACATGGAAATTAAATCTGATAGAAAGACTGCCGCTAGAAATATTAGAAAGGAAAGTTTTGAGGAAAATATATGGCGGTAGGAAGGTGGGGGAAGTTTGGGAAAGGATAGGGTTGCCATCACCTAAATTGCCGATGCCGGATTGCACATTCGCATTGTGAGCTGGTATACAAAAATATTACTATGCAATTTTGAGCAGTTTAGAATATAGATATTTCGAAAAAAATCGGCCACAACTGGTTTGCATTTAATAGCTCATCTCCGTCACTGACACTCAAGCTTCACACACCCGGACACAAAATTTGTCCGGGTTTTACCCGGACATATTTTGAAAGCCCCGTCTGGATGACCCCGGACGCCCCCTAAACTAGAACAAATCAGGAGAATCCCGGACGGATGGCAACCCTAGGAAAGGAGAACAAATGAGGAAATAAGTGAATTATATGAAGATCCATCTATAAGTAATATAGTGAGAGCACAAAGGATGAGGTGGTTGGGGCATATAACAAGATTAGAAGAGGAAAGACCAACAAAACGAGTCATGTCCAGAGAAATTGTTGGGTGAAGAGGAAGAGGGAGACCAAGGAAGAAGTGGATTCAAGTAGTGGAAATGGATATACAGGAGCTGGGAATACGGGACTGGCGAAGAAAAGCAATGAACGAAAAAGAATGGAGAAAAACATGCAATCAAGCCATGGTCCATAGTGAGAGCACAAAGGATGAAGTGGTTGGGGCATATAGCAAGATTAGAAGAGGAAATACCAACAAAACGAGTCATGTCCAGAAAAATTGTTGGGAGAAGAGGAAGAGGGAGACCAAGGAAGAAGTGGATGCAAGTGGTGGAAAAGGATTTACAGGAGCTAGGAATACGGAACTGGCGAAGAAAAGGAATGAACAGAAAATAATGGAAAAAAACGTGCAATAAAGCCAGGGTCCTTCTTGACCCATGGCTTTTTATTTGAAGTGAAAAATTAAAATTAATTAAACATACGTATAGCTTTTGATATCTTGATGGAAGAAATTTTCGCAAACTGTTGTTAAAAGATAAACTAGAAGGGAAAGAAGGGTTGTACCTCATATCATGTTAACAGTCAATAAACAGTAATTCCCGGTATGTGCTTCGATAAATAATACTAAAGATAACTCATCATACTTTCCAAAATGGTATTCAATTACGAATAAATTAATACTGAATAATCATCGTTGGATATCCTTTGTGAATTTCATTGAAATTCACAAAGTGTGAAGAACACGCATATTCATACGTATACGGTCACAAAAATTCAATGGAACACACCATCGCAATTTGTTACGGATCGGGAATTTCGTAAATTTCAACATAACAAGTGAAATAATACAAATTTATTTACTTCGTTATTTGCGAGTAAATGAATGTAACACGTATCAGGTATGTACAAATGTTGCAGTTCAGTGAACTTCGCGAAAACTAGTTGGAAGAAGCATATAGCGTGTAAATGACGTGGAAATGGATGAATAAACCACATACTTTTTTTTTTAAGGAGAAATTTTCTACCACATAGTTCTTATAAAAATTCTAATAGTTATAACCCCAATATGATATTAATGTCTCACGCGAGGTTATGTCAAAGACCGTATAGAAATCGTGGATTTGAAACAGCTTCATCTAGATATCTGAATATGTAGAATTTTTTTTTTGTACAATAATTCTAATTTTGTAACAATAAAGTAAAGGTAGAATTGAGGAAATTATTCTCTGTGACGATTTTCATTGACTTTTCGATAATTTGATAAAATACATTCAAATTAAATTCAAATATAACTTGGTTTCATGAACAAACACACTTATACAATACTTATATATAATGTACTAGTTGACCCGGCAAACGTTGTTCTGCCATATAAATTATTTTTATCTATTCTTCTGTCTGCCGATGTATATCTGCCTATCTAACTATATATCTTTCTATCTAGAGAGTTATCTATCTTTCTATCTATCTATCTATCTATCTATCTATCTATCTATCTGTCTATCTATCTGCATATCCATCTATCAATTTATCTGATCGGGCAAACGTTCAGCCATATAAATTATTTTTATCCATCTGTCTTTCTATCTATTCATCTATCTGCCGATGTATATCTACCTACCTATCTATATATCAATCTATCTGACCCGGAAAACGTTGTTTAAATTATTAAAATGGCTATTGAAAAATATGGGTTGTTGATAGAAGGGTGAAAATTTAGAGTTGTATGTATTTTTTAAAGCAACATCATAAAAAAACCAAAAAAAAAATTTGTTA
>JARQZK010002234.1:360000-440000 GCA_030704885.1 Cynegetis impunctata | reverse complement strand
ACAAATGTTGACTGTTTCTACTTGTCGCGGGTTACCATTTTGAGCGGTAAACTTCAAAAGAGAATAGGAAACAAGTGTTAACAAATCCGTGTTGCTATCGTAGTGGAAACGTATCGAGAACGCAACTAGTAAACATTCGTGACGCAGATTTCCAGTGTGCAGTGAAGTACGAAAACGAATAAATATATATATAACTTTATAAAGAAATAAAAAACTAACTTTTCACAGGTTAAAATAAAAATCTATTGAGTAAACGCGTTTCGTCATAACATTGACTTCATCTCGTACTAAACTATGGTATTACAAAACAATCTATTTATACGAAAATTGAATATAACAGAGGGGTTCCTAGAGAAACTAAATAACAATAAGCAATTCATTCAGAGCTATTAGTAGGTACATTGAACAAATTAAGGAGAGGAGAAGGGTTTATTTCAATCTGGTCGTTAACTAAATTTCCGGAATTTTTATATTTATTGATGTATAGGGATTTCCAATAGTTGGTTTCATGGAGACTATTTTCAAATTGTAATATATTATAATTGTGATTAAAGGTATGGTTTTCTTGAATAAGATGGCACGCATAATTAGAGTCAGTTTTCTGCTTAATATAACTACGTTGGTGTTTGTGTATTCGAGTTTTGAAATTTCTAATTGTACGTCCTATATAGAATTTTTGACAATCTTTATAGTTGATTTTATAAACACCAGTACGTTTATCTCTATGAATTTTTGATTTGTTGTTTTTAATCAATTTTCCAATGCTATTATTGGTTTTATATGAAATTTTGAAATTTTGTTTTTGAAAAAACAATTTCAGGTTTTCGAAAGGTTTGCCCAAGTAGGTATGTTAAACTGTTAATTACTCTACTTT
Source organism: Cynegetis impunctata (assembly GCA_030704885.1). Classification (NCBI taxonomy): domain Eukaryota; kingdom Metazoa; phylum Arthropoda; class Insecta; order Coleoptera; family Coccinellidae; genus Cynegetis; species Cynegetis impunctata. Next base: position 439,126 of record JARQZK010002234.1, on the reverse strand, counting down.
TCTCGGATATAAGTGGGTAAATTTCTGAAATTGCCATTTTGTATTTTTTCCTATGAATGAGGCTGTCAATCATATTAGGTGAATAACCATTATTTACTGCCATTTGTTTAATTATATGCAATTCCTTTCGAAAATTAGCTTCGGACAACGGAATTTTGAAAAGTCTATGAATCATACTATGATAAGCTGCTAATTTATGTGAAAAAGGGTGTAGCAGTGGCGCACCCAGGGGGGGAGCCATGGGGCTGCAGCCCCCCCCGAGATTTATTGTAGTAACAAAAGAATTGAGATTACTAAGATAATAATTGTAAAATGAGCTCATCTACTACTATGAAATGAGCCCTGGTCACTATCGGTCAACCATAAGATTTATTATGATTTACCGGATACGAGATGTGCGTTTTCTATTTAAATTTAAGGAGGTAAATATTGATTCAGCCCCCCCCGAAACTCAATCCTGGGTGCGCCCTTGGGGTGTAGTGATGTGTTATGAATTGTAATATCTGTATGAGATGGTTTATGAAAAATTGAAAATTCGTGTTTGTTGCTTTTTCTGGTAATAGTTAAATCTAAGTAATTAATACAATTGTTCATTTCAGTTTCTAGAGAAAATTTAATACGAGGGTGTATGGAATTAATATAAGTAATGAAATTATCCAATTGTCTATCTGTACCAGTGTAGCAAACAATGACGTCATCAACGTATCTATACCAATAAAGAAAGTATTTACTGCTGAAGTGGTTCATAATAGTTTTCTCTAAATTATCCATAAAGATTTCTGATAACAAAGGGCTTAAGGGATTTCCCATAATCAAACCTTCCTCATTACTATAACATAAGTTCTTGAAACTGAAATAATTTTGTTCTAAACAAATTTCCAGTAAATGAGTAATATCTGACTGTATAAGTGGATGAACATTATTAGAAATAAGAAAATTTTTGATTAAATTTACAGTTTCATTAGGCGGAGTGCTAGGAAACAGATTGTTCACATCTAAAGAAAATAATTTTGAATTGTGAGGTAATACAATATTTTGAATGTTTTTGATCAACTCGTTTGAATTTTTAATGGCGTACTTGGGTTCAAATTTCGTATATTTCTTAATTACGTCAATCAAAAATTTTGATAATTTAACGGCTGGAGCTGTTATATATGAAATTACTGGTCTGATGGGGTAACCATTTTTGTGCAATTTAATTAAAGAATATAACTGAGGTGCTTGTGGATTAGTTATGACTAACTTTCTTATATCACCATCACTATAATTATTGACTGATAATTTTCGAAAATTTCATTGTTGGATCTTGAATTGTAGCTTGATGTCATTGCATTAGTTTAGATAATTTTTTAAAATTATTTGATATATGAGGGACCAAATTATTTTTACCCCGAGGCGAAGCTAAGGGGTTATAGTCTCACGACAAAAAGTTAGTAGCTGGTCCGATTTTAAAAATTCCAACGGATATCGATAAAACACATATGATTTCATAAGAAAAGTGTTTTCAAAATTTTTACCTCACGAAGAATAAAAAAATTATAGCGTTTTTTAGATTTTTTTGTCCATAGACATGTGGTGCTATCTATAAATCTTGAATCTAAACCGATTTTTACAATAATGAAATAAAATGATAGCATTTAATGTAAGTTTTTCAATTTATATGATACATTCAAAAAATATTGACGTGGCGCCACCTAGAAATAAAAAAAATTAGAAAAAATTATGAATTTCACTCAAATTTTTGATTATATCTCAAATACATATATACATTTCCCGATGTAGTCACCATGGGGAAAAATGATCTGCGATTAATTATCTTTAAAATGAGACCAAACTTAATTTTTTAACGACATGCACATGCGCCGAGGGGTCTTATCATTCCTAGTGCTACGCTGTAGGGTGTCCGGATTTTTATTTGGTAATTTCAGTCACTAACTAATATTTACTTCTGAGTATACCAATAAATTCATCGCAGTTAATTGAAAAACTATTTCGTTCTTTAAACATTAAAAGACTACGTGAAATACATTTACTATAAGCACCTGAGGTGAAATCTATATTACTAATTTTTGTTTACATTCAAATATAGCTATATAAACTATACACCAATGGTTAATTTTAAGAAGCAAAGAATCAGTAATTTATGAGTTTTCCAAATTAATTTCCATGATTTACCATGCATGAACAATCAAAATCTTCATGAACCTTGAAGCGTCTGAAATCCAAGATCTACATTAATATAAATGACTTCCCCATTGCGTCATTCATTTGTGTTAATAATTTCGCATTAACGTACCACACCTACTTGTTTGTAAATTCAGCGGTGTGCATCGGGATGAGGTAATTCAAATTCGATCTATCTGAAGATATGGTTCGTTGATCCATTCTGGTATTATAGGTATAGGAACCTAAAGCTACGGTTCCACCGGAGGAACGTTATGTTGCTAAATGTTTCTCTTTGTTCACAAGGGTAGAAACTTATGGCAACATACGTAAATTTCTTGTTTCCACTAAAGCAATCAAAATCGTCAATAGCTGCATATTGTTTAGTAGAAACAATCAACATTTTTTGCCGAAACATAATAGTTATATTTATGCACCAAGTGCGTTATATAGATCCTAACGCCCGATGGGCGTTAGGATCTAATAACGCTCGTGGTGCATACAAGATTTTATTTTTCACGAAAAAATTATTTTATTATAATGAAAAATCGTTTTTAAAATCGGTTTATTGCTCCTATACTTTCCATTTTCCTTCTCATAATAGGCATGTCGTTTGTTGATATTTTGACGTTTGTGAATATTTTTGTCATCATATTTAGTGAATGTCATTGCTGCTTTTTTTGTGTAGTCTTATAGAAATGATGGAAATGAAAATGAATTTACCCGAGAATATCATAGAAAATGCAACCAAAGCTGCGAATAATTCATTGCCGGAGAAATCCAGAGTCGTATACGACAATGATTATGAAGTATTTAATCAATGAAAGTTGCTTCATTTCTCCTCGTACAATGAGCGGTCGTTATGATCCATAATGCCCGCTCATCAGGGTTCTGATCCCATAAAGTATTTTTTGCTTTGTTATTCTATCCTGTTTTTTTTGTTTGTATAATCTTTTGACTTATCCTATCTGTATTATGCATAACACGTTGTATAACAGCCATTTGGATCAATAAATTTCTTATTATTATTCTTATTCATAACGCCCTAGGGCATAATGAGTGTATTTATAGCAACCGTATCTAAGGTAAAATCAACAAATAATATACAAGTGAAAAATAAAGAAATTTTAAGGAATATTTTGGAACATTTATGGAAACAAGCAACAGCAATAAAAACAATCCTCAATGTTCCCCGGTGGAACCGTAGCTATATAATTATTCGTTTTCGTACTGAAGCTTACCGCTCAAAATGGAAACTGGTGACAAGTAGGAACAGTCAACATTTCTTGCCGAAAAATAAAGAAATTTTGAGAAACATTTTGGAAAATTTACGGAAACACGCAACAGCAACAAAAATGATCCTCCGATGGAATTTTAGCTTGAAGGGTGACAAGTAGAAACAGTCAACATATGTTGTCGAAACATAAAGAAACTTTAAGAAAAATTTAGGAACATTTTCGGAAGCACGCAACAGCAACAAAAATGTTTCTCAATGTTCCTCCAGTGGAAGTGTAGCTTTATAATCGTCATATCCCTCTTCTATTTCTTTATTTTATCAATACAGTCAATAAAAGTTTCCTCTCGTTTTCAACCGGTTTCACCGGGATAAATTAATACTTATTTAAGAGATACTGGAACTATTAACATTCAAAGCTTATTCTGATTTATATTCATTGGTTCACGTTTTCCATACAGCCATCAAATCGACTGAAATTGTTACATAATACTACAAAAATAAATAATAAATTCAAACAGGTAGTCATTTCTATATATATACCTATATATATATATATATATATATATATATATATATATATATATATATATATATATATATATGTATATATATATATGTATATATATGTATATATATGTATATATATGTATATATATATATATATATATATATATATATATATATATATATATATATATATATATATATATATATATATATATATGTATATATATGTATATATATATATATATATATATATATATAATCTCTTGATAATTATTAGCAATAACAGGCTTGTTGAATCTCAAAAAACTCGATTTTATTAAAAAGTTGACGTTTCGCCACGACATTCGTGGCTTTATCAAAACTTTTGAAAAAATTGAAACTTCTTTGATATTTATTGATTTGAAAAAATTTGAATAGTTAAAAAAGAACAAAAATTTTTTATTACGGCTGTGGCCGTCTTCAGTTATTAATTACGTGCTATTTAGTCCAATATCAACAGACAGGTCTGTTGATATTAGATGGGAAGGGAACCACAGAAACCTTCACCCACGTAATGTACAAAATAGGTTTAAAATATTTGATTGTTGTCTTTAAAAAGACATTACTTGTAATTTTGGAGATCACATGTTCTAAATTATACTTTCTTTTTAGAAAAATTGAAAATTCTAGATGTTTAGATTTTGTCTAAGAAGATGAGTTGTTATGGTTAGAGTTTGTTTGTTGAATTATTTTGTTTTGATTTATGTTGTTTCTTAGAAAAATTAAAGAATTAAATCTGCGTATATTGAACTCAAATGTTTGATATCTGTTCTATCATTTACGACTTTATTTAAATTTTTTTGAATATGTTACATTTCTAAAATTTCTCTGCGTTTTTGATCTTTTTCTATTTCTAAAATTTTTGTGCTATTAAAGTTGAAAGTATGATTCTCATTGTTTTTATGTTTTATTAGTGCTGTGATTTGTGTTCTGGTATATTTGTGTGCTTTTAATCTTTCTTCTAAATTTTGAAAAGTTTGTCCTATATATGATTTATTACAATTATTACAGGGTATACTATAAACAACATGAGATTTTTGCAAAAGAGGTGTTTTACTTTTTAATTTAGAATATATTTGTTTTATTTGATTTTGTGCGGTGTGGGCTACTTTAATATCGTGTGGATTTAAAATTTGTGATATTTTATTACTTAAATAAAACTTTTTAATAAAATCGAGTTTTTTGAGATTCAACAAGCCTGTTATTGCTAATAATTATCAAGAGATTAGAAATAGTTCACAGGCATCAACAATTCGATTAAATAAATAAATAAATATATATATATATATATATATAAATATATATATATATATATATATATATATACATTTATATGTAACTAATTGATTGGGCCGATACTTGAAGAAAATCCTTATAATATTGTAAATAAAACTTCACAGTTTTCGATTTTCACTATGTTTTGTTTACACGACAATTGTTTCGCCAAACACAGTGGCTTCTTCAGATGTATATTACAAACTAACTTTTACAACGAGAATATTGGACGATGAAGGAAGAGAATATACAATAAGAATGGGGAAAACCTAAACGTAATCACTTAGCAGGTAGAAAGTACAAACTATTAATGACTTGGGAAAACACAACAGGCACAAATATTCAATATTACATCTAGAAAATATTCAACAACGGTGAATTATTTATATCTAATTGGTCATTTAACAAATTAGTGGATTGTTTGATACTATAATTTCGAGGGCTTCTATTAAATTGAGTTTATAGCCTTTCTTTTCTATATGTAATATTTCAAATTCACTATTAAAAATATGATTATGTTCCAGGAGACGTGATGCATAAGTGGAATCTAATTTTTCATCACACACTATTTGTTCTAATTTTTTTCTTCTAAGAAATAATTATTCCACAGAAGAAGATTATATTTTTAATATCAATTATATCATATAACATTATATTTCCTTAATTTCGAATTATTTACTTACGTATTTACTGTAGGAAAATTCTGAGGGTTTTTTTTATACTACTACAGACAAACAGTATTGAGTTATGTACATAATATATTCATTTTTCCAATGAAAGTATTATTCGAAACTATATATATTCATTATTTTTTTATTAAATGCGATTTATTATTTTACTATTTTAAACGAATCTATAAGATATAGCTTACAGTAGAGATTAAATTAAAAGTTCAAGGTTTTGTTTCCATTTACAGAAATTTATTATTAGAGACAAATATTTGTAGGTGATTTGTTTAGACAATGGAATTACCACTCAACAGATACCTACAATAAACAATATTCCTTATTACTCCAAGAACTGTACGATATAAGTGAATTTTCTGTTCACAAGTATTTGTTATTATACATCATTAATGACAAAAAAATAAACAATAACAACCCCCACATAATTCGCTGAAAATAGAAAAAACCAAATTATATTCTGTTTATGAATAAAGTTGGAATAATATAAATAGTTATGAAGTACCAGGATATATCTCGCTGGGTTGTTTAAGCCTGTTTATAATAATTATATAGATTGGTTTATTCATTAATTCCAATACAACCAATGAAAGACTTTCTGACGTATATTTGTTTTCGTTTGATTTTTACAATGTTTGCTTTAGGAATATTTATTAAAATTCCTGGAAGAAATTGACCATAATATTATAAATGGTAATTGTCTTGTTTTAATATACAACGGTATCTAATATTAATAGAACTCATCACTTTTGTATTTTACGAGGTTTAATTAATTTCGTTTCTTCGAATGAAAGGAAACTGTCCAGAAAATTATGCCATGTGATATACTGAGGATAATAATTATTAATTTGTTCAATGTTTTACTAGAATGATGTGAAATATGATTATATTACTATCTTAATTACTAAATTTTTGATGAACAAAATCAAAACTTGAATTCACTACGTGCATTATTACAAAAATACTTCGTAAAATATATAAAACTGCGATTGCAATCTTGATCACTAGAACATCATCGGGTCATGTCAAAGCTTAATTGTCTGAAAAAAACATTCGAAGCGAAAACTATCATGGGCATTGTTATTTTCAACCCAAATTACATACTGAGGGCAACTTTCGAGCGAGAAATTTTTTTTTTATTTTCAAAACATTTTTACACCTTCGAAATATAATATTAATTTTCAACAATTTTATTTCTGATTGAAAACCGGTTTAATTCAGGTAATTTCGATTGAAAATAATGATTCCGACAATAGTTTTCACCTAGCATGCTTAATTGACCATGTGGGTGTTGCGAAAAATCGAGATTTAACGGTCGGCGAAAAATTATTTATTTCCAAACGAAAATCGCTAGCGGTCTGAAATTTTAGTATATTATATTAGGCCAAGCTACAGAGATAAAAGTAATAAAAATTTTCGCCACTACCTAACTTCCAGGTTGAATATAAATTTTCATCCTCTCATTTCTGATTGAAAATCGGTTTGTTTAGGTTATTTTGGTTGATAATAATGATTTCGACAATAGTTTTCACCTAGCATGCTTAATTATTGACCATGTGGGCGGTGCGAAAAATCGAGATTTAACGGTCACCGAAAAATTATTCATTCCCAAAAGAAAAAAGGTTGGCGGTCTGAAACTTGAGTATGTTATACAGAAACGATAGATTCATACTGGAAAAAGTTGAGAACTGTATCAGACATCAGGAACAGATTTTAGTATGTCAAAGCCGAATTGTCTGAAAAAACAAATTTCTGTATAGTCAAATAAACATTCGAGACGAAAACTATCGTCAGCATTGTTATTTTCAACCCAAATTACATACCGAAACCAGCTTTCGATAGAGAAAATTTTTTTTTTCTGTGACGGGAAAAAAGTTTGACATTTTGTCTCTGATGACAGGTAAAGAAATATCACTTTTTGAAATTACTTTTTTCCCCGGGAAAAAAGTGAGTACTTTTTTCCCGGATATATATACACATAAGTAAAGGTAGATGTTTAATTTTAGAATATTTTACTATACAAAAGTTACATTTCCTTTATATGTAATAATAAATTCCTTGAACTATTCGGTACAACAATGGAATTTTCTTGTGTCGAAATTATATTCTTCAGTAGGTAACTACAAATCTCCTGCTTACTTCATTCTTTGTTTGCTTGAGTTTCACAATTAATAACGTTTCCGAATCTTCAATATCATCTAATGTTACCTGGCTGATTTCATAAATTCGACAAGCTCCTGCAATTCCAAATACAACAACAACCTTGGCCATTAAATAAAATTCATCGGGAGCATTATTTAAAAAATCACTAATTTATGTACTCGTAAAAATCGCAGCTTTCTTGGTCGTGTAACCTTTCCCATTTTGTTTCAGAAATGTAGTTAGTTTGATGACGGTGCAGTCAGAGATAACTCGGAATCAGACATTTTTTTCACTTTATATTATTCAAAATAACTACTAAACAACTACTAAGTTCGCAATTTTTAAATCAAATCAATAGAATTAAATTGACAGATATTCGTTTACTTCAAAGGATTCCTTAGCAACGCAGGTCTAATTGTCGCTGAAAGTACAACAGCCTACCATTTTAAAAATTCAAATTTCGCATCTATAATTTTCTGACTTTAATATATTATAACAATATGTATTGTCAATATTTAATCGTCGTTTTCCTCGTCACAGAAAAAAATGATGTATTATACACGGGAAAAAATATTAGATTTTAGCTCTCGCTTTTTTGACAACACAACCTCGAGCTAAAATCTAATACTTTTTTCCCTTGTATAATAAATAACTATTTTTCTGTGACGGGAAAAAAGTTTGACATTTTATCTCAGATGACAGGTAAAGAAATATCACTTTTTGAAATTACTTTTTTCCCCGGGAAAAAAGTGAGTACTTTTTTCCCGGATATATATACACATAAGTAAAGGTAGATATTTAATTTTAGAATATTTTACTATAGAAAAGTTACATTTCCTTTATATGAAAAGTACAATTATTAAATGTGTATTGCATGTATGACATGTTCCTTGAACTATTCGGTACAACAATGGAATTTTCTTGTGTCGAAATTATATTCTTCAGTAACTACAAATCTCCTGCTTACTTCATTCTTTGTTTGCTTGAGTTTCACAATTAATAACGTTTCCGAATCTTCAATATCATCTAATGTTACCTGCTGATTTCAACAAGCTCTTGCAACTCCAAATACAACAACAACCTTGGCCATTAAATAAACTTCATCGGGAGCATTATTTAAAAAATCACTAATTTATGTACCTACTCGTAAAACTCGCAGCTTTCTTGGGCGTGTAACCTTTCCCATTTTGTTTCAGAAATGTAGTTAGTTTGATGACAGTGGAGTCAGAGAAAACTCGGAATCAAACAGTTTTTTCACTTTATATTATTCAAAATAACTACTAAACAACTACTAAGTTAGCAATTTTTAAATCAAATCAATAGAATTAAATTGACAGATATTTATTTACTTCAAAGGATTCCTTAGCAACGCAGGTCTAATTGTCGCTGAAAGTACAGCCTACCATTTTAAAAATTCAAATTTCGCATCTATAATTTTCTGAATTGAATATATTATAACAACATGTATTGTCAATATTTAATCGTCGGTTTCCCCGTCACAGAAAAAAATGATGTATTATACACGGGAAAAAATATTAGATTTTAAAATCTAATATTTTTTCCCTTGTATAATAAATAACTATTTTATTCTCAAATAAGTTTTCGCCACCTCCTTCCTACCTTCGAAATTGAATATAAATTTCCATCCTCTCATTTCTGATTGAAAATCAGTTTGTTTAGATTATTTTGATTGAAAATAAAGATTTCGAATATAGTTTCCTCATAAAATTGAAGTGGATTTCCCAAATTGGTACAATAATAAGTTCTTTGAAAATCATAATTACTTAAAAACACTAAATCTAGGAGAATATATCATGTCAATCTGGTCGTTCAGCAAGATATCACCTTTTGCATTATTTCTGATGATTCTGAGTAAGTTAGTTTGGTCCTTTTCTGTAATTTGCGCATAATTTATAAGTTATCTATTTGTGGAAACGGGTGGTGGTTTTCACGGCAATGATTTGAAAACGTTTAGTCCGTTTTATTTTTCAAAAAAGATCGTTGGTGTTCTTTAAATCTTGTCTCGAATGATCGACCAGACTGAACTATATACACTCCTTTACATACAGGACAAATCAACTTGTAAACTCCTGAACTTTCAAATTTTGAAGTGATATCTTTGGCATCGAATAGAAATCTGAGAGGTATGTCTTAGATTTGAAATCAATTTTAGTATTACATGTAGATATGACATCAGCAACTTTTTCTGTTAGAGAACCAAAATATGTTAAAGATGTGAATTTTTCCGATTTTTCTTCTTTCGATTGAGGATAAATGCTGTTGTACGCTAGTTGACTACGTTCCTTCTTTATCATTTTATGTATCAAATTTGTATTAAAACCATTATTTAAAGCAATTATTGTTCCTTAGGTTTGTACTGAAATTTGTGAATATTTTGAATTTCATGGCCGATGAGGAAGAGAAAATTTTATATCTGAAGCGGTGGATACATCATCCTATTCTATAATTTAGTTTACGCTAAAGTTATAACTATTATAATAACTGAGTTTAAACTTAGACCGACACGTTTCCAGATGTGCGTTAGATGAAAGGATCCTAACAAAGTCACGGTTGCAGAGTTTTCTTATTCAAGATTTATCTCTGTAATAACGCACATTTACCGACATTGCTTTAATGAGCGAATGGACTGACATACTTTAGATATTCAATTATTTTATTAATTCATAAAATGTATCATTTCTTGCAATCGATAACGTAGTTTCTTTATTCAAGTGGAATACAAGCCTAATATTCCACTTCGACCCATTGTCAGCGCTTACAATTGTCCAACACATCCTCTTGCGAAATATCTCGCCAAAATCCTTCAACCCCTTGCCGAACAAACCCAGTCATACGTAAAAAACTCTTTTCACTTCATAGAACTCCTCAAAAGTATTGATATTACCCCAACTGATCTCCTTGTTAGTTTTGATATTGTCTCCTTATTTACAAATATCCCCATTGAAGAAACACTTTCCATCCTAGACACGAAACATCAAATATCCCCAGACAACCTATCCCTGATCAAACACTGCATGGCCAACACTTACTTTATCTTTCAAAGCAATTTCTTCAGACAAATTAAGGGAGCCCCAATGGGATCCCCTCTCTCCCCCGTCATAGCCAACATTTTCATGGAACATTTCGAAACCCAAGCTCTCTCGTCATTTGACCTTAAACCATCGTGCTGGCTACGTTATGTAGACGATGTCTTTGCGATCTGACCCCATGGCGGAGACTCGTTGCTCCACTTCTTGAATCATTTGAATGACATACATCCAAGTATCTAATTCACAGTGGAAGTGGAAAACGATGGGTCTCTGCCATTCCTCGATGTCATGGTCAAAAAACTTCCATCCCAAGGCTTCTCCTATTCAGTTTATCGTAAACCCACCCATACAAACCGTTATCTGAACGCCCAGTCTCACCACCATCCTTCTCAACTTAACTCTGTAGTTAATACCCTAATCTACCGCTCCATTCGACTATCTGACGACGAACACCGTGAATCAGAACTCAATACTCTAAAACATATATTATTACAGAACGGTTACAACACATATCAAATCAACAAGAACATACGCAAACACACAAACATCACCCCACCTCTACCACCTTCCAATCCCACCGACCAAGAATCTACACCTAAATTATTCCTTCCTTACATCAAAGGACTAACAGATAAGATCGCAAGATCTCTCAAAAACACAAACATCAAAACAATATTCACCACCCAACCAAAACTCTCCCATCTGGTCAGATGATAAAATTCCTAACGAAAATCACGGTGTTTATGAGATTCCCTGTTTCAATTGTCCTCGTTCTTATATAGGACAAACGAACCGACGAATTCAGGTCCGTGCCAAAGAACATTCACTTTCAGTAAGACACTCAGATATCACCAACGCCCTTTCCCAACATCACACCCAAACAGGCAACATTATCGATTTCCCCAATACAAGAACTATTGCTCCCGTCCGATCTTTCAAATCCCGAATTTTTCGTGAAGCTGTAGAAATAGAAGATGAACATGAAATAGAGATGACAGTCGCAGACTCCCATCAGCATGGAAACCACTTCTCAGTGGTCATGTCACACCCAATCAGGGTGCATCCCGCACTGATGAGCGTGAATGCCCCATTGACGTAGTAACTACGTCAATGGGACAGGCTTGGTGAATCTCAAAAAACTCGATTTTATTAAAAAGTTGACGTTTCGTCACGACATTCGTAGCTTTATCAAAACTTTTGATACAGCTACGAATGTCGTGGCGAAACGTCAACTTTTTAATAAAATTGAGTTTCTTGAGATTCACCAAGCCTGTTATTGCGTATAATTATCAAAAAGTTGAAAATAGTTCACAGGCAACAACAATTCAAATAAATGAATATATATTTATATATATATATATATATATATATATATATATATATATATATATATATATACAGACATTCAATAAAATTCCCTACCTATTGCACAGCTTTCTACAGTTATGTTGCAATCTGAGCAATTATTTGGAAAATTATAAGTATAATTTATTAAATTCATTTCTCAGATTAATCGGCAACCTACTTTTTCACTCTGTATTTATCTTCAATTCGTCATTACCTAGATAAGCTATCAATAGCTCCGACGGTCTGCCCACCCGAAAGGTAGTGATTATATTAATATATTATATTAGACTCAATTAATGTTCTTTCGCCAGTGACTAGTAAAAGTTTCAATTGATACCCAACGGCAAAAAGCCTCAAAACTAGATTGAAGAATGATAATAAACATCAATCCTCAAGAAATCAAATTATGCGTGGACCTTTTTGAAAAAAAATTAATTTCGTTAATTTTGGTCCAATATTTTTATTTTGAAATAACTTAATTTTATGGAAATATAATTTTTAAATATAACTAATAAACATTACAGATAAAAAAGTGATAAACTTCAAATAAATAAAAAGTAAACAATTTTTTTTTAATATTAATCAATTTGAACATTTTTTTCTTGGCTTTGGTCCGCGCAAAAACATACCTAGGTACTTGAATTTGATATTATATTGAAATTCTTGGTTTTAGATTTTCGAAAATTATTGAAATTTGTAGATATAATTGAAGATTTTTGCACATATGAGTAATAAATCAATTTTATGAACAAATTATGTTCTGACTTATTATTATAATATATTCTATAGAAATTTTTTTATAGAAACTAACCTGAACCAATCTTCACTTTTATCGCCTTCCAAAAATTATTTTTTAGTAAAGAAAAATTATAAATATTGTATTAAATACTACTGTCCTCATAGAATCATTTCCTAAGCGTAGATGCTATTTACGCCAATTAGCAGAGAAACAGAAAGGCTTAAGTGGGTTAGTAGTAACAAAGTAGTAAAAATAAAATATCCGTAATGCGTGGGAATCATTAGAAACTTTAATATTGTGCGAACTGATGTAGTAATGTGAACAAGTGGTAATTCGAAAAAACAACATTTAGGTATTTGTTACAAAAAAATATAAAAAGGAAGAGAAATTTTTTTTGAATGTTTCCGAGGTCGTTGCAATAGGACATATCTCCCTTGGTTTTTATAATATTTTCTTTATAGATTTTCCATAGTGTTTCTATATTTGCTGGTCTCGAAACCATTACTGTAATATAGCTAAAATTACTGTATCTATCATCTTTTTTGAATGTTTTACAATAACCCACAGATTTTCCATTGGATTAAGATCTGGTGAGTTTTCTGACCTATTAGCTTCCAATTTATGTTCCAGTAAGTCTCTATGGATCATCATAACTTCGGTCGGCAGAAAATTTCGGTAGGTACCTACCTCCTAAGAAAAGCAGCCTCAAAACATTTTCTTTAACGGATGTTCAACTATTTAGCCTATGTGATCTGCCATCATTTTTTTTGTCACTTTTCCAACAAAACGAGTTATCTGTCCCAGTACCAAAATTTCCTTCCATATTTCCTTTTTCTATTCACATCAATCGTCTCTTTTTACTTCAAAATCTCAATATCTCATAAACTGACAATACACTCCTTGGCAATATTTCTTCATGAAAGTGTGTTTTCTAGTGATATAATCTTCTAAAATGAAAAGTATACAAATCTGAATAGAGTCTTAGTAAAACGCTTAACGAAATAGAATAATTTTGAAAAAAAAATCAGTTCTGTAACTTGGAATATGTCCCAATAGTAGAACAGAAGAGCCGCTCATTTTGACGGTGACGTATTATCGTACGCCGACCACAGGAATCCGATCTTCGGGATCGTACGACCTCACCTGCCGAAGGTTCGCGATCGCCAGTAACGCGACCAATCGTCCTTTTAGTAGGAGGTCACGTGAAATGATGGTTGCTTGATAGAAATATAGGATAGTCAAATCGCGTAATTTTGACGTTCATCGGCGAAACGTGAAATTTCGATACGGAAAACCGCATCGCAGATCGGAACGGGACCCACCCTAAGCCCTTCCTTATTATTTCGACATTCGGAGGGTGTAACTGCGAAAATAAAATGTAAAAATCTTTAAATATTCACACTAATTCGCACAATTAATATAATTTTCAGGAGTTCGTTATGAAGAAAATTGTTTAGATAGTTAGGGGGCATCCATTAATTACGTGGGGTGTTTAGGGGGGGAGGTGGTCGAGGAAAATCTCACTCAATCTCACGTGGGGGAGGGGGTGGTCTCATCAAATATCACGTAATTTTTTTCACAAGAAACAGTATAAAATTGCGAGAAAACTGGGTTAACTTGAGTAAAAAATGTTTCTCCACTAAAATATAGCTAAATCATTCATGAAAATATTCTTCGCGGTTTAATTATGCACTCATGGAAGAAATTATTAACTATAAATAAATTCATTTGGTTGGAAACAATTTATTCATTTATTAAATATCAAAAAGTACTCTTCTAACATCATTTGTTAACTATTAATAAACATTTATTAACAGTAAATACTTTTTTGGAGTAAATATTTCTTCTCCATATACTGTATACGATGTGAATATTATTCATTAAGAAAAATGCCTTAACCTTTTATAATAAACATGCGATGCACTAATAAATTTTCACTGAAAAAAACTGTAACTTATTACAACCATTGTTTTATTATTAACTTAATTTTTTTTATTCTTATAGAATATTACTGATTTACTTGAACTAATAGAATTAGCACAGATTAACTCATTCATAAAAAAAAATATGCATTTAAAAAAATCTCACATGAGATTCGGGGTGGGGGAGAGGGGGTCGAGCAAGGACTCACGACATCTAACTGAGGGGGAGGGGGAGTCAAAAAATCGTCAAAATTATCTCACGTAATTAATGTAAGGGATGCCCCCTTATTAGAAATGTCTCTGGGAAAATTATACTAAGGTTGATAATTATATTTAAAAAACAGGTAGGTGGTTTGACATAAGCGATGTAAAATTTTATCAAGTCTCATCTCACTGACCGACGAAAATATTGACTCCGATTTTCCATGGTCCAGGTTTCGTAATTGGGAGCTAAAGCATTAAAATTAATTGAATTAGAGATATTACGTTATTGAAACGTCATGGAAAGTACTTATCATTTGAATGCATATTTTTGGTTACAAATATTTTTCTAGATGGTGACATATCTACTTGCAAACTCATTGAAGCGCGAAACTAAAACCACCTATAGCAATTGTTATGCAATTAGTTATTAGTCGGTAATACAGTTCATTAGGAGACAATACGCGAGGAAATGCGGAACAATGATAATTATGAGTAAAACTGGAAATTAAAAAGGAAACCTCAATTGATTAATTATTTTCGGTTACAGCTCAAATCACAATTTGACGAACTAGATTTAAGGTGAATGATGTTACAGTTATCCAAACTCTTGTCATTTTCTTATTCTTTGTACAACTGAAGTTGTCTCATTTGACTAATATGGTTTATATTAATTTTCTCCTTTTTTTGATTTCAGTTTTCACAATTTCATTGGGTGCGAATATAGCCTCAAATTGAACAACTGATGACAAAAATCCGTAACCTTAGAAATTATAGTCTTGTTACAGAGTTCCTATAAAAACCTGACTCAATTATGTAATTTCAGACCAATATAAGCTCAGTTGATTTTTTTCTGGAAAAACTTTCAGAGCTTGAACTACTTAAAAAGGTTTTGGGAAACTGATGAAGAACCTGTTACTAAACTACATTGCCCTGATTGGTGGGTTAAGACAACGATTTTCAACCTGTGGGACCCGCCCCCTAGGGGGTCGCGAGCATATCCATAATTTTAAAAAATTGATGAATTAACTGAAAGGAAAGGACATACAGAACAAAAAAAATTTTTAGGGGTCGTAGCATATGCAAGAGATAATTTAGGGATGCACCGGATCGGGTATTTTGCCGATCGGGACCTAAATTTAACATGTATGTGCATGCCTATTTCTATACGTAAAACATTGAAAATATTGAGGCTGATTTATTTTTACTTTTTTTTTAATCTAGCTACAGCATGCGGAGTGTTAATTACCATTAATTTTACCTAAATAGAAATTACTGTTTATTTAAATATTAATTTTTAATCAGCATTAACAAAATTAAAACAATTCTACTCATTCAAATGGAGAATAGCAGCCACCTGCCAATAATAAATAAATTATTAATATATAATAATAATTAATTTTAAGTTTCTCACTCTAATTTTTTATGTAAACTGTATACTTATTTTCTGAGACTTATCCATGACAGGGAATTTGGCTGTTATTTTTGCTGTTAGAATTTGGCTGTTAATAATGTTTTCAGTTACTATTTATATTTTGTAATTTTTGAAAAGAAAATATATTTTGTTCAGAAAAAAATTATTTGTGATTAATTAACGACTTAACAATAAGGTAAGTAGGCACCAATTAAAAAAAACCTTAAAAAAATTTTCTTTATTTTTGCATATATTTGAATTTAAATTATACTAAAAATTTAAAATTTAAACATTTCCGAAAAGTTCCGAGAATTCCGGCCGGAAAGCGATCAGGTCGGAGCGGCCGGATTTAGTGGTACCACCGGAATTCCGGTGCATCCCTAGAAAGTATCATAAAAATAAATTTGAAAAATTGATCAAGTGACGGAAGGAAAGTTCATACAAAACATATAAACCTTTTTTTTAAGGTTTAGAGCCAAAAAAACATTTAATTGTATACAGGGGACGCGATACAAATTATAACAGAATTCATTATTTGTTACCCGAAAAACATCAGCTTTTTAAGAGCAAAAAAAATCGGACAAAAGCGAGTCGGACTCGCGCCCTTAAATATTCATTTCATTTTTAGTATTTGTTGCAGCAACAGAAATACATAATTTGTGAAAATTTCAACTGTCTAGCTATCTCGGTTATTGAGATACAGCCTGGTAACAGACAGACGGACGGACAGACAGACAGCGAAGTCTTAGTAATACAGGGGCGGCTAGTCAAAGGAGGCTAAGCCTCCTCAATAATATTCCGTGTATAGCTAACATATTATATCGAATAGTCAGCATTCAGTATATTCATATTAATCAAAATCATATTATTTTATGCACCTACCTTCCTTTCAACCTACATTATATAATATAATTTATTAATTAAGATAGAAGGTATTTACATTTATTGCATTTCATTCATTTCAAGATTTGTGGCAACGCTGCGGAGGCATGGAAAGGTATATTCTCAACGTTCATTATGCCTGCCACAGAAAAGCAAACAACGGTGCAAATACTCCGAATGAATACTTCATTGCAATAGAAAAGCAAAACACATGTAAATGGCAACACCGATCGAGACCCTGTCTCATACAATGTCGACTAATCACAACTATAGAATTTCGCGTGACATCGAGTGAATTCGTTGGAAATTAATTTAATCGTAGTGTGATCGTAGTTACTAATGGCCGTAAACAGCAGCGTGTTTACTTATATTGCTCGCGTATTGTTTTAAAATGAGTTTGGTTACTGAAGTTAATTTCAAAAATTTCAATGGTGACTTAGTGGAATATTTGTTATCCGATAACTTTAGTGCACTAAGTTATGAGGATAAATTTTTGATAAAAACATTGCGACCTACCCCTGAATTAAACAATTTGGTGCAGCGTAACAGAAAACAAAACCGCGGTTTCAATACAAGGAATTATGAGAGACATCCTTGCCTAACCGGATCACAGGTGAAAAATAAATTATTTTGTTGGCAGTGTTTACTTTTTACTAGTGAAAATGTCTTTGTTTGGGGCCGCTTAGGATTTGAGGATTTAATTCTATATCTAGTTGAAAGTGAGGAATTTTTCACCGATAAAGTAACTTTAAATACAGCACGTGGATTAATATCTTACTTACAAGATAAGGAATTTATATATTTTTTAAACATCTTTAAATTAATTGTTGAACAAACAGAAATAGTTTTTCAAATCTTACAGCACAAGTTTTCAGATGTAATTTACTCACGAAATCGGCTCAAGTTTCTTTTGGAAAAAATTTCAGAATTTCGTGCAGAAGTTTATTTTAAAAAACTATTTTCTGTATTTCAAACTACTGATGATACGACTCAATTTAGCCCAAAACGAAAGAAATTCAGTTATGGAACTTCACTATAAGCAAATATTTTATGAAATTTTGGATACTATTAGGGGTCAAATAGAAATAAGGTTCTCTGATATGAAAGAACTGCATTTCTTCGACTGGTGTAATTCTCCAGAATTTTTTTTTATTATTTAATTTGAATTACAAATATAAATACTTTTCATCAAAACATATGCAGACAATTATAAATTTCTGTAAATAGTTATGAACCTCAAAAAAGCTCGAAAAAAATAGTCGCTATATAAGATTCAGTAAAAATACCTAGAAAAATACTGACGAAACGGTAAGTATAATAAAATAAGAAGAATTGAGTATATGGAAGAAAATATTGAAACAAATGGATGGTAAATTTTCAGACTCGTATTTCAAATCGAGATTGGAAAAGATGTATACTTTCAACTAAATTTCATATATTCCATCCAGTTAAAAATTGTAACCTTAGTAATTTCCTGACGTATCAATAACCCGAGGAATTTGATACCAGATTATTAATAAAGGAATAATTGCTCAATTTGATATTAATCAAAGGAATGGTAAAGTCGTGATCTGTTTGCAAACTGAATGATAGTTTCTCCATTTCACTTGCATCTTTCTTATTGAAAGAAACTTTTATAATTCCATACAACAAAAACACACACACACACACACACAAATACTTCAGTAGTTTAATTTTAAATTAATGATCTACAATAAATACAATAAAATAAGTAAACTAAATACATTAAAACACGTTAAAATATGATATTCTACAGTTGAAATCTAAGTAAAATTAAATAATATCTCACCTTTCTTCTTGAGGGAACGCTAATATGTAAATAATATTAAATAAAAAATATTATTGACATGAGCGCTCCTTCAAGACAGAAAGGTGAGATATTATTCTATTTTACTTAGATTTCAACTGTAAGATATCATATTTTAACGTGTTTTACTGTATTTAGTTTACTTATTTTATTGTATTTATTGTAGATCATTGATTAGGTATAACTTAAACTACTGAAGAAAGAGGTAAAGAATACTCCGAAACGTATACTTACATGGGGAGGGTGGGGGGGGGGGGGGTTGGGGTATAGGATGAGTGGGGGGGGCCGGGGGTTTAGCGGCGTAGGAGTGGAGGGGGGGGGGGGTTTGAGGGGGGTTTAAGGCAGACATTGTTTCGTTGACTGCTTGAGTTATTAAATTTGGGTTCATCTCTAGATATCGCTTAACAATATTTTTAACTTCTTGAGTTGGCGTGGAAGGAAATAAGTTGATAACGTCAAATGAAATTAATTTAGCATTTAAAGGAATTTTGATATTCTTAAGATGATTAACTAACTGAATAGAATTTTTAATGCTATACTCCGGATTGAATTGAATTAAGGTGGGTAATTTCTTATTCAAATACTGACATAATTTATACGCAGGAGCGTTAATATAAGATACTATTGGACGCATCGGGCTTATTTATTTCTCAGATGGTTGAGCGGATTGATCGAATGACAATTTAAAGAAGCATAATTAGAGATCGAAGTTGTAACAAATTCTTTCCAATGGACTATTTACGATTCTGCAGTTTTCTGGTTGACTTCAAGTACCATTACATGTGAGATAAACAATAGGGGAGACCGGGTACAAAAGTAACGGCGGGTCGAAAGTAACAAATGCTCTGTAGGTTTAAAGAATTGTCAAAACACCACTTCTGCTGACAGGTGATAGCCAGTGGCGCCACCTTCAGTTGCATTCAATCGCCGCTCGCGCCACGCACTGTTACATCGTGTGAGAGGACGCTACATGATTTCACATATCAAAAGTGAATTTTTTGACGTTTACTTATTTAATGTTTATATAGTATTAAAGGGATGATATTAAGCTGAATATTTGCATATTGATACTCGATTAGATTGATTTTACAGTTCTTAAATTCGTTTTTGTCTAACATGTTCCGTTTCAAGGTTATCTTTCATGTTCTAACAAAAATGCCGTAAGGTACAAAAGTAACGCAGCCCTATGGGTACATAAGTAACATGTTACTTTTGTCCCCGTATCGATTTAATCTAAGTAAACTTTTTATGTATGTGTGTTTATTTCAACAAAATGCTGCGACAACGCATAATAACCACCGCACGAATAACAACTAACATGGAAGTCTATCGAAAAGCGGCTGAAGAGCATTTTAATCATGGAGAAAAAATTAGAGCTATAGCAAAAAAATTGAATGTCTGCCATGTTACATTGCATAGATATATAAAAAAATTTAAGCTAGAAATTCTAGCGCAGTTGTAGACAAGGAAAATAAATTTGACGACGAAGATTGATTCTACCTCGTTTGTTTAGAAAATTTTAGGAATAGTCGACTGAATGAGCAAAGTTTACATTGTTTCGAATGCAAAATGTGGTCTCATAGGTACTGAATGCGTCAATGAATTATGTGTGCCATAATTGCGAATCTGAATAGAGAAGACTGACACTGAATTTTCCAATAAATATTTGTTTGATTAAATATGTCATATCATATTCATTACAAACCGTTTTGCCTTGTTACTTTCGACCCACAACGTGTTACTTTCAGCCCGCCAACGTGGTCGAAAGTAACAAATGACAAATTTTTTTAAAGTTTCTGTAATTCATGCAAAAAACACAATAATGAGGTAAATTAAGATGTTAATGTATAGAACATAAACGGAATTTATGTATGGCTATATCAATTTTACCGAAATAATAACACCTAACGAGAAACCAAGGCGAAAGTACAAAATGTTACTTTTGTACCCGGTCTCCCCTACCTAAAAATTAGCAGTCGAAAAAACTATATCTGATGTATTTCATCAAGTTGTGGAATTCGCTAATCCTTATCCATATCTAGAACAATTTCGATAAATTCCTATCAATTCAATATTACACAAACTAATAACTTGTTCAAAATGAATGATACAGCATTTGAATCGAGGAGACCGATATTTGGTTACAATAAATAAACATCCTAATAAATAAAATTATATTAAATTCTCGTGAATTTGAAATTAATTACAACCTTCAAACTTGCAATTATTCCCGCTTTAAATATATTTCTTTAAATTTTAACCTGTTGTGAAAGATTTATAATAGTTATACATAATGTTCCAAATTAGAGCTTCAACGAAAATCATTTTGAGGTACATTCTATCTCTATCTTTCAATTCCTCCAAATCTTGCCAATAATAACCTGAATTCTTAGGTGGGTACCTGGTTGAAAGATTTTCTAAAGTAGAAATGAGCGAATTGCTACTGAAAACTTGATAGTAAAAAATATTAAGTTCGAAATCTCAATTTACTTTAGTTATTTAAATATAATCTTATGTCTTCTATGCGTTGATTGGCCATCCCTTCTCACTCGAATTTTCTATGGTCTTTAAATTTTAACATAGTGAAAAGATATATTCCTCAAACACCTATTCGCAAGAGTGAATATTCAATTATAGAAGCCGGATACACCTCTAGTATGTCAGTATAAATTATAGCAATTTATTATACACTGTAAACGTTCCTCCGGGCATGGATCCGTAGGGTTAAGTTCCTACTATTTTACAATCAAATCATGAAAAACATACTAGTCGACCATGGTCGATTTCATACATTACATAAAGTGAACAAGGAAAATTCTTTAATAATTTTAAAAAATTATCAAACAACTTTCCAAGGAAGCTGGTTATACGTATTCAGCAACGCAAAATCTGCATTCACAATCGAACGGTGAATTATAGAAACTGTCAAGTCACCCCGACTCAAAATCTGCATACAGCTGTTTCGATCTTATTAGATCTCATCAGTGCAGCTTATTTGACCCGGAGTGAATTAACAAATTTCTAATTGTTCCCCAATACAAATAGTGGTCAGTAACACTGGATAGATAACAATCCAGAGCGCCATCCCACCAAAGATATTGGGAAACAACAATTCACCGCTTAGACTGAAAATGCAGAAATTCGTCGCTAAACACGTACCTCCTGATATGAAGATATCTACTCTACAACAGTGGTGTATATGATTCCAAGGCACACTAACATAGTGATTTAAAACCTTTGGATATACTCACGAGAGCGCGCTCCGAATATTCTTGTCGCTTAATACGCAAAATATAACAATCAAATCATGAAAAACATACTAGTCGACCATGGTCGATTTCATACATTACATAAAGTGAACAAGGAAAATTCTTTAATAATTTTAAAAAATTATCAAACAACTTTCCAAGGAAGCTGGTTATACGTATTCAGCAACGCAAAATCTGCATTCACAATCGAACGGTGAATTATAGAAACTGTCAAGTCCACCCCGACTCAAAATCTGCATACAGCTGTTTCGATCTTATTAGATCTCATCAGTGCAGCTTATTTGACCCGGAGTGAATTAACAAATTTCTAATTGTTCCCCAATACAAATAGTGGTCAGTAACAATGGATAGATAACAATCCAGAGCGCCATCCCACCAAAGATATTGGGAAACAACAATTCACCGCTTAGACTGAAAATGCAGAAATTCGTCGCTAAACACGTACCTCCTGATATGAAGATATCTACTCTACAACAGTGGTGTATATGATTGTTGTAGAGTAGATATCTTCATATCAGGAGTTACGTGTTTAGCGACGAATTTCTGCATTTTCAGTCTAAGCGGTGAATTGTTGTTTCCCAATATCTTTGGTGGGATGGCGCTCTGGATTGTTATCTATCCATTGTTACTGACCACTATTTGTATTGGGGAACAATTAGAAATTTGTTAATTCACTCCGGGTCAAATAAGCTGCACTGATGAGATCTAATAAGATCGAAACAGCTGTATGCAGATTTTGAGTCGGGGTGACTTGACAGTTTCTATAATTCACCGTTCGATTGTGAATGCAGATTTTGCGTTGCTGAATACGTATAACCAGCTTCCTTGGAAAGTTGTTTGATAATTTTTTTAAATTATTAAAGAATTTTCCTTGTTCACTTTATGTAATCCTACTATTTTACTTATAATTACGGAAGTGAAAAGAGAAACACGACTTGGAGGATTAAAAATGTTTATTATGTTTATGTTGAACACTGGTATAACAGAGTGAGGCATGATTCTTCTTTGGTTGTCTACGTAAAGTCGACAACCATAGACAACTTCGCATACCATATTTTTATGATAGGTAGGCAAATGTACGATGTTCATGGTATAATTATTCAATACTTCATGAGAACTACCGTGACTTGACATTTTGCTACAGATTTAATTAGCACATTCCCTGTCATATCTTCATACACTTGTATGAGTTCTTTTAGGTTGTGTTTTCTTTATATCTGTCAAATTTGAATGTTCAGGACTGATTAGGGTTGCCATCCGTCCGGGTTTCCCCGGATTTGTCCTAGTTTAGGGGTCGTCGGACGGGGCTTTCAAAATATGTCCGGGTAAAACCCGGACAAATTTTGTGTCCGGGGAATCCCGATTGATTTTAAGATGAGCAATATATTAAATCAAATCATAGTCAAAAATTAATTTATAATCGTAAGCAAGCTAAATCCAGAGAGAAGCTTGCTAAATACACATACCGTTTCTCCTCTGACCAAAATAAAGAATAATTTTAAAGATTCGAGTTGCTCCCTCTTAAAAATTCCTGATGGAAAAGAAAGACATATTGGCAGAATTTGGCAAGTCTGCAAAATATCAAGTTAAGTTAAATTAGTAAAAAGAACTTGACCTCGTTAAAATTAAAACTTGTTACTTTCTTTTAATTTATAGTTACATACTACTAAATTGGAATTATCAAACATATGTGTCACTAGGGTGAGTTTAAAAGTTAATAATTTATCCTTTGGCGTTAGCGCTATATATAGGTCTCCTCAAACCTCTGTCCACGCATTTATCCTCGACCTTGAGAGTTTTATAATTAACTATCTAGATAAAAATATTGAAATAATAATAGGAGACATGAATATTGACCTTCTAGATGTAGCCAATAACATTACAAATGATTATCTGGCAACCCTACACTCAAATGGATTTTTGTCTCATATCAATACTGTTACAAGACCACAAAGTCAGTCATGTCTAGATCATATTTTCTTAAGAAATAATATAAAAACTGAAAAAATACTTACAAGCGCATATGTAATCAGTTATGACATAACAGATCATAACCCTATTATGATAAACATCTCACATCCATCAAAAAAAAATACACCATCCTGTGATACATATAACACAGTGATTAAAACTGACACTGATGCATTAATAAGGCAATTTGAAGTGGAAACTTGGGAAAGCGTATGTAGTGAAAATAATCCAGAAATAGCAACACAAAATTTTTATGAGAAATTCCAATCCTACGTCAAAACTAGTCAAACAACAGAAAATATTAAGATCAAAGTTCACAAAAAAATTAAACCATGGATAACAAATGGCTTAATTAATTCTATAAAAACTAGAGACAAACTAAAAAAACAACTGCAAAAAAATTACACAACGGAAAGAGCAAATTACTATAAAACGTTTAGAAACAACTTAAATAAAATAATATCCAAAACCAGAAACAACTACTATAGAAATGAAATAAACAAAAATAAGAATAACCTAAAAAAAACATATAAAATAATTTCAGAAGCAACCAATGAAAGATCTAAAAAGGGTAATAATCTTAAAATTGTTAACAGTCATCTTGAAGAATTTCAAAATGACAAAGAAATGGCAACCTACTGTAATGCCTATTTTTCTTCCATTGGTATCGAAATGCATGAAAATATTCCCCATTGTAACACAGTGTTTCCCGTAAACCCAATAAATAAATCAATGTTTCTAAAACCAGTTTCGGAAAATGACATCATCAAATATATAAATAGTCTAAAAAATAATAGCGCTCCTGGATTCGACGGAATAACTGCTAAATATCTGAAACTATTACATCCCTATTTACTGAAACCCATAAAACATATTATAACTCTTATATTTAATTCTGGAATTGTACCAGATGAATTTAAAACCACTGTAATAACACCTATCTATAAGGCTGGAAATCCTAATCTAATAACTAATTACAGACCAATCAGTTTAATTAGCAATTTAGCGAAAATATTTGAGAAATGTTTAAAGGAAAGATTAATGGACTACTTGATAACCAATAACCTACTCCCTAAACATCAATATGGATTTACCGAGGGCCTAAACTCAAGTGATGCCATGCATGAATTAACATCACATGTTGCTGATGAAATGAATAAGAATAATAAATGTATAGCAGTATTCCTGGACCTAGCAAAGGCCTTCGACACGGTACCCCATCGAAAACTCCTTGATGTCCTAGAACAAAATGGAGTGAGAGGTCTTGTGCTGAGGGTCTTTGAAAACTATCTAACGAACAGAAAGCAAAAAGTCAAAATTAGAGAAACTGTTAGTCCTTCTGAAAATGTACGGATTGGTATACCTCAAGGAACAGTTCTGGGTCCAATACTATTTAACCTATATATTAAAAGCTTAACTGAAATAGATATTCAAGGTAAAGTAATATCATATGCAGATGACACCGTACTTGTCTTTAGTGGTATAAATTGGGAAGCCGTGAAGATACGAGCCGTTGCAGGAATTAAACACGTCAAAAATTGGTTAGATGCCTTTAAACTATCACTAAATGTTAAAAAAACAAATTATATTGCATTTTCCAAAACATCTGCTGATCGTCCCCAATTTAAGAAATTAATATATGATAACCTAAACTCCGAAATACAAGAAACTAAAACCTCTAAATATTTAGGTATTATCATCGATCAAAATTTAAAATGGGACTTCCACATAACCTACGTAACAAAAAAACTTAGATACTTAGTTTACAAGTTCTATCTTGTGAAACAATTTCTTAGCTTAGACCTCTTAATAACACTGTACTTCAACTTAGTGGAATCTATATTACGTTATGGAATCCTGGTATGGGGAGGCTTATATGAAGTGGCTCTGAGGCCATTAAATGTTATTCAGAATAGAATTTTAAAAATTATTTTTAAGAAAAGTCGAAGGTACTCTACTCTGCTATTATATAATGAAAAAATTCAAAATATTAGATGCATATACATTCATACCATATGTTGTTATATACACAAACACGAACATTCAAAAAATTATATTAATGATTGTCATATCACTAGAAATGTATCTAACAAATGTATTGAAGTTCCAAAACCAAATAGTGAATTCTTCAAAAATTGCTCTAACTACCTGGGCCCAAAATGTTACAATAACTTACCAATTGAGGTAAAAATGCTGCATAAACCTCACAAATTCAATAAAACTGCCTCAATGTATATTTATCAAAATTCTAGAAATTTCTACAGATATTTTCTGGAATAATATATTTTTCTCACATTAGTTCCCAAGTTTAACGTTTAAGTTTTTTCAGTGTGTTGTATGTAATTCTATCTCTCTTCAGACTTATTGCTTATAACTCTATCTCCTTTTAGACCTCTAAGACCTATTCAAATGGCACATACAGGTTTCCCTAACCTAGGTGCCAAATAAAAGCCATTGAATTTTTATCAAGTGTCTATGAATCTAGCATTCTTTTATGTTTTTAAATTTTCTTTGTAATTAAAATTCTATCTAATAGTAATAGTAATGTATAACTAGTATACGAATACATGTAAAGAATGTAATTTAAACAATGTAAACAATGTAATCAATTAAACAATTAAATATAATTTAGGCTTTTGGTTGCGTATCCTATCAAACCGAACTAGATATACCTATCCTATAATTTGTTGTTACAATGTTGAATGTAGGCTATTTGATCGATATTGATCTACCAAAAATTATCATTATAAGTTGTTTTTTATTTGATGATACCAAAATAAAGAGTTTCTGATTATTTTTGTTTCCACATTATTTCAAAAAGAGAAAACTGTGTTATATTAGTAGATATTTTATTTTATTTTTTTTTGTTTTTTTTTATATCTCAAACAAGCGGTTTGAAGTTTGAATGAATGAAAAAGATAAAATAATCGATGTTTTATTTCATTCGAAAAAAGTATATTATACGGGGTGTCCGTGAAAGAACTAAATTCCACCCAAATGTCCGGGGTTTTTAAATCTTCTGTCCGGCGTCGGCAATTCAGGTGATGGCAAACCTAGGACTGATTCAACTATTAATTTTGATACTTGAGGAAGAACATTCAATTTCGACTTTAATAGATGCAAATCTTTGGAAATCTAGATTTTTCTCCGATTAAGAGATTATGGAAGGAAAGAGGAAAACGTAAATAATATTATACAAAAAAATTAAAGGCAGAAAAGACACATTTCGATAAATACTATATTTCTGAGCATGGTCAAGATAACACTGATAACGGCCACTCGTGTATTTTTCAGATTTTGTTGAGCTATATTTATTCATGTATTTTGTGGCATTCATAATATATACCTATGCATAATTTTCGATATTTATTGTTCTATTTTAATTTTACAATTTTCTTTTTTGTTACAAATTTTGTAAGACAACAATGAACGAATCATTACATCCCATCTACCACTTTTTAGAATTATTGTGTCTTATAAGGGAATTATATATTAGATTGAAAAGTAACGTCTAATTTTAAGTTCTTAACCATTACATCATTATGGAACAGGCGATACACAAAAACCTAATTAAATGGCGCCATAAAACTGAGACTGATAAACGTCTCACACAGGGAAGAAAATTCGCAATTTGACGATAAAGTTGTTTATCATCGTCTTTCATATCCGCGTTCTAAATCTAGCCAACATAGAATGCAACACATATTGCCCAATTTGCGATCCAGATCCTTAAAATTACGATGCGATACAGTGTTTATAAATATCCATCCGGAAAATAGGAGGATCGATGTAGCTTTTCTTTTACATCTGATTTAACGCAGTTAGAGATACAGAAGGTATAGTCCACTAAATAACAAATTGAGAAATATATAGCCCTGTTTTTTCATTTGTTCCTAATAATGTGCCAGCATTTCCTTCAGATTAGGATAGGTTATTCTAAAAAAAAAAGTTTAAGATTATACTGGTTTAAACCACTTCTTTCGCGAACCAATATCAATGTAGCGTTAAGAACCGGTTAGTAATATTAGAAAAAATATTATAAATAATCCATAAAAACAAAATGTTCGGAGTGGGTATATAACACTAGTTGGTTTTAGTTTTTTGGTTTTTAACCGTAAGTCTCATTATATGATATTAGCGATATTGATGAACTATTTATTTTATTGAAATTCATTTCAAATAAACAAAAAATATAGAGTTTGTCTTCAAATTCCAAGCACATTAGAGAGCGGTTTCTGAAGTAAGCACTCCACAAATTTACATTTTTAATGAAGGTTTCCTCTGCTCTGGGAGATTTATATCACTGCACAGTAAAAGCTATAAATAACATAACATGGATGAAACTATCAGGTCTTTCACTAAGTTAAGCATAAAGGCAATAATTATTAATTTAATTAGCCGATACTTGGTGAAAATCCTTCGTAATAATCAAACAAACAATTATATTTGACCTTCACTTAATTTAGATAAAATTCACAAGTGAATATTTATTTACTTGTTAAAAAAATAAGCTAACTTCATGGCTTTTTTTGTGTCTTCTATTCTTTTTCACCCTCAAGTCATTCCTCCTCTAAGCGACTACTTGCATTGCTAATAATAGCCAAAGCAGAACCCAATTTCTTTGCCGAATAAACTTTCAACTATCTTGGCATATTATGAAAAAATTTGTAAGAGCAGTAATTGGATAATTTCACATAATTCTTCATAAAAGTCTCTAAAGCTTGATAGGTAAGGTGACCTTCTTCTTCTTCAAGTGCCTTACCCGGTTTCAGGTGCAGGCGACCTCTATACAACTATTCGTGTTGTGCGTGATATAGTGATACACGAATAGAAGGGACCTACAGTTTTACGACGGTTCCGAACGTCTTTACAGAGAGGCTTTACAAGGCAGAATACTTCTCGGTGGTTTGCATTGCCTTCCGAGAGGTGGCTCTGCATTCATTCGTTGGTTCGGCCGGGACTCGATCCGCCGACCTTCTGTTCAGTAGTCCAACGCACTTACCACTGAGCTACGGATTCAGGTGACCAGACATCCCATTTCAAAACCAAGCTAGTTAGTCGAGTACTTAGGTACGCTGGCTAGTATTTTGAAGATCTCTGCTTCAAACCCCGAGGCCGACTGGTCTGCCATGAGTTTTTTTTCAGAGGTTTCCTCATGGTAATGTAAGTCACTGCTTGCAAACTTACAAGGCGAATGCTGGGCCAGTATTATTCCTCTGAACCCTACCCACACTTCCTATGTTCCATAAATATCCCGTCTCACCTATCCTTAATGCACTTGTACATAAAAGTGTATCCTCTGATCTGGCTGAAGGAGTTAATCCCCAACTCAAGCTGCCCGCCTCCCTGACACATACTTCAGGGAGGGATGAAACACGTGTGTTTCCTTCCTTCCCGTTTCAAATGGGACAGTCACGTTTTTGAGACGGAGCAGTTTCATTTTTGGAAGCAACGCCCCATTATCCCCAACAACCCTCTCGGGACGACCATCTGCTACGTTTTGAAAGGAACTGTCTCGTTTTTCAGAGAAACGTACCATTTTCCCGACCAATCTCTTCGAAACGCATATTTGTCCCATGTTAACAGTATTTGTCACTGATATGCTCTTTTATTAATTGGTTTTCATTTTGAAATACTTTAAGATTGATCTTAAATTTTCAACTCATGTTTTTTCGCCTGTATGTAATTTATCACATGCGTCTCGCTTTGATGTTCTCAAAATCTAGTAACTTTATTCAGGATATTTATTTTTCGATATACTAATGCTGTTGTACTCTATTGAATGCTCTACAACAGCGATGCACACACCGTGGCCCGCGTGCCGCTTGCGGCCCACCGTCGATATGTCTGCGGCCCGCGAACGAATTTTAAAAATTTTTCGAAAAACTTAAAAAGTATTTTCAAGCTCCTACAATTTTCTTGTTCATGTTTTCATGTTTACTACATAGGACAGGTATTCTACTCGCCGGCCCAAGCATAATGTTACTCGAGACTAGAAATCTGTCGAATCAACTAGATTACTCGAAGGTTCACGAAAGACATCGGTATTATCCCGACCAATGTGGGAGCTTCCCGCTGTTTAGTAATTCGTATACGTAAATACGACGCATCCCCCGACGCAAAAAACTGGAGAAATTCAAGAAAACGGACATCAATTTCGCTTATATTGAAAAATTGATATTTTGATACAAGGTTTTCAAGGTCGTTTTTTAGACTTCAAAAAAGTCAAACCTCTATTGGACATTTTCAGCAATCCTTTCAACTTTCCACCCGAATATGCGACGGAATCAATGCAACTCGAACTAATAGACATGCAAAATGATGATAATTTACGAAACAAGTTTAATGAAGGTAATTTACTCAACTTCTACCGATGCGTTGATAAAAACGCTTATAAAGAGTTGCGAATGAACGCATTGAGATGCTCCAGTTTTTTTTTTGTATCAACGTATATTTGTGAAGAAACGTTTTCAGTGATGAAACAACAAAACCAAAAATCGAAACCGTCTGGCAAATGAAAATTTGGAAGCAATTTTACTTGTGGCGACAAGTAATGTGAAGCCAAATATAAAAAAAACTTGTTATTTCAATGCAGTGTCATGCATATAAATAATGTAACATGAAATTATACACTATAATGATTAGATCACATTACGATTACATAATTACAACAAACATTTTCGATTGTTCTTTTATTTTTATCATTATAAGTCATACTATATAAAAATAAAAAGTTTTGTGTTAATAAGTATTGTTTGTAGTGGCCCGTCATTGACTTATAATTTTCCCGAGTGGCCCCTGTTCCCTATAAGTCTGTTCATCCCTGCTCTACAAGCACTATTTTAATGTAAACAGAAGGGAGGTTACGAAAAAGTCTTCATCCTCATAATTGACTACAAGATTCTTAAACTTATTCATGAAACCCATATAAAATAATTTTCGTCAGTTTGCCGGTATAAATGAATTTGTGTTGAACATTACACTACATAAATATCATCAACAAAACGAGTTGCACCTATAGATTTAAGAACTCAAAGGATAGTGATATTTTATCGTTTATACAATCAATAATTCAATTTCAACAAAATCAGGAAACGATGAAGAAACAGTAATTTAATTTTAATGTAGGTATTGAATGTCGTAAAGAAATCAACACACCTACTACCTGAAGGCAAGAGGACAAGATTTTTAGAACTAGAGAAGTAGATAGCCACAGGATCCATATTTTAATATATTCGTTATGCACTTTCACCATATTAAAACATAATCATATATTATGATCAAGAAATTCAAGTTCAAGAGTATGCATCATATTGATTCTACGCTTCATTCACTCCTACAAAGCTCCCTCTATTGATAGAAATCGAGGCAACTGGAGGAAACCTGTATTGTTCAACAAAATTTAATTTTTCAAAAATTCGAAATACAGGAGGGTGTATGAAAAACGAATATCTTATAGATCTGAAACTAGTCTTCACTTTTTTTCATATAATATAACTGATTAGGGGGCATCCATTAATAACGTGAGATAATTTTGGCGATTTTTTGTCTGTCCAATATAGAAAGCAGGACATTCGTCGCAAAATATTTTGTAAATACCACTGTTTTCTCCGATGTTGGATTTTTCTTTATTATTGACTTCAAGTTTCTTTTATTTGTACAAATTGTTTTAACGTTATTTTTTGATAGGGGGGCGTTCAAGTATTACGTAACGCAATTTTTGAAGATTTTTGACCCTCCCTCCCCCCTATGTAACGCGTCGTAACGTTTTCATGAACCCTCCCTCCCCCTCCCTAAACGTTACTAACACCCAAGTGACCATTTTTACCTAAAAGTCACAAATATGTTGCGCAAAATACCTGAAAGTCGCTAAAATACCTATTTTATTGTTTAAATCGCGTTTTCCTTAATAATAAACAAAACAAGAGATTTCTCACTCGCAATACATGCGTATATTGTTTATTTTATTGTTATTTAATAAATAATCATACATAATGTAAAATATTGAAATGGGCTCAAATTTGTCCTAATAAACTTATATTACTAATCTTACATTTAATTATGCCGTTTTCCTGACTTGGCCCTGTCCTTATAGACATTTTTAGCTTCATCCACCATTATTTTTCTCATGCATTATTCGATTTTAACTTATTAACAGGTTTTCACTTTGGGAACCTGCTTATTAAAATGGGTACGATTAGGAAAGTTGGACCTAGGACCCCAAGTTAGTTTTTCATTTCATGACTTTTTATGATATATATATATATATATATATATATATATATATATATATATATATATATATATATATATATATATATATATATATATATATATATATATATATAGAGTAAATTGGGTGAATATGCCTCGCTGGGTAATACGCCGCAGTTTGATATTTTAGTTCCAAATCAACATTTGGCAATAATATTCCTTCAGCCATATTAGTGTCAGATAGGAAACACGCCTGAATCATTCACAAATGCAATATATCAGTTTGTTAGTGAATAACGTCAATATAAAGGTAACCACCGTGTGAAATATTTTCTAATGTTGAGTTATATATAGTCGTGAAGGAAGTTCTGAATAGATTTAGATAATTTTGATAGTAGTATGCTGAAGATTGATTCATAACCTTACTTTTCTTTGGCTGAACACTCTGTTATAGATATAATAAATATGTGTTTTCATTTTATTTGTCATAAGATGCAATATGGGGTATTATGCCTCATCATTTTTTTTCTGATTAATCAGAATATTGTGGACAATCCCGTGGATACTATTTTGATCAAAAATCTCCAAAATGTGATTGGCTGCAATGTGTGAAATGTAATCATTGGGTTTACGAGATATGTACTCCATCAAACATATATTGTGCAGATTGTGTTCCAGATCAAGTACTAAGTACTTCTATAGCTCTGAAGACATAAGATATAATAATATTTATATGTTATGTTGTAAGAAAGAAAGTTTTAGTAAAATTTCGTATAATAGTTTATTTCCTAAGAGAATAGCATGTTGCCATAATACCTATCGTATGATGCCATATTACCCATGATATGGGGTAATATGGCAACTGTCTATCTTTGTGCATTTTTACTTACAATCTCTTGTTGTGTGGGAATATGGCGACGAATTACTCTGATGAATACATATATTGTGTAAGCTCTAACGTGCAGCCATCGTCTTTCATCTAGGCGCGTTGGTTATTAGAATGTGAGCGTTAGAATTTTATGTTGCCATATTACCCCACATTACTCTATATATATATATATATATATATATATATATATATATATATATATATATATATATATATATATATATATATATATATATATATATATATATATATATATATATATATATATATGTATATAATATATATATATATATATATATATATATATATATATATATATATATATATATATATATATATGTAGTAACCTCACAAGAAGTAGTGAAAACTTGCATGATCCTTTGTTTAGCTGACTAGGTACCGAGAGCTTGCTTGGGTCTAGAGGATTTGGCATCGGCAGGGTAGCGGCAGGAAAGTATTATTTGGAAAGTATGATTTCAATGCACTCCTCAAGATTGAACAGCAGGATTCGAAAGCGCATTTAATTACTTGCAAAAAATATTGCGAGTCACGGACGTGGGCGCTATACCATTTTAGGTGTTTCTTTAGCCGTTTTTAAAATTTCGTTGGCAGTTTTTGGCACAGTAGGCACACAAGTCAGCATGAGAGCTTTTATAGGGCAAAAACAGCTGATGATGCCAATCTCCCTCTTTTGAGAACATTACAGTATGAACTCACTTCTACAACACTGACTACAGCAATGTGCTTCTGTACCTACGTGTTTAAAACACTAAACGAAAACAGACAACGGGAAAAAAAATTACGACGAATACAGTCGAGGTATTCCCCATAAAACATGAACGGATAGGGTTGCCAACTTGGGAGAACATAATAAAACTGACGTACAATACAATCGAGGGATTCCCCGTAAAACATGAACGAAAAGGGTTCCCAACTTGAGTGATTTAAGTTCCCTTTTTTATTTCAATAAGAAAACAATGTTACGTAACGCGAAGCCCCCCTCCCGCCCATGTAACGCATCGTAACGTTTTGCAAGACCCCCCACCCCCCAAACTGCGTTACGTAATACTTGAACGCTCCCTAGTCTGTTACAAATTTTGCTACTCAAATTAGGCACATAATTCATTGGGAAGTATTTTTGTTCTTCATTAATAGTTTGCGTGGGGTATATTGAATGCAACAGATACTTTATTCGTTTTTTCCCAATGAGCTTGTCGATAAGACTTACATTGTAACCGTTATTGATGACTAATAATTTAATTGTATTAACTTCAGTTTGAAAATTTGTTTCCGATAATGGAATCGTGAACAACCTGTGTATGAACGAATGAAAAGCACTGAGTTTTATTTTAATGTGTTGGTTACTGTCGCTGTGAATTAAAGTATCTCTGAAGGTTGGTTTTCTATAAATGTTGAAAGTAAGTTACTGCGAAATACAGTATCTAAATATTTTTATATTGTGAAACATAAGCCAAGTGTTTTTATTTTAAAGTTTATACTTTATTCAATAAAACAATGGTTGTAATAAGTCACAGTTTTTTTTCAGTGAAAATTATTAGTGCATCGTATGTTTATTACAAAAGGTTATGGCATTATTTTTTCATGAATAGTATTCACATCGTACCGTATATGAAGAAGAAATATTTACTGTTATACTATTAATAAATATTTATCAATAGTTAACGAATAATGTTAGAAAAATACTTTTTCATATTTAATAAATGAATAAATTGTTTCCAACCAAATGAATTTATTTATAGTTGATAATTTCTTTCATCAATGCATAATTAAACCGCGATGAATACTTTTATGAATGATTTAGCTATATTTTAGTGGAGAAATATTTTTTACTTAACCCTTTCCAGCCCAAATTATTTTTTTGTGGAAAAAATATTATGTATGGTTTGATAATGGTTTATTAGAGATACTCGAAGAAAATGAAACAAATTTCAAGATAAAAAAACACAAGGATTATCCTGCAGGATGTGGTCACTCCATATAACCAGTAGGAACATATAACCAAACAATATAACCTATTTTGCGTAATATAACATGAAACAGTTTTTCTCATGTTTTAAACACAATTCTACTTTGCACGCTGAACATTTCTTACAAATCATACAAGTCATCTGCAGGAAGATTTTCTAAATATTCAGTTATTGGGTTCCCAACCCTCCCGGATTGCCCGGATGACTCCGCTAATAATGGTCAACCTCCCGACTTCCCGGGGTGACTAATGTCCCCAGTTTATTTTAAATTATACGCAACCGCGCTCTACTAATCAAACTTCGATTTTTAATGATTATGATTTTGTGGTAAAAAAACTGTCAAATATTAGAAGCAGAGTATATATAAATTAAAAATAAATAAATGATTGACATTTTCTTCAACGCCCTCCCTACTAAACTCCTTAAAAAAATCTCCCGGGTTGGTCCTTTCGAAAATTGGCAACCCTATTCAGTAGGTAGGTACTCCAAACTTTTTTTTTTTTTTTCCTCAAGGGACCTACAGTTTAACGCCGGTGAGACCACCCCCTCCCCTACGACGTGAGATTGAGTGAGATTTTCCTCGCTCCCCCCCCTCAACACCTCGCGTAATACATGGATGCCCCCTATAAGGTATAAGGATCTATTTTGAATAGGTAACTATTTAATTGATTCTTAGGTTGATGAAAACGCTGAAACAATTTAAATGTAAACTGAACAAAGGAGGAAAAGTTACACTCAAAATTGATTTTCCACATTGAGTGCTGGTAAGAAAATCATATTTACTTACTTTAATAGAAGGCTTCTTGTTAAAAAAATATAATTTGTCTACTCTATTAGCCATATTTTATTGATGAAATAAAGAAAAACAAACAAATATTTATAACTTAAACAAATCTTGTTTATCACGCAACACTTTATTGCTTGCGAAAAATTACCCAATCATTTGCTGAAGTGATTAAACTAATTGAAAAACTATATTTTATTATGTCTCAGATTCCTCATTTGCAACAACATAGTGATATAACTAGAATAATAGTAGGTAACTACTCAAGTATATATCCTTTCATTTAAAATTAACTTTATATAAAATTATAAGAAATATTCATAAAAAATGAATAATATTCTGTAATATTGAAATGAATATTTTTGTTCATTATCATGGCAGTTATGAACAAATTTATCAAATGGTTCTCAGAGATTACGAACACTAGTGAGAAAATACTAAAGGTAATTAACTGCTAGTGAATATAACAAGCTGAGCAAGAACAACGTTATTACATAACTAGGTAATGCGACATTGACAATAAATCTCAAAATACTTATTTTATACATTTCATGTGAACATTTTCTCTTTATTATTTACTATTCAATTCCAGAGGAAATAACGTTATTTCATGTCAGTATTATCATGTCCATGTATTTTACTACAAAGTCATTTCATCGGGTATCATATTCTAATTATTACGTGTATATATATATATATATATATATATATATATATATATATATATATATGTAGGTTTACAAGGGCGCACCCAGGATTGAGTTTCGGGGGGGGGGGGCTGAATCAAAATTTACCTCCTTAAATTTAAATAGAAAACGCACATCCCGTATCCGGTAAATCATAATAGATCTTATGGTTAACCGATAGACCAGTAGGCTCATTTTATAGTAGTAGATGAGCTCATTTTACAATTATTATCTTAGTAATCTCAATTCTTTTGTTACTACAATAAATCTCGGGGGGGGCTGCAGCCCCATATCTCCCCCCTGGGTGCGCCACTATGTAGATATATATATATATATATATATATATATATATATATATATATATATATATATATATATATATATATATGTGTATATATATATATATATATATATATATATATATATATATGTGTGTATATATATATATATATATATATATATATATATATACAGAGGCGCCGACTTATAGAAAATATTGGGGGGGTCATACCGGGGGATATTTTCCAGTTTTAAATGTTTTTTAAGCATTTTAGAGTCATATGATCAACATTAGAACTCCGAAACACACTCCGAAAAACGAAACACACACGGTATTTTCGTAAAAAGCTAATTTAATTTAGAGTAATAATTATGCTTTTAGTCTATTACAGAACAGTTAAGTCTCAGGGTTCATTAAATAAAAACAATATTTCAATGTTAATGATTCAAAAATATTTGAGTATTATAAAATATGAATGAAAAAATATGTGAGTATTTGAGAATAAAAAATACAGTACTCTAGTAATATATTAATACAGTACTAAACTAGTACTAATAATTCGAAACTGAAAATTTAACATTATGTATGTACCTATTTTCATTCTCTATTTCATAAAGATTTTTAATATTGCTCTGAAGTAGTAAATGATTGAAATGAAAAATGCCAACATAAGTTTATGATTTTACTAAGCATGATATAACTAATAATTTTTTTAAATTATTGGGAGGCGGAGCCCCCCCAACTAAATTTTTGAGGGAGCTCGGGCTCCCTCAGGCCCTTAGGAGTAGGCGCCCCTATATATATATATATATATATATTATATATATATATATATATATATATATATATAGGTATATATATATATATATATATATATATATATAGGTATATATATATATATATATATATATAGGTATATATATATATATATATATATATATATATATATAATATATATATATATATATATATTTATCACAAAGGCACATCTAATACTTATTATAATCAGGCAAAACATACATCGAATATACACACACAAAAAAAGAGTAACCGTAGTTAGATACAATCGTGAATTGCCGAAGACTATCAAAACATAACAGGAGCTTCTTCAGATCTTGAGTCATCATATGTTCCGGTAAAAAAATGAACCAGCTTATCAAACTCGATATCAATGTAATGTAAGATTTAACAAATATTAGATTCTTACCTTGGACATCTTAGCACCAATAAAGTCTTTGACAGTGCAAAACAGCAACATTCACGTTAAAAAATTCACATAACTAGTAAATTCGTAATCACTCCTTAAGACCATCACTATCACCGCGGGACGTTAGAATCCACGATCAATAAAAGCATTGGCATGCAAAAGTCGGTGGCCTCCCGCGCATCGATAAAACGTACGACACCGTCTCCGAGAATGCGCGAAATTTACTAGGTGGACCGCTGGAAATAGAGCACAATCATTCTTGCCTGGAAATGGGAATTATTTTATCACTCTTATTTTCCCTAATGGTAATAAGCTATTTATTTATTTATTTATTTGAGAATACAACTAACATTCAACAATTTGTTTGTGAATGTTTTTGAAATTATGAAATTTACATTTTAATAAATTTCTAATATGATATGGCATGCTGTTGAAAGTTATCAGACTGGCATATATGACATATGAGACTCTTCCTTCGACACTTTGTTTTTGTTCTGTCTAGGTAATATGAATTTTTAGTGGTATTTTCTCCAAGAATACATACTATTGTAGTGTATCGAAGGAAAGCAGGCAGGTGCAGGAGTAGTTCTTTTTAATCCGTTTTAGACCTCCTAGACCACGATTTTCGAAAAAAAATTTATTACTGATACAGATAAGCATCTCTATGAAATATTATGTACAGGGCCGGATTAACCCTGTCCGGGCCCCTAGGCAGCAACCCTGTCCGGGACCCAGGTCTTTTCAAGTTGATAAAGGGATGTAAGTTACTTCCAGATGATCGACTCCAGGTATCCTGTTACTTCAAAGTCTTATGTGATATTTGCAAGAACATGGTTACTTTGATGCTGCAGCATCCCCTTACCTGACTCGTTCGCTTTATTGAAATCAAATCAAAATCAAATCAAATAATTTATTTCCATTATACATACATTTACAAATGTGTGGAAAGCGACAAATATATATAAATCACAATTTCAAACTAAGAAAACATTAGGAAAATACTCCTCCAGAGAATAAAACATATTCGTCAATAGATACTGCTTCAACTTCCGTTTGAAGCAAACCGTACTCCCTGCCTCCCTGATTTCATAGGGCAGGTGAGTCTTGGACCTAAACAGTTTGCGGACTTTCTGCTTATGTTGAGCCGTTGGAATGAAATGCGTATATCATTTCTGGCGCGTGTGTTCTTCTCGTGTATATTTTTGTTCTTTAGAAATTTGCCCCTATTAAGATGAACATATGTGCTCACTTCCATCAGAAATAATCCGAACAGAGGCAAAATCTCATAACGTGCAAAAAGACCCCGGCAAGAGACTGTACTGCTCATGCCCTCTAAAGATCTCACTATGCGTTTCTGACAGATGAATACGTCCGCAGCATCTGAGGAAACGCCCCAAAAGCAAATTCCGTACCTCAATCTAGAGTGAACCTCAGCATTATAAAAATTTATTAGTTGTGGCAGTGTTAAAACCGTTCTCAGATTTCTCATAAGATACGATACACCCGAAAGCCTACCACAAACATCACCACAATGCTTCTTCCAGTTTAGATTTTCATCCATCGTTATTCCCAGGAACTTGGAATGCGACACACCAGATAATCGATCTCCATCAATGATCATTTCAAATTTATCCACTTTTTTTTGTACATTTCTATACTGGACAATGTTAGTTTTGGAAACATTCAGTAATAGTCGATTTTCATTGAACTCATATTGTCTTCACACTTTTGAGTAAGTTCCTCACCAGTCCCTGGTCTCAATGAATAGGTTATAGATAAGTGATGAATGACGATCCAGGTTGCATGATGGGTTAGGAAAGAGAAATGAGACGGGACGCGGTTATTTTCAATTTAATCTTGTTAAACGCAATAAAATACAATAAACGGAAGAAAACAGTCTTGTTAAGTACAAATTGGAAAAAGTCAACTTCTAAGATATTTATTGGTTTTGTACAGTACAATAATAAATATTAACTTTACTAACTTTTTTTGAAACAAAATCGTTTAAAACATCTTGGAAGTTGACCCTTTCTAATACATTATTTTCAATGGCCATTATCGACAATGAATTCATACGGTTCTTAGACATTGTTGAACGAAGACAGTTTATTAGTTCTACTACTCGATACTAGATGGTTCTGTATGTATGAAGTATTTCATCAATTGACAGCATGCGTCGAAAGAGAGCAATAATATTGTTGAGAAATTTCATACAAAATTTCAAATAAAATTTTCATTTGATGAAATTTTTGGCAGGGGCCCCTAGGCAGTTGCCTACTCTGCCTAATGGTTAATCCGGCCCTGATTATAAAAATTTACATTTTAATGAATTTCTAATATGGTATGACATGCTATTGAAAGTTATCAGACTGGCATATATGAGACTCTTCCTTCGACACTTTGTTTTTGTTCTGTTTAGGTAATATGAATTTTTAGTGGTATTTTCTCCAAGAATACAAACTATTGCAGTGTATCTAAGGAAAGCAAGCAGGTGCGGGAATAGTTTTTTTTTAATCCGTTTTACGCCTCCTAGACCACGATTTTCGAAAAAAAATTAATTTTTCACTTGTATATTATTTGTTGATTTTACTTTAGATACGGTTGCTATAAATACACTCATTATGCCCTAGGGCCTATAGCCTAATGAGCGGGCATAATGGATCATTACTCCCGCTAATTGCAGGAGGAGAAATGAAGCAACTTCCATTGATTAAATACTTCATAATC
Organism: Cynegetis impunctata; assembly: GCA_030704885.1. Classification (NCBI taxonomy): domain Eukaryota; kingdom Metazoa; phylum Arthropoda; class Insecta; order Coleoptera; family Coccinellidae; genus Cynegetis; species Cynegetis impunctata. The sequence goes on along the minus strand of JARQZK010002234.1, from coordinate 397,682 downwards.
CTTGTCGTATACGACTCTGGATTTCTCCGGCAAAGAATTATTCGCAGCTTTGGCTGTATTTTCTATGATATTCTTGGGTATATTCATTTTCATTTCTATTATTTCTATAAGATTACACAAAGAAAGCAGCAAATACATTCACTAAATATGATGACAAAAATATTCACAAACGTGAAAATATCAACAAATGACATGCCTACTATGAGAAGGAAAATGGAAAGTATAGGAGCAATGAACCGATTTTAAAATTATAATAAAATAATTTTTTCGTGAAAAATAAAATCTTGTATGCACCACGTGCGTTACTAGATCCTGACGCCCATGACATTTGGTTAAATTTTTCCAATCTTCGCCAATTTTACATAAATATTTCTTGTTTCACAGCTTCTACATATTGAGTTAGATGTTACACGGTTGAAGTTTGGTACGTACTTTGAGATCATGTTGAAATACGATTCTTTGTGGGTTTCAACTGTTTTTCTCAGCCGCGCTGCTCTTCGCGAATTTTTTTTTAACAACATTAATTATTTCATCTTTTTAATTCGGTTTGCTATGTAAGCGTGATTTTTCAAAATATAAGTCAATACATTAGAATCGCATCTCGACGCGATTCATTTCGCGCGAAAAATACGACGTTACTGATGGAATGGAGCTCTGCTGCTTACGAATTTTTGTTTGGCTTTTTTCGCGGTTGATTATGCTTTGGACTCTTTTCAATTTAATCTGACTCTTAAGATGGTTGTTTTCTAGTTTGTATATGAGTTGACACTGCTGTAACTTGTTACTAGTTTGTCTATCTTAATGTACCTTCTGATTGTTTATTCATAATAATTTTATTATTATTTCGAATAAAGTATAAACTTCAAAATAAAACACACTTGGCTTATATTTCACTATATAAAAATATTTAGATACTGTATTTAGCAGTAACGAAAAGTCGACATGTTTCGAGTTATGAACTCATTATCAGGACTGACTACAGGAGAGTATTATATCTTATTTTATTAAACAGACAATAGCAAAGGTGATACCTGAAAATTAATTTGTTCGTTTACAAGGGGCAATTAACTATTATGGGCGGAACTTATTTCGAGAATTTCAAGAACGTCATGACGCTTTCCTTTGTTACCTGAATGTAACAATTGCGTTTTGTTGAAATCCAGGAAATGATTAAATTTTATACAATGTTCGGAGAAGCCAGTGGTATTTTTATTTTGTAAAATTGACTTTTTATGTTCTTCAACACGAATGTTTATATTCCTTCCTGTTTGTCCAATATAGAAAGCAGGACATTCGTCGCAAAATATTTTGTAAACACCACTGTTTTCTCCGATGTCAGATTTTTCTTTATTATTGACCAAGAATGACTTCAAGTTTCTTTTATTTGTACAAATTGTTTTAACGTTATTTTTCGATAGTCTGTTACAAATTTTGCTAGTCAAATTCGGCACATAATTTATTGGGAAGTATTTTTGTTCTTCATTAATAGTTTGCGTGGGGTATATTGAATGCAAATTGATTTTCAGGTATCACCTTTGCGTTTGTCTGTTTAATAAAATAAGATGTAATACTCTCCTGTAGTCAGTCTTGATAATGAGTTCATAACTCGAAACATGTCGACTATTCGTTACTGCTAAATACAGTATCTAAATATTTTTATATAGTGAAACTTAAGCCAAGTGTGTTTTATTTTAAAGTTTATATTTTATTCTTTATGATGTTGCACCAAGTGATGTGCTAGAATACAATCTCAATTGTTTATTTTTTCATTGGATAATCATGTGAAAGATTATGTAGTCGTTTTATCAGTTTATTTTGTAATCTTTATCTCTCTAGTCTATTTAGATTAAATTTTGTTGTATAAGTTGGACCAAATCGATAAATAACTGAACACCGATTGGAAATAGGCATAGTATATGTTTTAGCTTGACTTTTTTTCAAGATATGGCATTAGATGACGAAGCTTTGCCACTAATGGTGAGAGTTTATCCATAATCATGTCCACATATGCATTCACATGCATCACTCTTCTATGATTAATCCAAGTATTTTGTTTTTTTCACCTACCAATGTTGTACCATTGATAACCAGATGTGTATGGATGTTAATATTTCTGGTAGCTATATTTCTGAATAGGACGAATATTCTTTTTTCTTCATTTATTAATGGTTAGTTTATTAGAAAACTACCAATCACTGAACTGCATGTTCTCATTAACCATTTCCTCCAGGGATTATAAATTGTCTCCATTATATATAATTACTGTAATCGTCTACAAACATGATTTGGTAACATTTTCTACATATATGAGGTAAATTAGTGGTCCAAGTACTGTGCCCTGAGGAACTGCAGTTCTGATTTTTTGTTAGTTACTCTTTCTACCCACAATAACCACATGTTGTCTTCTCTCAGTTAGAAAGGACTGAAGGTCTGTAGATCCACGAAAACTCCTTTAACAACATCTCCAAGAGTTGAAATTACATTGAGAAATTACTTGGTTTTGATGGTGTCTAACTGCACTATATAAAGCTCATTATCGAAAATGAAAATTATAAAAGAAATACTGCAAACCACGAAGAGAAAAAGCAGTGTATCACAGCTACTTATCTCAGCATTGAGTGATTCACTCTGAAAGCTGGATTCAATCGAAATAGTCAATAACTCTCCGTCAAAAAAAAACTCTTAAAGTTGCATTCGTTAAAGCTGTAATTTAATTATGTTCATTTCTTGTATTTTGTTAAACCTACAAATACTTTTAATGAAAGATTTCGATTTATTCCGCACTAAAGTATGCAATCACTAAAAAACTTTTTTTTAAATTTCACATACTACTAGCACTAAACTTTATCGGTTTTGAGCTATATCTACGTTACAAAAAGGGTACAACACGAGACAAGTTACAGACATTATTTTTTGTAAATAAAACTTACCTCTACCACACACAAAAGGAATTTTTAACTTATTTAAAAAATAATTAGGGGCTCCACTTCCTTTGGCCCAGAGCGTCCACAACTCTAAATCCAACAACACTGGGTAGCATTTGAAAACGCTGTGGCGAAAGCATACCATTAATTTAATTTTTATGTGGTATTATTAAATTTAATAAAAAAGCTTTTCTATTGAATATATATATATATATATATATATATATATATATATATATATATATATATATACTATATTTTTACTTAAGTTTCATTTATTTTCAATAACAGGCGGTTTAGATGTGAAAAATTATTTTATTGAAATGATAACGATTCGGCATGAAAGTACTGACTTTTTCAAAACTCTCAAGTAGCAAAATTACTATGATATGTATTTATGGACTTTTAATTTAGAGAGTTTATTCATATTAAGGCACAATGCGAAAAAAGCATGAAAGAACAAATGAAAAATATTATCTAATTGATTCTAAAACACACATTCGAGTATATTTTATATATAAATGAAACATACTTCGTTCTTAAACTGTTCGAACAAATGGCATATATTTATGCAACTAAACAAACTTCTTCTAGTGGGCTATCAGGTACACTGGACATTTCTCATTATACCGTGGTTACCTTCGACAACACTGTAAAATCATTAACTCCTTTGCTCTATGGCATAAGCTACTTTAAAATGTTAAAATGTCAACATCGCAATCGACGCGAAGTAGACATTTCAATGGCGTCAGGAGTGTAAAGTTTATATTCATTTAATAAAATAATTTCTAAAATAAATATCACTGAAAAGAAGATCATCTTAAAATCATAAAAGAATTACAGGCTTCAGATTTAAAATAGGGTGAGTTTGTATTTTCATAGTATGATGGTGTTGAACTTAGATAAGTTGTTGTTATTATCCTGTTTCAATCGCTTGACCCATGTCTGGTTTTATTTTTATTGTATTGCAAAAAACAACACAACTTCCTCTTAGATAAATACTGGGATGCAATCTTTATGCAGTCAGTTATAGTGTTTGTTTTGATTCGAATAGGTTGAAAACTTGAACCTGTATTGTATTAGAATAGTGTTATGATGGATTATCAGTACTTCCTGACTCATTTTAACAATTTGTGAGTCATTTTGTCATATGAAATTAATCTATATGCCCTAATCAACTTTTTGAAAATAGATATTGCTGGTTTTTTCGTTTATTAGGCGCTCTTTGGTGTCATAGTTCAATTGAAATAGCTTCTTTATAGTAATTGATACATAAATTTTTACTTGAATAAATTGTCTAAATAATCCACCAGTATCATTTGGCATGAAATATGTTGTGTATTTCACTCTAGCTTATGAATAATTTCTGAAAAACTTTTTTTTCTCATATAATATTAATTATATTTTTTTTAGTGTAACCATGGATATTGATGAAGGTGAATCCACAAGTAGTGGTCCAATATCCACCTTAAACAGTCTTTTCTCTTTCACAAGTCCAGCAGTGAAGAAATTACTTGGCTGGAAGCAAGGAGATGAGGAAGAAAAGTGGGCAGAAAAAGCTGTCGATAGTTTAGTTAAAAAACTCAAAAAGAGAAAAGGTGCAATTGAAGAATTGGAGCGAGCTTTATCATGTCCAGGAACTCCCAGTAAATGTGTAACAATTCCAAGAAGTTTAGATGGAAGGCTTCAAGTTTCCCATCGAAAAGGCTTACCACATGTTATATATTGTCGAGTTTGGAGATGGCCTGATCTCCAGAGTCACCATGAATTGAAACCATTGGAGCATTGTCAGTATCCATTTACAGCTAAACAGAAGGAAGTATGTATCAATCCTTACCATTATAAAAGGGTTGAAAGTCCTGTTTTACCTCCGGTATTAGTTCCAAGACATAATGATTTCGTTCCTGGACATTCACTGCTTCCTTTTCAACAATTGGTTGAGCCAAATATGCCTCATAATGTGAGTTATACTCAGAATGGTTTTAATTCTAATCAAATGAGTCCTAGTTCACCATTATCGAATGTACCATCCCCGGGAAGTATAACATCTAACAATCCTCAATCTCCATATGCAAATTTAGCTGAAACACCTCCTCCCGCATATAGCCCAACAGATGAAAATAATACAAATCCAAATAATAATCAAAACCAAGAACAGACTCTTACAACAGATGTACAACCTGTTGCTTATCAAGAACAACCATTCTGGGCTTCTATTGCTTACTATGAATTGAATAGTAGAGTTGGTGAGGTGTTTCATTGTCATTCAACTTCAGTCATTGTGGATGGTTTCACAAATCCTAGTAATAATTCAGACAGATTTTGTCTTGGGCAGTTAAGTAATGTTAATCGTAATTCAACCATAGAGAATACAAGAAGGCATATTGGTAAAGGTGTTCACTTGTACTATGTGAATGGAGAAGTTTATGCAGAATGTCTTTCTGATTCTGCAATTTTTGTGCAATCAAGGAATTGTAACCATCACCACAATTTCCATCCATCTACAGTGTGTAAAATACCAGCTGGCTGCTCTTTAAGGATCTTCAACAACGCTGAATTTGCTCAGCTTCTATCTCAGTGCGTTAATCATGGTTTCGAGGCCGTTTATGAACTTACAAAAATGTGTACGATCAGAATGAGTTTCGTGAAAGGCTGGGGTGCAGAATACCACCGACAAGATGTAACAAGTACACCCTGTTGGATTGAAATACACCTCCATGGGCCTCTACAGTGGTTAGATAAAGTATTGACGCAAATGGGAGCTCCACATAATGCAATTAGTTCAGTGTCATAAGTATTTTGTAAGTGTTTTCCTCTTGTTTTCTTGTATAGTTTTGACTATTGAAAAATATTTGATTTTTCTTCTTATTAATCTAAAGTGGTTGACAAAATTGTTTTTTTGTTGAAAATAATTATAAAACCAACTCATTTGAAATATTTCGTAATATGTGATTTTATTTTGCAGCCAATTTCAATGAGTTCTTAATGTACTCTTTTTTCTGCATGATTTCTTAATTAAGCCTCTATTTTCCCATTGAATATGAATTAGTACTAGTAAAAAGTAATTTTGTTATACCAAAATCTGATATATATATATATATATATATATATATATATATATATATATATATATATATATATGTATATACATACATACTATATCTGTGTGTGCTCATTTAATTTTAAGTTTATCATAACTGTTTATATATTATCTGAATTTTAACTTTTTTTATTGAATAGTATTTTTTAAGAATATTGCAATATAAAATAATAACTGGTTTGGCAAACTCGTTCAAAACATCAAATTTTATTGTTAAAAAACATTGAAAATACCAGTTTCATCGGAAAATGTTTTTTAAGTATTGTGCAATATACACACGGACATATATAATTTTTACTCTTGCTGACAGTATCCCATTGTTTATTTTAATAATTATTGATATTTCCAAATGCATTATTTAATTTATCATAATTATAAGCTAATGTATTCAAGTAAATTTTTGAATTAGTAGCATTTAAATTTCACATGATGTTTGAAAATAAGAAAAATCGCATTCTTCACGGCCCAATATATGTAATAATATTTTTAAGTACTGAGTAAGTCACATAAAATTGATGACAAATATACTACGAACGTTATCATTAAAATGAAAGAAAAAAATATGTTTCATTATACAGTAATGGGGTGCTACATTTGAAATTAAAATCTGGAATTGATCATTCTTGTCCTATTGAAAAATATGAGGTGATCTCGTGTTAGACATGAATTTTATTTTTGTGTACAATAAGAACAAAGCTTATGTAAGGTGCTTTTTTTGATCTCTTTTAGAAGTTATTGTATGAATTACTCAAAGCCATATTTTCTATATAGTTGTATATTATTTGGGGGTGAGTAATATGTATATTTGTAAATATTTTCTCTTCCCAAGGTTTCAAATAATATAAGCACCTATATCCTTGTGAGAAAATGAAGTTCATATAATTTACAATTACCTACAATTAAAAAAAAAGCAATTGGGTTTTTTCAAAATTTACTTCAATTATAATGTTATTGAAATTTATTGGTGAATTATTTCGGATATATTTATATGTTGTAGTAAGATGTTACATATATTCAAGAATTTTCATATTGTTTTATATAAGGTAAGGTGGGGCAAGTGTGTAGCAATATTTGGAAAGTTCGTATATATACCATATTTTTAAACAAAGCACTAGAGTTGCAGATTTCAAATTTTGGTATAATATAGTTATGGGTATTGCCTACAAATCTTCATAATAACACTTTGATATAGACACATTTTCGCATTTATTTCTATATTATATATATTTCTATGCCCATAGTACACACATCTCCTGTGAAACGGGGAAAGTGTGTATGCAAGCCAAATGCAATGCACATATCAAGAAATGTAGAAGTCTGGGGCAAGTGTGTAAAACTGCGATATTTTATTTTCCAACTGGTGCAAAAAAAATTTTTTTATCTTACAAACTCTTCAAGTTACAAACTTTTTAACAAGAAATGGACATTAACTGAATAACTAAAAGTGAAGAAAAAACATGAATATATCCTAAAGGTAAAGTAAAATACTTGAATAAATCGAGTTATATTACTAATGAACATTATAATCTGTAAAAGAAAGTCCAAATCGATGCAGACCCTTTTTACTAACAACTAGCTTTGGAAGAACCATAATAATATTTTGAGTTCCAATGAAAGCACATTCCTCAGGATCAGCCCAGATGAAAGAATTTGTAGCAGTTGGATCTAACGAATGAACGTTTCTTAAAAATTTTAATTTTACCTCTTCGTCTTCTTTTTTTGTTGACAGTAACATGAATACTACCAATATCCAATCACTAACATCTACATCTGAATTTTCTTTGTTTAGTTCATCCATAAATGTGATCAATTCTTCCTGATCTCTAAATTCTTCGTCAATATCATCGTCACTCTGGTCTTCACAAACTTCTTCTTCATCTGATGATGTTTCTGATTCACTGACTACGTTAGAGACTTCACTTTTTTTCACTGTCTTCTTAATTGGTTTTTTCTGTAAATGTTTAATTACCTCTGGAGCAGTTATAATTTCAGCTCCACCCGCGATTTTTCTTCTAGGTTTCTTGTCTTCTTTTCTTCTGTGTTGTTTCACCATTTCCAGAAGCAGCTCTTCAAATAGTGAACTTTTCTCATGTTCACTATTAGTACACACTTGTCCAGCTGAATTAATACACACTTCCACAGAGTAGAATTTTAGTGGGACAAGTGTGTACTAGTACCAAATAATAATAAACGCTTAATCTAAAATAAAAATAACGACTGTAGGTTAAAATTGAACTGTTTCTTACCATATTTGTAGTAAAAAAACTTCAAAAAACTCACTTGGAACTATGATGTCACACGATGAGTAAACGTCTACCAACTACATGCACTGTGTATGGTGAGAGGTTATGAAATATTAGCTTTTCCCGCCAATATAGCAATTATCTTAACTTCGGCTGTAGCTTACAATGGCCTATTATGAACCTTTAGATAATGTTTTATAGATGGCCACACCAGTATGTTATCGGAATAAGAATTATTTGGCGCTTACACACTTACCCCGAAAACACACTTACCCCACTTAACCTTACATACTTTGTTACTTCAACACTAAATTTGGGGATTTTTAGTTTAAATACAATGATATGATATAGTTAGTGGTCAATTATATTATATATATATATATATATATATATATATATATATATATATATATATATATATATTTATATATATATAATTTCATATAAATATCTTATTAATAATGGAAAAGATTGTATACTATACAAAAATATAATATACTTTCTAATGATGGCAAAATGCCTTTCAGTCTTATATATTTCTTAAACTAAAGTTTTTTAGTATTTCTTTCTTGTTATTACAGTTGATTCACCATTTCTTAAAAATGTCAAGCAACTTTTTACTATTTCATTCTTTTCAATTTTCTGATTATATTCATTGAGTGTTACAGAAAACATGTACATATGAAGTTAGTGTTAAATATTTGTTTTTTATTCCTATTAAAATTTTACCCATAATAACCTGTGTTAGAAACTTTTTTTTTAATTTAACATATGTTTTATACTTTTCAACATAATATCTCTTTCTTAGGTATTCCTGAATTTAACTATAATTGTTTATTCAGTTAAATGTTTGTGGTGTTGAAGTAATAAGGAAAGAAGCTAGTGAGTCTATAAATTTGTTTTTAATAGAGTGAAATGTCCTGTGATGATATATACCATGAGCTTATTATAGCACTAATATATCTATCAGGAGGAAATTAATTTAATTGAGAAAAATGTACAAACCTGTTGCGTATGTGAACTCTTCAAACCTGTTTTAAAAATCAAAGTAACGAGATTATAAGTAATCTTGGGAAATCTGCCATTACATAACTGTACATTGAATATCTGATGTTGTAATATGTAGATTGAGTATAAGTATTTAAAGTGTTACTTGACCAGTAGCATCGTTTTCCTGTTTTGTCAGGTACACATTATTTTTTACAACTGAAGTTGATAAGTGCAAGAAATAGTTGATTGACCTTTTTCTTCAGAAATGCAGGCCTTTAGAATAACTTTAAACATTCACTTCATTTAATTGAAGTTAACAAGTACAAATTAATAAAGCAAAATATTCAGCCTGAATTTAAAATAGCAGTAATTAAATAATTTGAAAATTATATTTTTGTGAATGAAAATTCGTGCCTGCATGTGAAATTTTGGGGCTTTTGCTGCTGTGCCTTGCTAATTGAAATATTTTATATAAAAGATATTTGATCAAATTTTATCTTGAAAAAATAATAACTGTAAAGTGAATTTTCCATAAAATTTACAAAATATGTATGCTTGAATATGTGGCATTTCTATTTTCATTTACTATATAACATCAGGTAGTGTATATCTTGAGAGTAATTTGTGGTTTGTGTAATATTGATGACATTGGATCATCTTAATTGTAATTATGTTAATTTGCTAAAAATGTTAATTTTTTGTCACGATATATAATGCCACTCTTAGTGCTTTAGAATTGTCAAACTGATTCTCATGGTCTTCAAAAGCCATTTAGAGATTGTAGTTGATGTGTTAATTGGAAGTTGAGGCAAGTTATTATTTTTTGTTGTATTAGTGATAATTGTACGTTGCCATTTCTTGCTTAATTTTACTTTTTTATTTGCAATGTATTTATTTTTTTTTTTAAATTTTATATCTCATATATGTTATTAATGTTTCGTAATAATGAAATATACATCTGTAAGTATGTTCTTAATTTATCAAATGTCCCTATTTTCTGCAGTTTAACGCCGGTTTCGAACGGCCAATGGGCTTGTAAGCATTGTACATTACCCAACTGATTAATTATTTGACCCACTGAAACTCACTAACGTCCATACCTAACCCAGGATTCAAACCCAGCATGGCTGCTCCACAGACAATCACCTAACCTCTGCTCCACAAGGCGTGTGTATCATTGGATTTTGCTTAGTGAAATCAAATTAGATTGAACCTCTGAAAAAAAGTCTTCAATTTGTTTTTATCGGAACAAAGTTCCTTACGGCAGGCTTGGAGGAGATAGAGATTTCGCTGCGGGACCAAACTGAAAAATATGCGAGACTAAAAGTGTGACGGAAGTAGACTGACGAAAGTCACGCTTTTAGTTAACACAAGCGAATATTGTATACCTTTCTCTTTGTCCCTCTTTCTTTCCGTTCTCTCATCCTTTCTCTTTCTGATCCCACTCCGCCACGCCAATGCATTATATGTACTCATTAACTCGTGTACAAGCAACTCGAAAACATCTGATGTGAAACATCGAAATAATTTTGCATAAGTTATATGCATGAAAGAACAGATTACGATAGGCAGATATGGCATAATGGAAAGATAAAGCTTTACAAATTTGTTCCATAAAATAATGACTACGTATTGTAGGTTTATGTTCAATTATATAGCGTGGCGATACGTTATCCTCTCGTTATATACACTCTTTCGTTTAACGTTTAAACTGCGTTGACGACCGAGTGGTCTATGTACTGAACCCTGGTGTGCCGTATTTCTGGGTTCGAATCCCAGAATTTACTCCTCGCTTTTTTAATTTTTGTAAATGCGTACTTATTTGATAATTTTAACTTAAAATTTTTGGGTGTGTTATTCTAAATTCAGTTATAACTTTCTTAATCATCTTAGGTAATTGTAAATGCAGACATATTTAAAGATATTGTTTTATCGGCCCTAATTGGACCGGAACTAACCTGGAAGAGATATGCAGGTGTGCAAAACTTTAAAAAAACCAAGAAATCTCTACATAAAAACGCGGCGGTTAGAGAAAATAGTTCATACCACCAAAAGAACCTTCCATAGCACCAACTCAATTCACTTACAAATTTTCGCCAACGCATCTGGCCCGCCCTTCCTTTGCCAAAAACAGAGGTATCAAACGGATATGAAAACCACTGCCGCATCTCACTGTTGATTTTATCTTCTATACTAAATAATATGGAGTAAATGTCTCATATATTTCTTATTCATTAATTTCTTAATTAAAAACTAATAAAATTATCATGTTTTTGCTATTTGGCATTATCGAAATGTACTCAAGCGAATCGATTCACAATGCAAATCTCGTAGTGCAAATATGGTCTTATGTAAGACACAATTGTCACATTTTTAGTGTATTGTTTTCATTAATCACAAGTTTTTGTGAGAGCGTATTTTCATCGAAAAAACCATTTAATTAGGGACGCTTAAAGAAAAAAGTTTATACCTCCAATAGTAACTTCAACCTTCTAAATCAATTTGGAAAATGTTTGGGGATTCAAAAAGTTTTTTTTATCTTCATGCACTCTCCAAAGTGGTCGCGAGCGTATAAGTTGTTCATAATTAATTTCCACACCTTTTTTCATTTTAGCAAATGGGGAATGCCGGAGATGCCAAAATATACCGGGAAAAAAAATTATATATATATATATATAAATATATACAGGGTGTTTCTGAATTGATGAGAAATATTTCAATGGGTGATTCTTCAGCAAAAATTAAGGGGGGTCTTTCATATAACTTTTTGTTCAACACCCTTTTCCCTCCAAGTTACAGCCCTTTGAAATTAGGTGAAAAAAAATTGTTTTTATTCAATACATCCACTTAGGAAAAAACTAGAGGAATGAAATTTGGCAGATAACTGCTGCTAATAAAATGGCAGTTTTTGAGTGTTTTTGTTACACTAAAATGTTAGCACAAAGGGCTGAAAAAAACAACCCCTATAATATTTTGCATCAGAACTTTTTAATGCGCTTATACTTTCCTATTTAAAAAATATATTTGAAAAGGCAGACTCAATCTGCAACTTTTTTATGTCTTGACTTTTGATCATAAAATTATTTGTTTGATCACAAAAAAATAAAATAGTGCTCAGACTCTTCCCATAAATTCAGAGGTTATCATTTATTTAAAAAAAAAACAAGTGAGCTGCTGTCAAATGAAGTCATATGACAAATAGTTTTATTGTCCTGATTTTTTCTAATTTCTAGACAGTTTTATAATGACTTTAAACATTTTTCACAACTAAATAAAACTTTATTGAAAGAATGGCATTTTTTTATTTAGTTGAAGAATATTGCAAATTAGAGCGGATTGAACAATAATTGTACTACTAATAACAATTAACAAATTATTTGACATTTGACAGCAGCTTACTTGTTTTTTTTTAATAAATGATAACCTCTGTGAATTTATGGGAAAATAGCCTGAGCACTATTTTATTTTTTTGTGATCAAACTAACAACTTAATGATTAAAAGGCAAGACATAAAAAAGTTGCAGATCGAGTCTGTCTTTTCGAATATATTTTTTAAAAAGGAAAATATACGCGGATTGAAAAGTTCTGATGCAAAATAATATGGGGGTTGTTTTTTTCAGCCCCTTCTGATTACATTTAAGGGTAACAAAAACACTCAAAAACTGCCATTTTATTAGCAGCAGTTATCTGCCAAATTTCATTCTTCCAAATCTTTCCAAAGTGGATGTATTGAATAAAAACAATTTTTTTCACCTAATTTCAAAGGGCTGTAACTTGGATGGTAAGGGGTTTTGAACAAGAAGTTATATGAAAGACCCCCCTTAATTCTTGCTAAAGAATCACCCATTGAAATCTTTCGCATCAATTTAGAATCACCCTGTATATATATATATATATATATATCTATATATATATATATATATATATATATATATATATATATATATATATATATATATATATATATATATATATATATATATATATATATATATATATATATATATATATATCCCACCAAAACAATGTATGCATGCAAACTTGCGTCGTGGCAATATAATAACGAATTTTATACAAAATTGTAAGTCATATTCTAGTTTAAATGAGGATAAACCACAGAAACTTGCACTCAGGAATTAACTAATGAAATAAATATCCGTTTTTTAAGAGCATTTTTATTACACACTAGGTAGAAAGAATGAATATTGTGTTAAGCATAATCAAATACAAAAAATGCCTATACTGTAACAAGTCTTACTTTGTTTAAATATGTGTAAAAATTGAATAATTAATTAACTTTAAAATAATGGAAATGTAAACTATACTAGACAGTCTTGAAATACATACTTTCATGTAAGACTGTTAGTTAAGTTCTGTAACATTGAATTATTCCATCATATCGTAGCATCAATGAATGGCAATGAGACCAGACTCAAGCAACTTCTGGATTTTGGCTGCAATATCAGGATTCTTCAGATGATCCTGAAGAGCTCTTGGATCATTTTGCATCTGTTCTAAAATCATTCTCATTGCTGGATCTCTTAAAATTTGTTGGACCTCTGGATCTGCCATTGCCCTCTGTCTAATTTTTTCTGGATCACCGCCTATTCCAGCAGTTTCCAAACTGCAGTTTCTATATCCTGCCAGAGCTTCTGCATTGTTTGGATCAAGATCTAGAGCCCTTTGAAAAGCAGCAATAGCTTTACTAGACTGTTGCATACCTTGTAGAATGTGACCTTTACGGATCCAGCCCTTAATGAACTTAGGGTCAAGTTCTGTGCATTTATCACAATCTTTCAAACCTAGATCAAATGCGGCTAGTTTGGTATAACATGCAGCACGGTTACTGTATAGCTTCGAATCGTTAGGATTTCGTTTTATAGCTTCAGAGTAGTGTTTCACTGCTGCAGCATAATCACCTTTTTTGAAAAATTCATTTCCTGTAATATTAAATAGAAAATCATTTTTATATAACAGGTAAAATTCCAATTTCACTAATATAGAAATTTCAAATAGTTTTGAATCAGTTTTTTTCCCCGATAAGAAACTATATTGCACAAGCCTGCGCTTTAATAATTCCATACAGAAACGAGTGGTGTTATCTACAAACCATAGTCAAAGTATCAAAGCTGTCTAGAACAAAAAATGAAGAAGTCAAATTGTATAATGCACTGCCACGGGAAGTTCGTGATGGTGCTATTAAAAGTTTTAGGAACAATTTGCTAAATATCTTGATTGAACTATATACTGAACCCAGTATATAGTTTTGAAGAATACTATTTGTTGGTTAAAAACAGAGATGCTTTCCTTTGAAGATGAGACATGTGCATTTAGGGTGACACTTTTTGGCTTGTATAATTGTTGACATCTGTTTTTGTTTGTATTTTTGATCTGTATTTTGTATTCACGATTGTCTGTTCTATTGTATGTTTATTTGTTCATTAACGTATCAAAATTTATGATAGTATCAGGAACAATTTGTAGTTCATTATTTTATTTTGTGACTTGTCTATAAATGCTTTGTATTTCTGAAGATTAATAAATATTATTATTATTATCAAATATTTACGTTATAATTTAACAAAAATAATGGTTTAATTTAACCATTAACTGCCAAATGCCTCAATAACAAAACAAGCTTGATAGTTTTTGTTAAAATGTCAGTACATCAGTACATTGATTTTGTAGGCATATATTTTCCTTTTATTGCATGTATGAAACTTTAATGTACATCAATATATTCTATTCTACGTTATAAAGCATTCAAAAATAATGCTTTGAGTTAAGCAAGACACTTGAAATTATTACTCATATACTCATTCGGGCTGTTCATTATATATTTGAACAACTGAGATTGAATTCTCGCACATCACTTGGTGAAACATCATAAAGAATAAAGTATAAACTTTAAAATAAAAACACTTGGCTTATGTTTCACAATATAAAAAAAATATTTAGGTACTGTATTTAGCAGTAGCGAAAAGTCGACATGTTTCGAGTTATGAACTCATTATCAAGACAGTCTTGATAATGAGTTCATAACTCGAAACATGTCGACTTTTCGCTACTGCTAAATACAGTACCTAAATATTTTTTTATATTGTGAAACATAAGCCAAGTGTTTTTATTTTAAAGTATATACTTTATTATATATTTGAACATTCTTATTAGGACATATTTGTGTATTCAATGGTAGATGAAGTATAGAATGCTGTAGCTATCAACAAACTAGTTAACATAGTATTGAAATGAGTAGGAAATATTAATTTTGAAAACAAAAATTATACACAATGATTTAAACCTTTCTGCTTTGTGTACTTCAAATATAACTAATACTACAATCAATTTAATCTAATTGATTCAATCAATTCATGCTTAACTTGGCAGAAATCTAATCTAAGATTCATAGAATCAGTACTTTCATAAAATTATTGATAGATAGTTTAGTTAAAACTTATCTTTTAAATTCTTGAAATTATGTTAAAAAAATAATGACTATTACTAGGCAACTGACATACTAAGAAAAATAATTATAATAACCTAATACTTCAGAAGACAATATACTTGTAACTTACCTATTTCTTTCTCCTTCTCAGCTAAATCTGGGTTTATATATGCTTTTTGTTCTTCTTCTTTGATAACCTTTTCAACATCAGATAGCAAAGTTTTTATTTCAGGAGTCCTATGTTCCGATAAAGATTTTTCATAGTAAATTTTAGCATTTTTGAAGTTCTTCATTTTCTTGTAAGCATTGCCAATTCTCATGAATGATTTCGCTATCAACTTGAAGTCAGCTCGATTTTCCCTGCCTATTTCTATTGCTCTCTCACATTCTTTTATACACTTTTCATATTCTTTTTGTTCAAAGAAAACAGCAGCAAGATTATTATAATAAGTTATATCTGTTGGATCATGTTCAATAGCTTTATTGTAGTGTTCAATTGCTTCATTAAATTGTTTTTTTTTATAGAATTCATTGCCATTTTCTTTTTCTTGTCTTGCTAGTTTTTTATTTTCAGGTAAGTTTGGATCAGTTTCATTTTTTGGTTCTGGTTTAGAATCTTGCTTCTTAGGTGGAGGAGTATAAGAAGGTTCAGTATCCATAGGTTCTTGAGCATCAAAGCTAAATCCTAACAAGACACTCAAAGTATTCAGAATTCTCGGATCACCTGCTTTTGAACCTAGGCTATTAGGGTTTGCTTGAAGCTCTTGAAGAGTGGTAAGATATTGTGGATCGTCCAAATAAGCTCTTGTTCTTGGGTCAGATCTCAATTTGACAAATAAATCGGGGCTGTTGAACGGATTAGAGAACTTTTGGCTGCTTGCTGCTTTATGTGCTCTAACCTTCAATATTAAAACTGTTTATAAAATTTTATGAAGAATAAAAGTTCAAAATTTAGTTTCTCAAAAAAATACTTTTGATGCCACTAATCAAAATTGACAGTTAATCAGAATACCGAAATTTGAAATTAAAATTCAATACATACCTCATTGAGACCATCAATAAGCTGTGCATTATCGGGATCTAGTTTCAAAGCTTTTTCATAAGTTTCAATTGCATCATTAAAATTTCCTAGATAAGCTAATGCAGCACCTTTTCTAGAATATCCTTTCACCCAATCCGGCTTAATTTCGATTGTTTTTTCGGCATCTTTCAAGGCTAAATCATATTTGTTTGATTTGGCATAAGCCGCAGATCTATTAGAATACAGAACGTGATTATTTCCATCTAGAGCTATAGCTTCCGTGTAGTATTTTATCGCGTCTTCAAATTTATTTGCCTGCAGTGCCGCATTTCCTTTATCTTTCAGTACAATTACCTAAAGCATAAAGAAATTTAAACAAATATACTTTGTTGGAGAGTCTAATGTGGGTATTTATTAGAGCCGAGCTGACTTACCTGATCAGAAGACATTTTTTAGCCCTTTCAACGGAAAACTAGTAACTTATAAAACTTTCCTAAAATTCTAAAACCTCTAGAAACGTGAGTTACTTCAAAGGTTACTTGCAATATTCTTCTAGAATGTTCTTATCCCCACCAGTTCAACTTAACCTTATTTTGTAATATAAAGTGATAATTCCATTGAAATTCCGTGTCAAAGATTTGATAGGAATATCTACTCTGTGCTGTAGTCGTTAAACTCCGCAACACTTGTTGTAAACTTTGGAACGTTACTGCTGGTCGTTCATAGATCAGCTGGTATGTGTCATTGGCATTGGGATTTGGGGGTCATAAGAGAATACTTCAAATATATGATAATTTTCTGGTACGGTGTAGGTGGTTATTTAATTTTTGTAATGCGAAGATATTATTCTATTGGATAATTTTAACAATTTACATTTTTTAAAATCTATTAAACTCGAATGTGCAATGAATTATGAATACTGCAGTTGAAAAACAGAAAACAAAAAAGGAATTCAATTTTTTAATCTGATTAGATTATTTCTCTCAAAAATATAAATAATAAATATATAAGATGTTTTGAAGCTGATATTTTTTTTCAACGCAATGTTTATGAAACCAGAAGAGGTTTTAGTTGCTAACGCATTTTGGTAAGACAAATACGTTTTGATTATCACAATTTGATTATCTTAAAATTTCAAATTTTTTTTTAGGGAAACAGAAGAATCATCTTTATATTTCGTTTTACAACATAGAAAGGGTCATGGGAAGTCGAAGGGAATATCTGGTATGCTTGTTGGAACTATCGATAGCATCTTTGATACAAAGCCTGCACCATATCGAATTTTACATCAGACACCTTCTTCAGAAGTGTATTACAGTGAGTAAATTGATATTTTGAAAATTAATAAATTACTCAAATTCTTCAATAAACATATTTTCAGTGATTGCTTGTGCAATGACACATAAAGACATCTTGGAAGATTGGGAATGGTTATTCAAAAATGTTTCTGAAACACTACGCTCTTTTGAAACTGAAGATGAAATTACAGATTTTGTTCATTGTAAAATTGAATCTGTTATAGCCTCGAGACAAAAGCCAATTGATGTAGAAGGTGAGAACATATTCATTAATCTATTCTTCTTTCATTTGAAAATTACGTTTTTGTCATGATGATGTACACATATGAATCTCTACATATACATATATATATATATATATATATATATATATATATATATATATATATATATATATTATTTTTAGATGAGGACAGTCGAGACTTCAAAACAACATGCAATAGATTCCTAAGGTTATTCAACTTGCCTAGCGATGAAAAATTAGTGAACTATTATTCTTGCAGGTAAGAGCCACCTAGTTTTTGTTTAAAGGTACATTCATTGAATTATTCTTGTTTTTAGTTATTGGAAAGGAAGAATACCTCGTCAAGGGTGGATGTACTTCTCAGTTAATTACTGTTGTTTTCATTCCTTCATTTTGGGTCATCATACTAAGGAGGTTATAAGATGGTCTGATGTGAAAGGATTATCAAAGAGCAATAGTTTATTAGCTCCTGATTCTATAAAAATTGTTGCTAGAGATAAGGAGTACAATTTTACTATGTTCATGAAAAAAGCTGAAACGTTCACTCTGATGGAACAACTTATAGATCTTGCAATGAAGAGGTAATAAAGGAAATATTAACAAATTGTTCGCTTTTTGAAAAGGTTTTAAAACTTAATGATATTTAATAAAGGGTTTCAACATGTAGAGCATAATTTATGCCCTCATTTTATCTGAAATAGAAGAAAACTATCTTAGTTGTCCATTAATTTGTATAAAGAACAAATTTTGTTTCTTTAGCTTTATCTATTCATGAGAAGGCAATATTCCTCTGAAATTTTCATGTTAATTATAATATCTTTAAATTGTGCTAATAATATTTTGCATTACTTTTGTTTCGGTCCAATTGTAAAGACATTTCTGAATTGTAATTGAAATATTGTTTAAGATTTTTAATAAAATATTGTTTTTATTTTTACCTATAATCTTGTAAATTTAGATTGTTTTTTCTACGTATGTCATTGATTTCATGAGATAAATTAGGTAATGAGCTTAAATATTATTTCAGGCTTATTGATGGCAACAAAGGTTATTATAGTGACAAAGATCTCCTGAATAAACTAAGGTAAGAAATAATTATAGCACTTCATTTATAAAAATTTCTAGACCTTTATTTATAAAACTGTTATGTTTCAGTAAGAATGTACCTAAAAAAGCATCATTTCTGAAGCGAGATTTGGATGCTAGAGCTCACTCAGAATCTTACAGACTATTGTTTCGGCTTCCTTCATCAGAGAAATTAGATGGTTCTATTGACTGCACTTTAATGACGCCATACAACAAGAAACATGTCCCAGGAAGACTATTTTTGTCCCAAAATTATATTTGCTTTGAGAGCAGGGTAAGCTATATGTTAGATAACCTACAAAATGAAAATATTGTGCACATCTTAGTTCAATAAAAATGTCATGGGGGGGATGTCATACTTTGGAATGGTGTTTTTTCAATTGTGATAACAGATTGTTGTATACGTTGGTTTTATTGAATGTTGGTTTGAAATTGCGGTTTATATTCTCTTGATCAGAAAAAAAAATCATTGAGTTTTCTTTTCCATTCTAACATAATAAAATATATCAGATTATAATTGAATACCACCACAGTGAAAATGAAGGCACAATGGAGAAAAAAATTATAGTGAAGGAACTAGCAGAGTTTTCAATTATAAATGAAATCTTGCCTGACAACCAGGATGGCTTCCAGAAAAAGAAATCAACAACAACTAATATGCTTCGATGTTTAAATGATTGGACTAAAAACTACGATAAAAATATACCAACAGATGTAGTTTACCTAGACTATGAGAAAGCCTTTGACAAGGTACCATTTAAAAAGCTCCTGTACAAATTATAGCATTTTGGAATAAGGGGTTGTCTGCACAAATGGATAGGCAACTTTATACTAGAAAGGACCTTTGCAGTGAGAGTGAATGGAGTATGCTCTTCTTTTCATGACGTGACTAGTGGAGTGCCACAGGGCTCTGTGCTAGGACCCCTCTTATTCTTGTTGTATGTTAGTGATCTGGGTAAAGAAATTAAGACCAATATATCATTCTTTGCAGATGACACCAAGATATATTGCGATGCATCGAGCCAATATTCTGACATGAAAACTGATCTAGCCACAATTGAGACATGGTCCAATAATTGGCAGATGAAGCTAAATGCTGACAAATGTGTAGTGTTATCCATAAGTCCTGAAGATCGAGGAAACCAATATATTTTAGATGGTTGTGTGTTGCAACATGTTCAGTCATATAGGGATCTAGGCATTATAATATCAAATGACCTGAAATGGGACAAACACATTGCTTCTATTGTGAAAAAGGCCAATTCTTTCGCGTATTTGGCTAGAATAGCATTCAATAATACTAGTCCACAAATGATTCTTCAGCTGTATAAGGTATACATAAGACCAAAGATTGAGTATGCACACACAGTTTGGAATCCATATTTTACCAAAGACATACATTTGTTGGAAGGGGTACAAAGAAGATTTACTAAGATTACAAAGGAGTTCCACAACACTGGATATGAATACAGGATGAAGCAATTAGGATTAACATCATTGGAAGAGAGAAGAACGAGAGGAGATTTAATTGAGACATTCAAAATATTGAATAACCACTATAATGGGAACATCTAAAAAAAGTTTTCCTTAAACCATCTTCAGAATCTTCGAGGTCACTCAAAAAACTTAATAAACAAAGGGCAAACAAACTACCAAGAAAAAATTTCTTAAGCAACAGGATAGTGTATAAGTGGAATTCTGACTGAGGAAATAGTGAGTGAACATCAACACTTTTAAAAACCGTCTGGACTCAAAAATGGAAGACATTAGTGGTGTGTTAGTACATTATGCATCATAGAAAGTGCAATTCGACAAAGTGTAACTAAATTTTGACTATTTTATTGTAAACAGACTCATCGGTTTTACCGCTTTTTGTTTTTATTTATAAATAAACAAATTATAAATAAAAAAAGTTGTGTATACAACACATCTGGACAAGAATGTAAACTGAAATTTTGTCTGCCTTGATGCCAAAATTTAAATTGCAAATTGGACAATTCAAAATTTGGCTCAATAAAAGTTTATATCGAGTGAATATTTTTAATGATTTTGTTGTTTCTTTCGTTCAATAGGAGACCATGATGGCGTATTTATCCAAAAAAATTATTTTAAAAGGATTTGAAATCTTCCACCTCTTTTGAGTACATTTATTCATATATTTAAATGAAATTTATCTTTCATCTCTTAACTTTAGATTCCTGTTCTAAATTTTTTTGTATCTCCCAATTCAAAACATTCAATTCATGTAATTCTATTCACATATATATTTTAAAACATTTTTATATCGAAAAGTATAAGAAAATCATTATAATGATTATTATTTGTCTCAAATTTTAGGTGAAAGCTCTGGTCAGTTTAGTCATACCATTAAGAGATGTGAAAGTGGCAGAAAAAATAGACAACAACCAAGCTAATCATTCCTTAGATAAAGGCATAATAATTACGACAAGAAATGAAATCAATAAAACAAACTTTATATTTGCTCAAATTTTAGATAGAGATTTCCTTGTTGAAAAAATCTCAGAACTATTATCGAAAACTATTTCAAAAAGGTAAGAATTTCGGCATATTTTTTGCACCTAAAGTTTTTTGATTCAAAGGAGAATTAAATTTAGTATCAATTAGTCTTTCTAAAGTTCAATGCATATCTGAAAAGTATTTCATACCTCTCGGACATGAAAATTTTAAAAAATTGAAGCTTTCACTGAAAGTAATTAGCTTTAATTGATCGATATTTGTTCCTTATAAAATGTTCCTTAATGATAGTTTCTTTGAAAGTTTTTCACTTTACTTATCATTCATTTTGTTTCAAAAATGAGTTTTTTTTTATGTATATTGAAAAATATTTTGTCTATTTTCAAGCAATGAACCTAAAGCGTACAGAAGAGAAGAAATAGGGTTCTCATCAGTTCCTACATTGTCTCCTAATCATTCATGGAAATGTCAACCCCCTCTTATGGAATTATTTCCACTAGATCCAATTTATCATGTTACTAAAAAACAAGAAGAAATGGTGAAGAAATGGGAAATGCATTTTAATACTTATGGTCGAGGAATCTCAATGTATAGAACCCATGAAGTATGCGAATTGGTTCTTGCTGGTATACCAGATAAGTTAAAAATGGATATCTGGATGTCTTTTTCAGGTAAACCAACATTATTATAATAATAATAATAATAATAACAATAATCTTTATTGCACCTAAGAATTACATAAAAAATAAGTACAAAAGGTGGAAGTTCAGCTATAGCTGTTCTACCACTACCACCAAAACGGAACAAACAGTCAATCTGAAAATTCAGACATTTTTCTTTAAGGTACCTTTTGAATGTATTGATATTAATACAGTTTGTATTTGTGGAATTCTGGACTTCCATTGTCTATAAAAATATATCTGAAACAAAAATAAAAGAAAAGAAAATTTGATTAGTAAATGGCAAGAAAAGAAAATAGCTGAAAAATTAAATTCAATGAATTAGTAGTATCTGAAAAAAGAAATGAAATAAGATTAGTAAATAATAAGTTGGAAAATGGTGAAAAAATAAAATTATACAATATACACGACGTTTCGGTTAGTTGGGTATCTCTAACCGTTCTTAAGTGTAAACTGATTATCAGAGTTTGGATTGATCTTTATATACTCCCTTGATCAGTCGTGCCGTGTTGGGCGTCTCTCCCATTGGGCGAGGGGAGGAGCTTGAGACCACTGATACGCGCCAGGATTGGTCGCCACGCGTTTGTCACTTCAACACTGGGTTTACTGAAAACTTCATGGTTCTGTTGGATGAAAGCAGCTTCCTTGAATTTTCGTTTTCGCCAGTTCTGTTCCCGGTGGATAATCCTAGCATCGTTCCACTTAATGTTGTGATGTTTTATCCATGCGTGATCAGCAATTCCCGATTTCGATGTTTCGGCTCTTCGTGTGTGTATTTGATGTTCTCCGATCCTAACATTAAGAGGTCTCTTCGTTTCACCGATGTATGAATCTCCACATTCACAGGGCACAAGGTATACGCAATTCTTATTGTCCGGGGGTCCATCTGGTTTAGTTTTGGTCAGCCTGCTTCTTATGGTGTTGTCCGACTTGAACGCTGTTTTGATGTTGTACTGCTGAGCGATTCGCCTTATCTTCTCAGATATTCCCTTCACATAAGGTATGGCTATCATCTAGCAATTCGGGTTCTCCTCTCGTGTGGTTCTGTTCTGTTGACATTCCGCGATAGTCCTTGTTATTATCTTCTTGTTGTAACCGCTTTGTATCAGGTCCCTTTCGATGTTAGATATTTCCTGTTCCATGAGTCGGGGATCACTGCAAATTGTTGTCGCTCTCCTGAACAGTGTCCTGATTATTCCTTTCTTCATGCTCATTGAGTGATTCGAAGCGGAGTTGAGGTATTGGCCTGTGTGTGTGGGTTTTCTGTAGACTGACGTACTCATGTGATTATTGTTATGTTTAACCAGAACATCTAGAAAGGGTAGGCTGGAATCCTTTTCTTTCTCCATCGTGAATTTGATGGTGGTGCGAAAGCTGTTTATATGGTTTAAAAACTCGTCCAACTCGGCAGCGGTCCCTTTCCAAATGATGAAAGTATCGTCCACATATCTTAGCCACATCTTTGGTTTCACGGGAGATGATTCTATCACTTGGCCTTCGAACCACTCCATGTAAATGTTCGCTATTACTGGTGAGAGTGGTGATCCCATTGGTAATCCATCGTCCTGGGAGTAGAATTCTTCTTTTATCTGGAAATAAGAATTATTAATGCAACATCCCAACAGATCAATTACTCCTTCAATGGGTATAGATATCCTGTCTGTCAGAGTATCATCCTCCTGTAATTTTGACTTGATGATATCCAGGGATTCCTGCCGTGGGATGTTTGGGTACATATTATCTACATCAAAACTGATGAGCTGTTCGTTGGGTCCTAGTTTGACGTCCTTGATCATTTCCACGAAGTGGCTGGAGTTCTTGACAAATGATGTTGTTTTCCCTTGTAAAGGCTGGATGATTTTCAACAGAAAATTCGCGAGATTACTTGTTGGTGAATTCCTGGAACTAGTAATTGGCCTGAGAGATATTCCTGTTTTGTGGATTTTGGGGAGCCCGTAAAGATGAGGTGTCTTGCTATGATGTGGTGTTAGCATTGTTCTAGTTTTGTCCTCCAAATGATTCTTGTATTTCTTCAGTGTCTGATAGATCTTCCTCTCGAAGCTTGGGGTTGGATCCTTTGTAATTGATCTATATTTCCCTTTTTGGAGTACATCCTTGATTTTATTGTCGTATAGGCTGATGTCCATGACGACGGTGGCGTTTCCTTTATCAGCTGGTAACCGAAACGTCGTGTATATTGTATAATTTTATTTTTTCACCATTTTCCAACTTATTATTTACTAATCTTATTTCATTTCTTTTTTCAGATACTACTAATTCATTGAATTTAATTTTTCAGCTATTTTCTTTTCTTGCCATTTACTAATCAAATTTTCTTTTCTTTTATTTTTGTTTCAGATATATTTTTATAGACAATGGAAGTCCAGAATTCCACAAATACAGAAGAAACATTGTCGAAACCATTCAAACTAACATTAATACAGTTATTAAAAAGATCCAGATTATCATTTAGAATCTTCACAGCCCTATAAGAGAAAGCCCTTTCAAACTTGGATGGCCTATGGTATGGTATATCAAAACTACTACTACTACGTACATTCACACAATGACATAGTTCTTTCTTAACCAGGAGTTCATTCAAGTATGAGGGACTCTCTGAACTCAATATTTTATGTATAACAGCTGCAAATTGACATAGAAACACTGACTCATATTTCAGGATTTTATGATTATTATAATGTGGAGTAACATGTTCTTTTCGTTTTATGCGGAATGAGTATCTAAGGCAACAATTTTGCATTTTTTGTATCAAATTTCTAGCGTAAGTTGTAGCAAATGAGTAGTAAACACAACTACAGTAACCAAAGGATGACATGATTAAACTTGTAACTATTATTTAACTGTAGCTTCATAAATTATTCGTGAACATGTTACTTAATTTTTATGTATTAAATTCATGCTTTATTACTTTGTAAGAGTAAAATATATTAGCAATAAAAAATGTTTACCTTGTTTTTCTGTAGGTGCAGCTAATGAAAAGGCTTCTAATCGAGGTTTTTATGAATCTTTAGTAGATAAAGCTCTTAAACAGGTTTCTACAGCTAATGATGAGATTGAAAGAGATTTACATCGTTCCTTACCAGAACATCCAGCATTTCAAGATGAAATTGGCATCAGTACATTAAGAAGAATTCTATGTGCATATGCCTATCACAATCCAAGTATAGGTTACTGTCAAGCGATGAATATAGTAGCATCTGTCCTATTAATTTATTGTTCAGAAGAGAATGCCTTCTGGTTACTAGCGACACTGTGCGAAAATCTCCTACCAGATTATTATAATACTAGGGTTGTAGGTGCCGTGGTGGATCAAGGCAAGTTGAAATCAAATATTCGATATTTTTTTTAATGTATTTCAATGTTATAGGAATACTCGATGAATTAACACAAGAGTACTTACCGGAATTGCATGATAAACTTAGTGAATTAGGCATGACTAATATGATTTCATTATCTTGGTTCTTGACAATATTCCTATGCGTAATGCCTTATGAAAGCGCAGTTAATATAATGGACTGCTTCTTTTATGATGGTTCCAAAGTTATTTTTCAAGTTGCTCTCAAATTGCTTGAACTTAACCAAGAAAAACTATTGAATTGTAGAGATGAAGGTGAAGCTATGCAGCTGTTATCTGAGTATTTAGGAGGTGTGTATAATGACGAAGGTAGGGGGGCAATTAGAAATAAGAGCTATGAAGAACAAAAGAGGGTGAGTAATGTTTGATATTTATATTTGAAATAAGTCGAATATTGTTATCACTGTGTATGAGAATCTACATATAACTTGCAAATACAAATTTGTATTTCATTTAGTTGCACAGAGTTTCAATTTTTCAAACTAAAACACATGAAGAGTGTTAATTTCTATGTGAAATTTATATATTAATTTCCAGAGCATTTCTGTGCAGAAGTTAATATATGAATCCTACTCAAAGTACAATAATGTCACCACTGGCCAAATTGAAAGTTTGAGACTGAAACATAGAGTTCGTGTAGTACAAGAGTTAGAGGACACATCTGAAAGAAATGTGATAAGAGGTGTTATAGGAGATGGATACTTTACTAAAGCTGAACTAGAGGTACTATATTTATTAAAGTCGAACCAGATACTCTTGAATGTCATTTTTATTCGAATTTTCACTTTGTTACTTTTAACTGAATTTCCTGTAGTTTCCTAGAAGTAAAGAGTCCTGGGCCGCGATTCTTGAAAACCGGGGAGTAGAACAAATGAGAGAAAGTAGGCGTGTCCACGGACTTCGCACGAAAAAACCAAAAAAAAACCGTATTCTTGAACCGAATGACAGTAGAATAGCGCTCCCCAGGGAACAATGAATACATCTCTTAGGATTTGTGATAGAATGAGGCAGGGAACGCTCTTTCTTAGGTTATGTTTTCCTTTATATTTATGTTTTGAGTGTATGGTTAAGATATTTCAGTCTATTTTTCCTACTTGTTCTTCACTTGTAGTACAAACTCAATACAAAATATAAAAATCAACTTATAAAATATGCATATTAAGATATTAATTTTTTTCCATTTGATATTTTACATAACAATCAGAAAATATTTATAAAGAGCATATTTAAAAGGATTATCGGATATCAATACGCAAATAAAAATTATCGCCAAAACCACGCAAAAATATCAATTTGCAAATACCAATTGTACAAAATTACTCCATTTAGTATTACGAAGGTTAAGATTATTGGCAACAAATAACAATTTCTGAATATTTTGTAGTCTGTTTATTATACAAAATAAATTATAAATCCTAATGACAAAAATAAAGAAAACTCTAATATCAATAAACCAAATAGTCAAAGATCTGAAGTAGACGAGACTTTTGCCCATCTGCTTACTGGATGAAATGTATTTTTTATTAAATATAATATCTGAGATTGAATTCTCGCACATCACTTGGTGAAACATCATAAAGAATAAAGTATAAACTTTAAAATAAAAACACTTGGCTTATGTTTCACAATATAAAATTTTTTTTTATATTGTGAAACATAAGCCAAGTGTTTTTATTTTAAAGTTTATACTTTATTCTAAATATAATATGTCAACAAATATATCACACATATATTTTATGTGAAAAAATTCGGTCCAGGCTAATAAGAAGTTTTTTTTTTGCTGACTTGCTTTCAAAAAAATTGTGTGCTAATCTGAGTAAAAGGAATATTCCACAGTTGAGTTGCTCGCTTCTTTCTGTTCCCAATTACCAGGTTGCCAAGTAGAAATCAGGTAATAGGAGACAAAAAAGGTGTACTACCCAACTGAGGCATATTCCTTATACTGTAGATTAGAATACAATTAATTTGTTTCAATCAGCAAAATAAAAAAATATATATTATTTTAAGCAGATGGGTATCGCTTCAACTTCGTATCTTAGACTAAAACTAGAAAACTGTAATAACAATAAAACAAACCAGAGAACTCTGTGAAAACAATAAATCAAACTAGAAAACTCTGTAAAAACAATATATCAATGTGTCCATTCCTTTGCTGGACCATTTCGAATACTATTCAACATATTCGTTACTTCAATCCAGTTTTTTTTTCATGTTTTCTCTTGTGTAATCAGATGTCAACCGATCTTTATACATTTCACGCCTTTGTGATATGTAATCAGTTAATATCTCTTCATGCTGAATATTGATGGGAAGCGATCTTCCCTTATCACTATCCATTTTCACTTTCCCAAACCCAAACAAATACGACAAGCTACAAAATAAAAGTAAAACTGTAATTTGTCTGTCAAAAAATAGTTGTTTCTGATTGGTTAGAACCTTTGGCAACATTGCTCGTCGGGGAACTCTTATTCGGATCCCTCCCTGTCGGTCAAGAATACCGACTTCTAGTTTTCAAACGAGGGAGTAGAAAGGAATCGGGGATCGCTCCCTAGGGAACGTTCTATTCTATCGCCGTCAAGAATCGGGGCCCTGAAGTGTTTAACATCAATAGGTGGTCTAATATGATATGACTGATTTCCCTTTTTCATTAATATTAGTTATCAAATAATAATAAGATCGTTTTTCAAATATCAATACTTTAATAAGTAATGAAAAATTTTATAATAATATTAATACTTTTATCGCTACAAATATGTACTATGTATAACCACTTGAATTAACCAGTAATTAACGGTAACTAAACGAGTATGGATCTCATCACAGATCCAATTATACTAAATTAAGTATGAGTAATGTAATATTAATTAAACTTTCTGAGATTACTCATAGATTTATCAATCATTTTATTTCAGGAATTACTTAGCTTGGTGAGGGAAGAGATAGTCAGTCAAAAAAAGGCAATTTCATATAAAAACGACCCATTTTTGCAACCCCACGAAGCATATAAAATAGATTTTGATTTTTTCAAGATACTCTTCAAAACTTTTTCTCCTTGGGGTAGGGGTGAATTTTCAGAAGATCTCGCAGCTAGAATATTTACAGTAAGTAACTTTTTTATTGTTCAAAAGATGTACATGTGTACATAACACATATTAATAAACAAAGATATAACAATTCGAATTAAAATTCTAGTTACACTACTGTATTACGAATTACTAAAAATTTCAGTTAACCCTCTCGCTCACCTTGTCCTCAGTTGAGGACAACCTACTTTGGATTTTTTCCTATGAAGTACCGCTTGCTCTTACTCCTCTGTCACATTGTCCTCAGTTGTGGACATCATATTCTTCCGAATGAATATATATGCTGCCATCTTCAAGCTGATCAAAAAAATAATCATGCATTTGAAATATGGGATTCCGTAGGGTAGCTATGACAGCAGTGTAGCGCTCTGTTTATTTTTTTGTTGGCTATATTCGTTAGACCATGTGTTTGAAAACTGTTTGTTTACGTTCAAAATAAGTGTAGACTTGTTCCAAAGCAATTGCGTTAGGTGATTTTTGTGCATATTGTAATCAGCGTACTAGTTTGAGGACATTGTGAACTAGCGGTAAAGGCAACATCTAGTTGGCTAACGGCACTTTTATTTTGATTCTGCAAAACTTGAATTCAATACACTTCAGTACTTCGAAAATGGGCGCAAAAATAATATAAATATATTTAATAAAATAAATAATGGAACATATTGATATTTTACCATCTAAAAATATTTCAAATTTTTTTTTCCATCAGCTCATGATGTCCTCAATTGGGGACATGTCATAGTGCCCAAACGGGGCATTTTGAAAATCTGAATTTAACATCAAAAATTTTCAAAAAATCATAAGTTGCATTACAGTAAATGTCAGATTTTTCGCTCCAATAGTTTTAATTCGTGACCGAGAGGGTTAAACTTAAGTCAAAGCTTTGAATAATTAACTTGAAGTCAGAGCAATGTAATTATTAATATTACTGCATTATAGATAAGGACACATTTTTTACAATAATTAATAATGTCATTTTTAATTACTGGAAATTTCAGCTATTGGATAGTAATCGTGATAACTACTTAGATTTTCGAGAATTTATTGCTGCTCTAGGCCTTACAACTACTGCAGATGCTGCGCAGAGGTTGAAACTCTTATATGCTGTTCACCTACCTCCCTTGCTCAGTATGGTGGATATCCAATCACCAGTTACTAATGAATCTGGTGATGAGGTAGCATCTGAAGCTACAGATTTCTTCCAAAGCGTTGAACATAGTATTGCTTTAGATTCGTTAAGTTTAGCTTCAGAGGAAGGATTAAAATGCTATGAAACACAGTAAGTCTCCATTTTTCACTTTAATATATGGGTAGTGTGCTTACCTTGCCTCTAGTTAACAAAAACACAAAAGATTTTTCTACTGTATTTCTTGAAATTAGCGTTTATTGAATTAAAATGGAAATTTTGAGAATGACAAGTTTCAGATGTTTTTTATGAATCCTTAAATATATTTGAATTCAATTTCATAAGTATCAATATAAACTGAAATATTACATGTTTATGCTTACTCTCTCTTGTGGAATTCATTAGTATATATATATATATATATATATATATATATATATATATATATATATATATATATATATATATATATATATGATATAAACATATATATTTATATAATATAAACATATTTCTAATTAATAACTGAACTAATCAAACAACTTGAGTATCATTTTATTACACATTCAGCCTGGCTCATAGTTTCTATAAATTATTATTAAATTCCACGATGTATATGAAACAAACTTAGGACTATTCTTTTTTAGTAAAGTCCCAATCCGGTAGAGGTAGTCTTTCATTTTCAAATTTATAGGGGTTTTCCTGAAATTAAAAGAAAATTAAGATTTCGTTGTGAATGGATTTAACTTATTCAATTTCTTCTGTCGTTCAAAAACTACGAGGGGGCAGACATATTTGATATCATCTAGTTCTTGAAAGTGTTATTGAAGAATTGTTTCATCATTTATATTCAATGCTCATTATGCTAGTCGCAAAAATTTCCTATTCACAAATGAGAAATATTAACCAAGTCAATACGAATGTCAGGATATTGTACGAAATCAATTTGGATAAAAACAATTTTCTTGAAGCGTGCTACAATTTCAAAAGTTAAGTTTATAGAAATTTTATATATCACTATATTTAATGAATAATGATAATTTACTATCTTAGTTGTTGAGAAAATTTCATAATGCACATTATAAAAAACTATTCAGAAATTTTCCGCTTGTCTAAAGATTGTCCTAAAAATATTCCCTCAGTGATTGTAGTAGTTACCTTGCATGATGTGCGAACATGTCCAGTAAAAGTCTTTGGACATGGTCCAATAGGTCCTTCCACATTATCAACATTCTGAAACTTTTGTACTTTTTGTTTTTCTGTATCTTTCATTCCGGCTCTACAAGATCTCGAAGATTTTTTCAAATCTTCTCGAGTTTTCGGATCAACGAACCGTGGCCTAGGTTTATATTGCCAGCATTCGAAACTGCATTTCTCGCAGTTGACTTCTTTGACCACAGCAGGTTGTTTTTTGCATTCCGGTTCGGGAATAATGCAGCCACACTCATCATAGTTACACCGTTGTGAATATTGGTTACCGCAGTTTGTTATTCGATAGAGATTTTTCTGAATCAGGTGAATGTGTTTGAGATATATATTACCACGTAACATTATGCTATTTTGCACAGGGAATTTCTCGTTATCTCAAGTTTTTATTTCGATGTGTCAATTTGACAATTTCATAACTGGTGATCCAATGGGAGGTTTCGTTTTGAATTTTGTGCCATTTTCGTTGTGTCAAACATACAGCTGTCCTTTTTGCGCAACAGTCATGTAGACACCTTAAGGTATACGCGCACTTATCGGAAGCATCGCGAAGAAAATTGTGGAATCTTCGCCCGAGAAGTTTACATTAGTTTCAATGGCAGTCCGCGCACTAAGGCGTCGCGAACCGAAGAGGCGCGTCAGTCGACGCGCGAATTCTCTTCGGACCAACTAGGAGTCGTTTCTCTTGACGCTTCGCCCCAATGCGCGGTGACAGGCTTCGAGAAGATTCAAATATTTCTTGATTCTTGTCTTATTTTCAGTTTGTAGTTCAAAAACTTTTCCCTCTGACATACAGAAATATTTGAAAATTCTTCATCTTGTATAAGATCATTGAAGAAATAAAATGAAATTAACCGTAAGTGTCTCTATTTTGATTTATATTAGGAACCCAGAATTCCTTCTTGTTTTTTCTTATTCTCCCATAGTGAGAATTAATTTTAATACAAGAAGATCATCTTCTGAAGAACTGCTCATCGTACCTCACAAGACAACTACGTCCTTTCAAATGCTGAAATGAATGAAATTCTCGCCGAGCCGTTCGAGAAGTGATGCCCAAGTGCGCGAACATCAGCTAAATGACGCTTCGTCTCGCGACGCTTCCGATAAGTGCGCGTATACCTTTAAGGTTCACGCGCACTTATCGGAAGCGTCGCGAGACGAAGCGTCATTTAGCTGATGTCCACGCACTTGGCCGAAGCGTCGCGTCATTTCTCGAACGGCTCGACGAGAATTTCATTTATTTCAGCATTTGAAAGAACGCAGTACGTTTTCTTGTGAGGTACGATGAACAGTTCGTCAGAAGAGGATCTTCTTGTATTAAGTTTAATTGTCACTATGGAAGAAGAAGAAAAAACAAGAAGAAATTCTGGGTTCCTAATATAAATCAAAATAGAAACATTTACGGTTAATTTCATCATTCCTTTAATGATCTTATACAAGATAAAGAATTTTCAAATATTTCTGTATGTCAGAGGGAAAGGTTTTTTAACTACAAACTGAAAAATAAGACAAGAATCAAGAAATATTTGAATTTTCCTACGCCTGTCACCGCGCATTGAGGCGAAGCGTCAAGAGAAATGACTCCTAGTTGGTCCGAAGAGAATTCGCGCGTCGACTGATGCGCCTCTTCGGTTCGCCACGCCGTAGTGCGCGGGCTGCCATTGTAAACTTCTCGGGCGACGAATCCACAATTTTTTTCGCGACGCTTCCGATAAGTGCGCGTATACCTTAAGGGTTTAGTTATGGAGCGGTACACGGCAAATGTGCGAGCCGCACGTTTGCCGATTGGATGCATGAGCAACAAACAGTTGATGCCAATTTTTCAAACAAAATCACCTTCAGCGATGAAGCCCATTTCCACCTCGGTGGCTCTGTCAATAAACAAAATTGTCGCTTTTGGGGAGCTGAGAATTCACATGAGATTGTCGAAAAGTCGATTTATCCACAAAAAGTCACTGTTTGGTGCGGATTTTGAGCTGGCGGAATCATCGGATCTTTTCTTCTAAAATGAGGACGGTGCTGCTGTCACAGTCAACGGAGAACGTTACCGAAGCATGTTAAGACACGAGCATGTTATGGCACGAGTTGGCTGGCATGGATATGACAGACATGTGGTTCCAACAGAACGGTGCCACGTGCCACACAGCAGACGACACATTAACTCTACTGCGGCAAAAGTTCAAAGGTCGAATTATCTCTGGAAAAAGCGAGATCAAGTGACCGCCGAGATCTTGTGATTTGACACTTTGGGGCTACGTGGAAAGTAAGGTCTATACCTTAGACTAGGAAAGAGAGGGGACGGGTAACACACGCACCGGGCAATAAGCGATTGTTGTTACATTTATCTATTGACGACGCCATTTTCTGGTTCAAACGTTTGTGCTGGTGACAAAGTGAAAAAGTGTGGTTTTATTGAAATTTTGTATAAAAGACATTGTTTTTTTTCCTGATCGTAATGGTGGTGTGTTCAGCTTATGGTCAATTGTCACAGTTCCAAAAAAGTGCCTGCTGGCTCAAGGTTACATGGTGCCAGCTGGTAACATAAGAATGTATTCAGTTAGCTGTCCACTCTCTTGCCGAGTCTAAGGACTATACCAATAGTCCTCTAAACGATTCCAGAGCTGAAGGCCGAAATAATCCGCGTAATTGGCGAAATAGGGCCTGAATTATGCCAAAATATCATCGAAAATTTGAATAAAAGGATAGTGTCATGCCAGAGGAGCCGAGGAGGGCATTTGTCCGAAATTGTATTCCATGTTTAACCCTAACATTTTTAGTTTATACCGAAATAATAATATCAACGATTTTCAAAATATTTATCCGTTTTATTATTAAATAATATCGAAACCTCCCGTTGGATCACCCTTTAGTACTAATTGAAAATTCACTTATTTCCATAGATGCTTGTTATTGATTGTTGGTGCCACCATCGATTCCACGAAATTCCCTTACAGGTGTGCGATTGAGAATCCAACTAGACTAATAAAACTTCAACGGTAATAAATAATTCTCACCTTTCAAATCTAATATCGCTGATGAGTTCCGAAGTTCAAGATATTATACTAGCGACCCGGGATAATTTTATTTTACTGCCTGGAGAACATCGATATACGCACTCGGCACCGGCACACGCCACGCCCGCTGCCAGCCGTATGCCTCTGCTTTTTAAATCTCTGATATCTTTTAAGATATCCATTTTAATGAAATGCTTTCAAGGGCAGTTTTGATCTACATGAAATGTACAACGTATGTAATGCATTTAATTGGATAAGGAATAATACTGTATTGTATAAAATAGCTTGGTAAATAACACATATTTTTTTTGTAATATGTGAAAGATAAAAATGGTTACCTAAGGAGATAAATATATACCATCGCTTACTTTTTACCCCGAGGCGAAGCTAAAGGGGTTATAGTCTCACGACAAAAAGTTGGTAACTGGCCCGATTTTAAAAATTCCAACGGATATCGATAAAAAACATATGATTTCATTAGGGAATTTGAATTCCCAATTTTTCCCAACGAAGAATAAAAAATTATAGCGTTTTTTAGATAGGCATTACGACATGCGCAGGCGCCAAGGTCGATATGTACGAAGTCCTACAAAACATTCGTCGAAGTGCTCTGTGTGCCACGGTAACCAAGCGACGTTGATAGCTTAAGCTTGATTCTGCGTCTGTGTCTGCTTCCCATCCATAGAGATATCTTATCAATTTGATTCATAATTTGCAGCGAAATGAGCCGGGATAGGATATTCAAATTCGACAGTCAAACAATGAATTTTTTTGCTAAATTTTCACGGATTTTATTCGTAATATCGACTTATTAATACATTTATTGCAATTTTCCTTCATTTCATTCGTAAAATCGACTTTCATTGTTATTTAATTTATATAATAGGTACATTCAAAAAATATTGACGACATGCACATGCGCCGAGGGGTTTTATCATTCCTAGTGCTACGCAGTAGAGTGTCCTTCATTCTTATTGATCTCTTTAAGATATACAATTTTGTAGTATATTAATTTGATATATCTGGTAAGGTTTAGCCAGCGTTTACGATTTAAGCTCAGAAAAATATATTTTTCGACTTTTCTGTACAATTATATGTATGTATTGTACATATAAACATTCCTCTTTAATCACTCTATCTATTGCTGAAAACTGCATTAAAATCCATTGAGTAGTTTAAAGCCTATTAAAAAACATCTCAAGTGGGGATGGACTAGAATATTGACTGTGTACTTGGATTTCGATTACAATGTAAGTAATGAATAAATATGAAACTCATAGGAGAGTTGTTACTTCTGAATTATTTTTCTGCTTTAGCCACGCCTTCGCGCATGCCGCCAACTATGATATTTTGAAACTACTATATATTACCTTTTGATACTGACTTCAAAATCTTCAACAATAACTTTTGAAAGATTGATATTGTCATTCTTTCGCTATTTTCTCAAAAATCATATATGTTTTATTTCTTTATATAGTTTTTTAGTGGCTCCGTAGTTCAGTGGTCAGTGCGTCGGGCTACTGAACAGAAGGTCGGTGGATCGAGTCCCGGTCGAACCAACGAATTTATGCGTAGCCACCTCTCGGAAGGCAATGGCAAACCACCGAGCAGTATTCTGCCTAGTAAAGCCTCTCTGTAAAGACGTTCGAAACCGTCGTAAAACTGTAGGTCCCTTCTATTCGTGTATCGCTGTATCACGCACAGCACGAGTAGTTGTAGAGAAGTCGTCACACCCTAAACCGGGTACGGCACCACAAGAAGAAGGAGATATAGTTTTTGTAATTATTATAATAGTGAAAAAATATTTAGTTTAAAAAAGAAATAGAGTACCTACTAGATTAATTTTCTTAGAAAGGATCTTTAAAGTCTGTTCATTAGGTTCATTATTCTTCATAGAAAATTTGATGATTGAGTAAATCATAAGATTTTTCATTGTAGGGTTTTCAATCTCATCATATTGACTTGATTGATTCGAATCCTTTCCCAAATACTCTCTGAAATGCATGAATAGTTTCCTACCATTGAAATATGTATAGTTTGGGCAAATAATAGTAATAATTCAAATCTTATTTGGGAGAAAGAAAGGCCATGTTTCTTTTGACTTATTTTTTATGGTCATGTTTGTTCAATAATGTCAATTTGGATAAAGCGAAAAATATGAAGTTAAAAAACCTCAATGAAGTGAAACTTAGGAATATGTTATTCTGTCTATGTAACATTTTTGAGTCTAACTATCGTTAGGATAGTTTATTCTATTTGCGATGAATTTTGTCGACAATTAAAACAACAGGTTATTTCAAATTATTATTCTCCATGTTCAATCAATTAATAAGTCAGTTAACATTTTATCCCCCATTTCCTTCTTTTCCAAGTTTGTCCTATTATCGGTCTTCCATCTATAGGTGGTTTTATTCCTGCATGCCTCATTGGATAGGTCTGAAAAAATCATATGAATTGTTGAATTTATGCTAATATTATATAAATGATACAATTTGATTGCATAGGTGTAAATCTGTGCGTTTAAGATATTTTTGTATTCGATTAATCTTGAAAAAAAAACACATGGCAAAAGTTACACTGTATATTTCATTCAAAATCTATTTTTTTATTATTTCATTTACTGCTTCGACCGCTTAGGGTCATTAGCAGACATATATATGTTACAGTTAACAGTTTACAGTTTACCATACATTGAGATATTTTTTAAGAATAGTAAAGTATTTTCGTTGGTTTGTATAGTGGGGGCATTCTAATAAGATATGTTGTATGGTTAGTCTTCCGGAACAGTTGGCACATATAGGTGGATCTCCTTTCTCTAACAGGTAGTCGTGTGTGATGTGTGAATGTCCTGTACGCAGTCTCAACGCTCTGGTTTGGTCTATTCTTTTTTTGGTAGTTTAAGTGGTTTGTGTACTAACATAACAAATATTTGTGCATTTTGCCACTTATTTTGCCACGTTTGTTTCATTTTTTGGTTGAGTATTGCGGTGAAATCTGATAGTGTTATGACTGACTTTTCTTCTCCTATTTTTAATGCTTTCTATTCCTGTATGTGATGGTATGTAGTGGAAAGTTATAGCTTTATTGTGAATGTAAGTGTCATATCTTAGCTGTTGTATTTCTTGTATTATTGTGTTCTCTTTGTCTGGTTTCTTTATTTTATCTAATGCACTTAGTGAGTCTGTACATATGTGAAAGTCGTTTTGTGTACTGATTCTAATGTGTTCCAATGTTTCTTTTATGGCTAGTAATTCTCCAGTGAATACGCTACCTGTATTTATTTTAAATAATCTGCTGATGTCTTTTGTGCCATATGCGTATCCGACGTTCTTGAGAGTCTGGGTTTGGGATGCATCGGTGTATATGAAATT